>RYFJ01002092.1:0-223960 GCA_003991445.1 Oryza meyeriana var. granulata
CTTGTCGCAGTTTGTGTGCGTGGTGTTTGGAAAAAGGGCTGCATTAGTACATTATATAGGCTTCTTGACTACACGTGATAGATATGCTTCTATTGTAAAGTTTTTCTGCTGACGTCGGTCTTGAGGTCGGGGGGCCATCGGGAGACCACTATACTGGAGATGTAGGTGGCAAGTTGGTCCGCGGAGTCCTTCAGTGAATCGGCATCGGCATCGGCAGTCGTGCAGTCAGCCTCGGTAGTTGGTCAATCGGCCCCGGGCCCTAGGCGTCGGCACCCAGGATCAGAAGGATCGGCGCCCGGGCACCGGAAGGATCGGCACCCGGACACCCGGGCGATCAGCACCCGGATGTGGTCCGTCGGCCCGGGCATCGGCGCCCGGGCCGATGGAGATGCGCCGGCGCCCAACGGGGACATTGACCATAAGCAACGGTCTTCTCTTCTGCAGAAAGTGGGCCCGGAGGGGCTGACGTGGCCGGAGATCCAGCGTCCCCGCAGAACGTGGGACCCCCAGTCCTACTTCGCCGACAGGGGGTCTCCCGACTTCCCGCCGTCGAGGTTTCATCCTCCGACATTATCGATTTGTGTAACTCAATCATAAATATATACAACTGCATCTAACGGCTCGTATCCTAAATCGTTCGATAGATTCATTTTTTTAAAACGTTTGATCAATAAACGATCCCTAAAAATTTTATTTGTAAGAGGTGGCCGTGAGTAGCGAGATACCCAATAGATACACGTCCTCTTTTTATAATATATAACACCGTTAACTTTTAGATATACATTTAACTATTTGTCTTAATAAAAAAATAGTGCAAATATCTTATAAGAATTTTCATAAAAAGTCTTTTTTTTCTACATGTATTTTCAATGTAAATTCCACATTTTACACTGTAAATTTCATATCACATAGGGCTAACACTTATGTTTGTAACGTCGTATTTTTAGCAAAAACTGATTTTTTTTAATTCTTATTACGTAGGGTTAAAACTAGTGTATATGTAAACTTGTTCTAACTGCTTTACACTTCTGAAAAAATGGATTCCATTTATTTCAAATTTAACAAAACCGTTGATTAATTAGAGCAACAGACGGACTATCAATGTACCACAGCCCGGCCACATGCATGCGCACTGACTGTCGTGTTAGTTGCAACCCGGCTGCAGTGTGCTTGTCTCGCCATGGAGCATGACGTGGCAGACATCATAGGCCACGCCAAGGTAGTGTGCGTGGCAGCAATACCGGCATACTCCCTCCGTTTGAGCCGTAAGTCATTTTTGACTTCCATCAAAGTCAAACTACTTTTAAATTTAATTATATTTATAAAAAATTATACTAATATTTATAACAATAAATTAGTTTTATTAAATTCAAAACTCAGCATACTTTTCTTAGGTTGAAAATATTTCTATATTTTTCTATAAACTTGATTAAACTTAAAAAAATTTAATTTTAACTAAAATCAAAACGGCTTACAGTCTAAGACGAAGGAAAGGGAGTAGCAAATTTGGTCACGCTCTAGATGAGGTCCCATTAATCATTATACCATTTTGCTTGACAAGTGATGAACACTCGTTCTTGTCGTCCTCTGTGTGTGGCCTACATACATTTTCTAAGAACACGTTACCATACTACCGGGCTAGCGGACAATCTGTCATGGTACATGCTGATATCATTCACGGATCCACCAGACAACAACATCAATCCCTTACTAGTTCCCCATTTACGAGCATCTCCAGCAATAGCCCCTATTTTAGAGCCCCCAAATGTTAAATGGGGGCTGCCCCTATTTTCTTTGGATCCTAAAAATGCTCCGAACTCCAGCAACAGCCCTCATTTCTCAGCCCTTATTTCTTTTTCTATTATTTTTCACCGTAGACTCTATATATATGTCTAGTTTAACACTATAATTAAAACATAAATATTTATAAGAATTTAGAGCAGGAGGACGGCGCGGGGGGGCGGGGCGCGGGAGGCCGGCGCGCGGGAAGCCACGCGCGGGAGGCCAGTGCGCGGGAGGCTGCCGGGGCGCGCTGGGAGGCCGGGGCGCGGGAGGCCGGGGTGCAGGAGGGCGGCACGCGG
This sequence comes from Oryza meyeriana var. granulata, assembly GCA_003991445.1. Taxonomy (NCBI): domain Eukaryota; kingdom Viridiplantae; phylum Streptophyta; class Magnoliopsida; order Poales; family Poaceae; genus Oryza; species Oryza meyeriana. Next base: position 2,082 of record RYFJ01002092.1, read on the forward strand.
AGCAGCACGGGAGGCCGGCGCGCGGGAGGCCGCCGGGACGCGCCGGGAGGCCGGGGCGCGGGAGGCCGGCGAGCGGGAGGTCGGGGCGCGGGAGGCCGGCACGCGGGAGGGCGGCGCGCCGGAGGGCAGGGCGCGGGAGGCCGGCGAGCGGGAGGCCGGGACGCGGGAGGCAGGGCGCGGGAGGCCGGCGCACGGGAGGGCGGCGCGCCGGAGGACAGGGCGCGGGAGGTCGGGCGGCGCGCGCAGGAGGCCGGCGGGCAGGGCGGCGTGCAGGAGGCCGGGCGGGAGGTGGCGGCGCAGGAGTTCGGCGGGAGGCGGCGTGCAGGCAGGAGGAATTGTCATCGCACCAAAAAAACGTCGATAGGGGCCGTGGTGTAGAGCCCCCAGGACTGGGGGCTTGAGGGCTGGATTTGGGGGCCTCCTCATTTTAGGGGCTCTATTAGGGTCCCTGCTGGACCTAAATTTTTTGTCCCACTACCCAAAAACTGTTTGGAGGCTGTATTTAGGGTCCTGCTCGAGATGCTACACGATGCGTTTGCAACAAAAAAAAAGGAATTACTGTGGAAATGGTAATTAAAATCCACCTCCATAGAAATGGTAAAAGCACGCGCGTACGTACCTCAGGCGAGCATAGCTGCATCAATTTTTCTCGTGCGATCTGCGGCCCGAACAGCATGGAAGTTGGGAGCTTGCCCTCTGCATCCTGTGGTTTCATCTCCGTGTCCATCCAGTCCAACCACTTGTCAATGATGAACTTTGAGAGGAAAAGGAAAGGTATACAGGCAGAGGACAATGGTTAACACGCAAGAAGCTACTGCCGAGAGTAAAACTCATGACAAGCTAGAGTGAATCGATGCATCGATTGAGCTAGCCTTTCGAATGCTCCTCATCTGATTGGATTGTTGACTTTCGACATGTATAAGTCAGGAAATCTTAGGAGGAGTAAATCATTCCCATTATCTAAAAAAACTAAGGAAATCTTAGCAGGAGAAATCAGCAGTTAGATAGGCGAAGAATCGGTTCACCTTTTCGAGCACGTGCGACGGCCGCGACGTGTGGTCCGGCATGAAGGCGCAGAGGAACACGGCGGCCGCGATCTTGTCGGGGAACAGCTCGGCGGCCAGGGCGACGTTGACGCCGCCGAGGCTATGGCCGACGAGGACCACATTCTCCCCGGGCGGGAGGGAGCCGAGGAGGCTCAGCAGCGGCCCGGTATAGTCGCGGAACGTCGGCACCTCGCGCAGCGGCCGCGGGTCGGCGCCCGACGCGGCGAGGTCCGGCGCGGTGACGCGGTACCCGGCCGATCGGAGCCGCGCTGCCACCTTGAACCAGGACCACCCGCCGACGCAGGCACCGTGGACCAGGACGAGGTGCTTGCAAGCCTTGCCGTCTGCCATGGGCTAGCAGTTAGCGTTCGAGCTAGGGGCACTGGCACCCGGGAGCCGGGAGGGCGGGACAAATTAAGGGACCTCTGGTTTACGTGGTCCGACCGCCTGCGACGACGGGCGACCTCTACGATGGGCCTAGGAACATATAGACCCTCCAGGGTGTCGTGTAAACTTCAAATTACTGGTACGAAATTGGAATTAGACCTATCTCAAAAAAAACTTTTAAATATAATTATATTACTACCTCCATCTTTATATATATATACACTAAAAAAATACCGTAGGTTACTACGAGTTTACGGTAAAATGACACTGCAACGTCGGTGGGTACAGAGCAGGTGATGAGCACCCCCCAAAAAACGAAAGGGAAAAACGGAGGAGCACAGAGCACTTGCTCAATTCCTAGGAGGCGCAGAGAGAGAGGGCACAGGTGGGGTCAGAAGTTTTTGTCAGTGGCATACGTGGGTAATTTTCGTTCGCTTTACCTTCACCGTGCAGCGTCTGATCTATCTCGAACGGTATGGGTGCGCGGGCAAGACGGATCATAGGGTGTGGACTTGGTGTGACACAGGAAGACGGCAAGCGCGGCGGATGAAAAAAAAAAGATAGACAAATGGTTAGTGATCGGATGAATCGACCGATGATGTTATGATGACGTCTTGACAGACGAAAAAAAAGATAAAAACACTATTTGTTTTTATAATACTTCCTCCGTTTTAAAATATAAGTATTTTTAATTGTGAACCTAGATAAACATATGTTCAGATGCATAGCTAAATATAACTATATTTTAGAACAGAGATAGCAGTAGATATATACAGGAAATGCAGATCTGTCCATATGTGCCACGGTGGCATCCACGACCATCCATGACGGCGGCCTCGAGTGGATCCGGTCGACAGTGGCGACAGCCTTCACAACAGCGCCATTGAGCTGATCATGGCGGTGGGGCGACGTCCTGTCGACGGTGACCTCCACGACAGCGGCCTCAAGCGGATCCGGCCGGCGGTGGTGGCAATCTCCACAACAGCACATCATCGGCGTGAGGTCAGCGTCAGCTGCTGACGTCAGCATGACATCAACGACAGGTGGAATCGATCTTTATATGACATTTATTAGTTCAAATTTATTTATCTAGAGGCAGTATATGTGGAACCCTAAAATAGGACTCTCTGTGTATACGCACTAGACCAGTATCAAGCTAGCACACAGCCACAAAGATAATATTACAGCCAACATTACGAAGGAAATAATTATTTATTAAAGAAATGACTATGATAAGCCTTGTGGCTACTATTTGCATTTATTCTGCCACAAAGGACACTAAGAAAGGAAGTAGCAATATAAATAAAATAAACATGTAGAAGCTCTATTTAACTTGCCATAGACAGTCAACTAGGACATATGACCTACTCCTCATCTTCAGCAACGAACTCCTCTAGAAACAGTGAAAACCTCTCTTTTGGAATTTAGGGGAATTACAAGGTGAGAATATGGAATACTCAATAAGTGTACCGGAAAAATATACATATGCATAATTGACAAAGAATGGCAATGGCTATTTTGCATAACAAAGTATTTACAGGTATAAACAATTTATAAATAGATACTTAAAACATTTATCAATAACGGATATTACCAACCAACCTTCTACATAGGATCTATCTATACAAGACCACATAGCTATATTCATTAATCTGCATACAGCGCACTCCCATACCATGTTTTCGTAAACTACCCCTTATATGAAATCACCAAGCATGCCCATGATTGCGGACGTGGCTATTCAAATAAATTAGTTTAACACTCTGCTGAGGTTGTACAACTTTACCCACAGGATAAATCATCCTCTTAACTGCCATACCCAAATATCACACTTCACGTTGTGTGTGGCCAAGAAATCTGTAACAAGACTTTTTAAAACTTCGCATCAACACTATCTTCCTCATGAGACACATTTCCCTTATACAAACAAGAAACTACCCAGGGCTAACCGTAAAACCTATCACCTAACTAACTGGGCTGGCAGTGCCAAGATTCAGAATCTTACTGGGCCAGATCCTTTCCATTAGGATATTTGGTTGTATGTCAGGCTCAGATCAATGGCTTATAAAGTAAAGTCTTTGATTCACTAGAGCAACTTGCCAAATCTAAAGTAGCACACCGCATAATGGAGCAGCTTAAGAGCACATAGTTGGCTCTTGGAGCCACTTGAGTAGCACACAACTTAGGAGTAGCCTCGCACAGGGACCATACCAGGTAAAGACCACACATATACATTACCCCCCTAACTAGGTTCACACAAAACCACCCATCACCCCAGTCCAAAACATTTTTATCTGCCCATTGTTTACTACACAGTGCAACACATGCTACCGGACAAATAGCACACAGCCACACAGTTTATATGAAAATAATGATAAGTATATCATTAATTAGGATTATATTTTGCTTGTGAACAACCTTGAGCGGGCTAAGCAAATCTACTTTACATTGAGTTAATCCCTATGTTCAACTCACAAGGACTAGGATGACAAGGTATAACATGTGCTCAAATAATCAAGGAAGGGGATAAATAGCAATTAAATTACTACTACCCGATTCGATAATTGAAAAATAAAATCATGCATGCATTCAAAACAAAATATTTTACAATCTGGGTCTAACATGTTCAAGAAGTACACTTGTCTTGCTCCAAGTACTGTCCCTGCTCCGCGTTTTCTGTGGCGTATTGCTCCTCGGCTCCCACGTCTATACGTTCGCACGAGAAACAAATAAATAAACAAGAAATAGCCTAAATAACAACAATTAAAATAAACAACTGAAACAGGAGATAGAGCTTGATTTTAGAAGAATTTAGGAAGAAGAACGGATCGAATCGGAGTCCAGATGGATGAGTTATGGACTCCAAAAGATTGGAATCAGAGAAAATCCGAGGAAAAAAGAGAAGGAATATTCCTGTAATATCCACTAGATTTTTATTTCGGGAAACGAATTATTTTTGTGAAGAAAAAGCTAATGGGGCCCACTGGTCAGTGACGGGAGGTGTAGTGGATCCGGTGTACTGTGGACTGTCTGACGTGGCTTACCACATGGCGACACGTAGGCAAGAGTGATGATGTGGCGTTGACAGGGACGATGAGATGGCTGGATCTAGGACTGATGTGGCAACAACTTGCATTATGTAGATCCAACGGCCGAGATGAAACCATGCAATCGGACGGTGCAGATTGAAGTGGCTAGCTGCACTGGGGTCCCACATGTCGGCCGGCACGGGAGCAAAGCCTTGGCCGGGGGTGGTGCAGGGGCAACACCGACGTCGGCGAGCAGCGGCAGACTGGGCGGCGGCGGCGCGAGGCCGAGGGGGAGGAGGCAAGCCTGGTGGCGCTGTCAGCCGGTGGAACAGGGGGCGGCGACGGGTTCGGTGGCGGGACCGGGCGCAGGTGAGGGGGCGAGAAAGGGGCACCGGGGAAAAAGACGGAGCGGCGGCGGTGGCTACTCACCGGCGGCGGCGACAGCTAGGGCGGCGATGGCGGCACGACGTCGGCGGGCGGCAGAGCAGAGGGAGATGGCTGCGGCTTCGGCTTGAGGAAAAGGAGAGCAAGGATGGAGGCGGCTATATTTATAGGGGAGGGCTAGGGCTAGGGGGCAGCGTAGTGGCTAGGGCGGTGCGACGGCTAGGGTAGGCGGCGTGGGATAGGCCATGGCGGAGGCGTAGGCCGGTGGTGGCTTGGGCCGGCCGCGGGAGCAAGAGGGAGGCTTCGGCCTCCCTGCCGAAGGAAGAAGAAGAGGAAAGAAAAGAAAAAAAGAAAGGCAGGGGGCTGGGTAAAAAAGAGAAAAGAATTAGGAAGGAAGAGAAAGAAAGAAGAAAAAGGTAGGGATTTTTCTAAAAAATTGCAGAATTTGCAATATTTGAAATTGCTGGGATTATATGGAGAATTACGAAGGGAATTGATTATTTGAAGAGATTCGGAAACAATATGAATTGGATCTGAGGAGGGATTAATTAGGAAAATAAGCTCTACTCCAAAATGCGAATAAACTCTAATTAAGACTCAAACAATTCCACGTTGTTGTTAATTTAACTTAGTCATATTAAATACTTTTATTGACGAAATTTTTATTAAGTTATTTTAGGCGAATAAACTAGAGGGAAATTTTCGCAAACAAGCAAAAAGATGGAAGGCAAAAATCAGGACGTGACAGTATAATTGTAGTGTGTAGTCTCGTGCATTTCTACATCCCAACAGTAAAAAAGTTTATTAGCACACTCCTAATGTTACATATATCATATTTATGTCATTTAATGTCGTAAGGACGCTAATATAGAATCTATTTACCCTATGCATATTTTCCACATATAGGACCAAATAAAAAATTTATCTACATGGGGAATGCCCCAAACCAAATATCCCACCGATACGTAAACGCTCAGAAAGTCCAATTACACGTAGAATAATATATAGAAACAATATTTTAATTAATTTTAAATTTTAAATTAGAACTAAAAGTGCACCAACATTCAAAAGATGCGGCTTAGAGTATCTTTAGCAGGGACCCTAAACTCAGCCTCCAAACAGTTTTTGGGCAGTGAGACAAAAATTTTAGGTCCAGCAAGGACCCTAATAGGGCCTCTAAAATGAGGAGGCCCCTAAATCCAGCCCCCAAGCCCCCATCCTGGGGGCTCTACACCACAGCCCCTATCAACGTTTTTTTGGCGCCTACGATATTTCCTCAAGCCCCGCAGCCTCCTGCGCGCCTCCTCCCACTGGCCTCCTACCCCGCCGCCTCCCGCCTACGCCGCCCGGCCTTCTGCGCGGCGCCTCCCGCCCGGCCTCCTGCGCGCCGCCTCCCGCCGGCCTCCTGCGCTGCGCTGCTGCATATATATATATATATATGAGTACTACTAGCTGCATATTTTTACGGTGAAAAATAATAGAAAAAGAAATAGGGGCTGAGAAATGGAGGCTGTTGCTGGAGTTCGGAGAATTTTTGGGTCCAAAGAAAATATGGGCAGACCAATTTAACATTTAGGGATTCTAAAATAGAGGCTATTGCTGGAGATATCTAGGAACAACAGTTAACAACTCAAAAGCTTCTTCTGACCTAGAACCCACATGCTTCTTGAAGCGTTCCACCTGCAACTCCTTGACGACTAGAACAAAAATATGCAAGGCTGACCTAACCAAACTAAAGGAAATACAATAAGAATCACAGACATATTTTTTTCGCCTCGTTTGGACTTAAAATAAACTTTATATAAATTTTCGAAGTTTAGGCACTTTAAAAATAATAAGGAAAAATCTTTCCGTGCTCTTAGGATAGTTGCCCAAGTATAGATTTTTCATAGGGGCGTGTTACGATATTCCCCTATGGAATTTCTATGAATAATTTATTTTTAACTATCGGATCTACATGTTGGTGAGAGGAATCTTTTTAAACAACACAGTAATATATATATATATATATATATATATTAATATTTCACATTATATTTTAAAGTACAAATTTAAACTATTACTAATTTAAACTACACATTAACTAAATTAATTATATTTTTCATCTATTAATTAATTGAGGTTATTGGACATTTCAAAAGTATTAATTATATTTGTCATCTACTAATTAACTACATTACTAATTAGATACATTAACACAAATTAACTGCTATAATACTCTTGCCGTAACCTTTTCGCCGGCGGCTCGCCTCCCAAAGGCGAGCCACCGCAAAGGCCGTTTCACCTGCAGCCTCCTCCACGCCGGTCGCCGGCTCCTCCGCTGAGCCCTCCCCGCTGGCTGCCGGCTTCTCCATTGTGCCTCCTGCCGCTGCTGGGCTCATTGTCGGCTTCTTTGCCACTGCCCTCCTGCTCCTCCTATTCCTCCTCCGGCTCATCCTCCTCCTCGTAGGCCACCGCCTCCTCATCTCGGAACTCGGTGGCGGCGGCAATCCGTCCCCGAAAAAGTGCTCGTCGTCAGTATCCTACCTCTTGTTGCCAGGTGGCGGCGGTGAAGGGGAGAGAGGGAGGGAGTCTGACGATGACGATGGCCGCTCTTCCTCCTCGGTCGTGGTAACATACTATGGTTGGCAAGGCGACTAGTTCGCCATGGCCGGCTGAAAGGTGTGGAGAACAGAAGGAGAAAAGAGGAAGCCGGTGGAGAGAACCTACACTGGTTGTATTTATTGGAAAAAGAAGAGAAAGGCTAGGAAAAAACCCACTGTGGTAGTGCAGAGCAACAGTGAAGGATGTGACCAGCGCTAGGTGGCTCGACTTCCAAAGCACCGGCGTGGTCACTGAAGGACATATGAAAAGACAAGACAAAGGTGGACAATTAAGAGCACCACATGTGAAAAATCAGATTTTACGCAAAATCAGATTTTTCGTAGATGATGACTTAAGATGACCGTCTATACAAATACTATTTACATAGATGGTTAAAAAACCTCATAATAATGAAACCATCAGTATAAGCGATTTGTATTTTCACATGCGACCGATTATTCTAAGGTCGCACAAGGCTTCGTTATAGACGGCTGTATTTTTTAGTACCGTAAATTAGTCTAGATTTTTTTTTATCTTTCTGTATTTTTAATCTTTGCCTTTAAGCCATTAAAGTAGAATTATAAAAGTAATGTCCTAAAGTTATTTTCCTTTGCTTCCACGTGTAACGGCTTACAAGCTGCAACAATAAAAAACTCTAAATTTAGTCATCGATGATGTCAGGGGCACACGCATGTGTTCAGAGATAATGCTTACAAGGAGGTAGAAATCAACTTCATCAAACGGATGGTTTGCCTCCTATCACGGTGACGTCAGTGATGAAGGTGTGTCAATGATACCATTGGTGGTTTGTAGCATGAAGGATTGCCTTTGGACGCCATCTTGGATTCTGCGTGTGGCATTCCAGATAAGCTTAACGATGCAAGTCAACAAAGAGATAAAAAAAAATGTTGCGTAGGGAAGGAAGAAGATGCAAGGTTCCTTTCCCTTCTGTTTCATGTGCTTAATAAAATTTGGCTGGCGTTTCTCGCCAGCCGGCGAAGAAAAAGAAAGGAAAAAGAAAAGAAGATAATCATAGAAAACAGAAAGAGAATTTCTTTCCAGAGCAGCTTTATTAGTTTAGAGAAGCGAACCATTGAATCTAACGACCCATAAGGTACACCCGCTGCTGATGTCGTGAAGTCGTAAAACTAGAGTAGTACTCCCTCTCTCTCTCTCTCGCTCAATAAGACTTGTACGTATTTTAAAATTTAAATTCTAAAATATTTTATTAATAACTTATCTAATATAAATTAAATTTTATTTGATAAAAATAATATCATTAGATTTATATTTAAATTTACTATAATTATGTTTCTATAAACAATATAATATATAAGAAAATATGTGTTAAAGATTAGTTTTGGTGACCGTTCTAAATTTAAGTATACCTTATTAAGTGAGAAGAAGGGAGTAGGATAATTCCATCTGGAAAGTATTCCGATCATGTATTGGTGAAAAACCACGTGTCACCAACCTCTGATTTAGTCGCTCGCTCAACCGTCTATCGCAGTCGTGGTGGCACTGATACAGGACACTGCAATCTACTACTTGACATGTAATCTCAATGGAAGATGTCACAATTTAGAGTGTTATGTTCATCAGCTCCTACAGGCTACTGGGCCAAAGTTGTGAGAATCCATATAGGATTTGTAGGTTTTCACACAATCGTCTGTATCCGCTGTAGCATCCGGTGCCTACTGGTAATTAATTGATAGAGATGAAGCAAGGAAGTTTAAGATGCCATTGGTGTACTCCATCATACGGGATTCTTATTTTATAGTGAAACAAATCGGAAGAAGTTGTTAATAATGGATTGACATGGCTCTAGACTGACAACAACCTACTGGTGCTGGTCTATGTCAACTTGGTCTTGCGAGGCGAAACTGGTAGTTCAGATCTATGCAATTCCACCCATTTCTCCAGGGAGTGCTGGGGAACATTTTCCTTTAGCACTTTTCCCTTTCTTTGATCTTCATCGAAACCACCACGTTTGCTCGTTACCATCTCATATAAACTGGCTTTGAGCAAATCTAGCCACGCAAATATACAAGCCAGCATATTAGTTATATTATAAAAATAACTCGAAAAGGAGCCACCATATACGCTCTGGAGGCTAGAAATTCTTGCATTAATTTATAGAAAAAGAAAGATTTTAACCCTTAGATCGTAGTAGGTCCAAATTATAGCGTTGTAGATTGATCGATATAGTTGTGTACAAAATATAACTATATTTATAAAATAGAAGTTAATAGTTGTATGTCGAATCTAATTATACTTTTAAATATATAGTATACAAATCATAATTGTATGCATAGAAATAAAAAGAAAGAGTTGTATATAAATTCAATTCTAATTTCAGTTTCATATAGAAATTATAATTGTACTTATAGAAATATAAGGCAATAGTTGTATATTAAATCCAATTCTACTTTTAGCTCGCGTAAAACTGCGTGGAAAAATCCACTAGTTAAATTGATATCAACATTTTCCTTGCCAATTGTTTTAATAAAATTGGACAACTTCAACAGCACTTGGTACTTATTTAGAGTGCCCTTACCCAAATTTAACAAACCAATATAATATAGTAAAGCAACTTTACCTTACCAAAATTTTGTTGACGCTCTGTAGTTGGCAGATCCGTTCATGGGTTACCGGATGTTCAGCAAGGGGTTTTAAGGTTGCGATCGCTTGACTAGCTACTGAAACACACAGGAGAATTTGCCTAGGTTTGAGTCTTCCGAAGGATAACATTCCTACTCTGCTATATTTTATGTGAGTATGAAAATGGCTACAACTGGGATGTCTGGAGGAGCCACGTATAGATTCAGCTAGAATAGGCTAAGTCCCCCTTTTTTTCGTGTGACCATGTAATATTCTGCTTTCAGCGAGACGTTAAATAATATTTCGCTAAAATCTATCTGTAAAAATTTCGATCTTGTATGCTGTGTTGTATGTCGTGCCTAGATCTCAATCTGTCTCTTCGTCTTGATCTCGACAATCCCTCCTCTCAAAATCCTCCGTTCTAAAACAATCCCTGGATTCGACTCACCGTCATCAAGCTCCGCTCCTAAAACCCTGACGACAACTCCCTCGGTTTCTCCCTTGAGAAATCTCCTGCTTCAATATTTGAACCGATGTGACAAAATCTCTGGTTCGATATCCATTCCGAAGATCCGATGTCGGAACTTTAAATATCCCCTTTTGAATCATCCCGTAAAACCCCTTTATCTCTCTCCTCCTTGAATCCCTGAGAAATCCCAAGTTAAATGTACAGCTGGGGTATCGAACCTCTATTCAAACCCTCTCCATCAGTACAACAATATATATATATATGTGTGTGTGTGTGTGTGTGTGTGAGTTTTCTACCCTTGACCTCCTTGAAAAATTCCTCAACTCCCCTTGAACACCTATAAATTCAAGTTGAAGATTTTGAATTTGAATCCTTTCACTCCTTGCAACCTTTCATTGCAATTTATCAAAACCACGGAAAAACTCCAAGACAAAACTCTCACCAAATATCAAAACTATCCCTTGGAATTTACCCCTTGGTCCCTGAATTTTGCTAAATTCAAATATGAAGTTTGAATCCAAAATCCCTTTTAAAAACCTCCAAAAAGCCCTCCAAATAATTCCCATGAAAGGAGAAATGGCACTGTTTCCACTGGGCCGCCCTTTCCTCTTTTCGGCCCAACAATACTCAACCAAGCGCGCCAGCCGCCGCGGCCGTTAGATCGGCACCGCGTGGCTAGTGTACTGCGTAACCGCCGTCGATCTCCTCGGCCTCACGCGGGGACGCCGCACCCCGCTCAATCACCGCCACGTGTGCCTCGCTCGCCGCTTGCCCGTCCGATCCCTCTCGCAGCCGTGGCCACGCGAGAGCCACTCGCCCACCGTCGATCTTTCCACTCAGCATGCGAGGGCCACTCGGCTGCTGTCCGATCCCCCTCATCGCGCGTGCGCCGCTCGGCTGCCGTGCACCGCCAGATGAACACTGCGTGTCCACCGCCCGCACTCCGCCGTCCGATCCTCCCCCACTGTACATCTTCTACCTCTCTCCGTCCCATTTGCGCGTGCAACCCGTTAAGTGAAATGCCAAGGCCACCGCCCACGCCACACTAGTCCCACCCGGCCCCCCTCGGTCACCGCTCGCGGCCAAAATGGGGACAGCCAGGGCCGCCCATGCCATCCTCTGTTTTTCCTCTCCCTTTCTCCTCCTTTTGACCGAGACAGTGTTGGCTTGGTCCCCTAGGCATCTTTCCCTCTCTCTCGCCTTTCCGTGTAGCCTAAGCCCGCGCTCGAGGTTTGAAAGCCATCGTTCGATACACCGCCATCGCCGCCCGTAAATCTCCACCGTTGGTCGATGGCACAGCCCGAGAAAATCCTCGCCATCTCGGCCTTCTCTCACTCCTCCATTATTTGGGGATTCAATTATTGCTCGCTCGCCCTCGGACGCCGCCCTACACCCCTATATATACCTCGGGGCTCCTTTCTGCTACCCCCTTGGACGCTGCTCCTTGGATCTGCTCGGCCTCGTCGCCTCCCGAAGCACGGCAGCCGCCGCCCCTTGTCCGACCCTAGGCACCTCCGCCCGTCCGGAGCAAAGCCGTTCTCCGTCACCGCTGGAACGCTTCGGGCGCCGCTCCCCGACCACTACTCGTCCTCCCGCCACCGCCCCGCGTCCTCCCTCGCCACCGAGCCACCGCGGCTCCCATCGGTTACCTCGGTGAGCTCCCTTTTGAGCGCATGCAAGACCGATAAATGGATGTCCTCTATGTTCCTTTCCCTTGCCCTGTCACCGCGCAGAACCATGCGCCACCGACAAACTCCTTTCCCCCTCCGCCGTTGCCGGACCTCGCTCTTCCCTTGAATCCCGAGCCCGGAGACCTCGTTCCTTTCTCCTTTTTTCTTCTCCACCGCGCACAACCGAGCGCCGCCATGCTTCTCGCCTCTCTCTGCCGCCTCTGCCTCACCGTTGCCAGCCGTTCCCCGTCATCAGCAACTCGATCCAAGCCGCTCAAATGATTGTCCTATGTCTCCTCTCCTCGTCGGTGGTCGCCGATGGCCGCCGTACGCCGTCGACCTCTAGGTCGTCTCCGCCGTTGTAGGCCGTCCGATGTCCGTCCCTTCTCACCCGGTGCGCGTTGGAGACAAAGAACGAGTGGTCGACACGTGGACTCCTCTTCCGCCTCTCTCTCCGAGCACGCACACGAGGACACGGGCTCCACTCACTGGCGCATGGGCCCTCCCCCCCTCGGTCCACGATAGACAGCATCCATACACCGCTCCAATCTGTGCCACTGCTGATTTGGCCCCGCCGCCAGTAATCTCTTGTCTTGACGACACCTGGGACCCACAGCCAATCCGCACCCATCCTCTCCCTGGCATGTCACTGACAAGCGGCCCAGGTTGACAGTAGACCCCAACCATCAGAATATTCTTCTCAGAAAATCCATAAATCATTTCCAGTGATCCAAATTCATTTTAAACTTCGAAAAATCCCGCCGGCGTCCTCACTCTACCACACAGCACGACTTTGCTTCCCCTGTGCCACACGGCTTGGCATGCCCCTGCGCCGCGCGCACCCATGCCCTGCTACCTGCCCCACTGACTCGTCACGCCTCACTGAGCCGTCGCCACCACGCCGTGCTGCCGGCCACGGCTTTTCGCCGCGAAGCCGGCCGGGGTCTGCCACCTGCGCCGTTCACGTCTCCGCCGCCCGCCGAGACGACTGAAGGACCGCCGCAGAGCAGGAGGAGACGCCGCCCTAGCGCCGCACTGCCCGCTCGCATCGTCCACAGTCACGCCACGCTGTCCTCCCCCTGCCACCATGCTGCCCTCGTCGCGTCTCCTCGAGCCCACGCGCTGCGCCAGCCTTTTCCTCACACCTCACGGACCGCCGGACGAACGAGCGAGCCAATGCCGCCGCCCTCCTTTTGACCGCGGGGTAGACGACCTCCCCATCCTCCTTGCCGCTCCGCTACCGCGGCTATAAAGCCGAAGGAATGCGCCGCCATTTTGTCCCCCATCTGCTTCGCGCTCCTCCTCCGGACAATAGGCATCCCGAATACACCGCCTTCTTCGGCCTCGGTGTATCACCAGGAGCACCGCCGCATCCCGTCGGCACCGCTCGGCCGCTGACCGGCCGCCGAGCAGGCCTACCCGGCGACGCCGCCAGAGCCCGCCGCTCGCGGTGCCCTACCGCTGGCCGTCCCCGGCCATCTCCGGCACAAGCCCGCGCCGGCCTCCTGCCTCCCCATCCTGACTCAGGCCGCCGCGTGAGCCCATCCGCCGCCGCCACCGGTGACCACCGCTCGCCGGAGCTCCGCCTCCCGCCTCCTCTCCGCCCCGCAGAACCGCCACCGCCCTCTGGGCTGCCGTCACCCCAACGGCCGCCGCGCGCCGCCGGCCCCCTGCCTCTCCGTCTCTCCAGCCGGCGCCCCCGCCGCTCGCCTCTCTCGTGAGAAAAAAAAAAAAGAAGAGAGGAACAGAGAGAGACAAGAAAGAAGAGGAAACGAAGAAGAAAGAAGAAGAAACTGAGAGAAGAAAAGGAAAGGGGCCGCCAGGTGGGCCCCACAATTGGCCCCATAACTTAATCACTCCGCACAGTAAGCCTCCCCACTAATCCCCTCCATCCTCTCCATGACACGTGGGCCCGACGAGATTAAAATCCAAATTAATTCCCCTGTTGAACCAGTGTCTCTTACATGTGGGCCCCGCGGGCCGCCAGGTGGGCCCCACAATTGGCCCCAGAACTTAATCACTCCGCACAGTAAGCCTCCCACTGATCCCCTCCATCCTCTCCATGACACGTGGGCCCGACGAGATTAAAATCCAAATTAACTCCCCTGTTGAACCAGTGTCTCTTACATGTGGGCCCCGCATGTTCCTTTCTTCCATGTGACCGGTCCATTGGTCCATAGGCCACTGACTTGTGGGGCCACCTTGCCGGTCCACTTCATCGGCTCATGACGGTGAGCCGAGCCCACCAACTCCACTGCACCTCCTCTCGGTAGACTTAGTCCACAATGAACCGTAGACTCATTGACCCACCACTATCACTGATAGTTGATCTCACCTATCAGTCAGAAAGGGATATTTCCTTGGAATATTTTTTTTATTTTAATAAATCCTTATTCCATTTTCAGAAATTCCTTTGAATTTCAAAAATTCATATCCCTCCAACCGTAACTCTGATTGACTCCTTTCAACTTCCAAAATTTTTCTAAAATTGAGATCTATCTAATGGCACTATTAGTTTATAATAAATGTTATATATTTGTAGGTTTCTATGTGTTTTTCTTTGTTAATCGCGTAGTAGACGTTCTGGAAATTCGCTCGTTGTGCGGACTTCGACGATTTGATAACTAAGATTCAGGCAAGCCACTCTTCGATCATATTGCTTCTAATTTTATGAAATGTGTTGATTGAAAAATTGCATTACTGGTATACACTTTAATCTGATTTGGTCTTGGTTTGCGTGTAACCAATGGACCTACCTATTAGTTGCATTATTTTCCATAGGATATTAGAAACACTTAATCTCCTTGTCGCTCCACTAAAATGGTACCTTAGTATCCGTGCTCTTTGAGCATGGGTATCGGTCAAACCTCTACTTACACTAATAAATGATGACTTTAAGAGAAAGTGGTTTGGTAACCGTTTTGGAAAACCCGACCTTGGTGTCTTTAAAGAAAAAGGATGGTTTTGCGAAAGCTCGTGATGCGGTATGCTCGCCTACGTGGCTTGGTTTCGTATTCGCATATAAGGACCGATTCCTTGAAAAATTCCATCCAATCATTTTACAGTGCGAGTACACGGGTATTGTGGGATACCCTGGAAAAGTAAATTGTTGATTCGTGTTTATCTTATATGCCAGTGGTTGTGGAACACCTTGGATAAGGAGACAAAGTTGTGTGTTTTGATGTTTTGATAATAGCCCTTCGTGGCACTTCCCTCTATACATGGCGATCATGTTCCCGATAGGTGTAGGAGTATCCCCGGTGTATCCTGAGTAGACCTTACTTGATGCTTGTTGTGGACTCGACCAACTATGTAGCATGGGATATTCATAGGTTAGCTTTCGAAAGGCCTTGTCACGAACTTCTAGTACCGGCCAGTACTCGGTGTAAGTTTTGTGTTGTGTGGGTAAAGCGTGCAACCTGCAAGTTTAGCTAAACTGTTTAGATAGTCGTGCCTACGGTTAAGGACGAATATGAGGCGATTCTCTTAGCATAGTTTTGTTTTTCTTGTGCTTTGTCAAACTGGTTTGTGGGAATGCGAATCATTGCTAGAGTTGGTCTGTGTGACTGACAGATGACCTGAGTGGTCCTGAAACGGGCCTGTGTAGGACATGGACGGCGCGAGAAGGCCAAAGTATAAGACGTGATGAGTTTATTCACGCAAAGATGAGATAATTGATGGTTGTATTTGGAGAAGTGGATAAAACTAATAGAGGAAAAGAGGAGAAAATAACTCAGACTAAAATTTTGCTTTTCGCTTGAGTTGTTGCAAAGCAACTCGCAGTCGGATCGAGACGGTGAGTCTCCCTCCAAATGGATTTGTAAAAACTCCATATTTAGAGTTTGGAAAAGGTTTTAAAAGAGAAAGACTTGCAAAATAAACTTAGCTCCCCTTCGAAGCTTACATCACATTTCCATGTGGCTTGCTGAGTACGAAAGTACACACCCCTCTATTTTTGTTTTTTTCTCCCCATTCTTAGTATAGATTGAAGCGGACGAAAGTTAGGGTTTCGTCCCTAGACCTAAGCCGCTGCCCGTGGATTGGTGTTCTAGCTACGCTAAGGTCCGCTGTTGCTACTCTCTGATGAGGTTTGCTGCCAAGGATTACCCGAGATTGTAATATAATGTATAAATTTATATTAGTATTGCAATGATTTTATCATGTTACCGTGAGTATTAGTATCATTTATTCTGTAACTGATACCAACATCATGGTTTCGCAGAAGACAGTTCACCGTTTCTTCCACGTCGCACCCTTCTTGGTGTGGTCCGTACAGTGGTGTCAAGGTGAAGTGTGACAATGCTCTGTAGTGATATCTTGAGACATGTAAGATGAGACGCCTACTTTCCTAATGTCAATACAGGGTGTCGTTCAGAGGAGCGCGATATGCAGATCATTGGTATTAATGGAGCACGGTCGGCCGTGGGTACTTGCGGTAAATGAGGTTTGACACTACATGCACGTGCATTAAATAAGGATCGACGAGGCATCGGAGGCACACCCTCTACTGCGTGGGAACAGAAAGCAGTACTGTGGCGTTGTGTGAACCGCACCAAACGAGGATTGCCGCACCAGGCTATCCTTCGGTCGTGGGCCCGCCCTGCTCGGGGGCCGCATGCCACGTGGCAGGCTCCGCATTATCTTGAGACCGGGAATGCCTTCTAAACCTACACTCTTTACAGATTAACCCTGCGTACTCTAAATTATTATGGGTGTTACAAGAACCCCTTGCCCGTAACACCGACAAATATAATAGTGTCAAAAGTTACTTTATCCGAGATAATTAGTGCTGCACAACGCACATTTAGGACGAGAATGAAATACACTGGTTTCGTCACAAGGGCCAAACGGCAACGGAGAATCCGGATCCTCTGTAGTACCTATAGATGCTACTGCAGCTACAGTAACATGAGCATGGTTAGCCGTTAAGGACCGTAAACAGTGCCTGGTTACTGTGGCAACAAATAATGTAACAGTTCATCTCAAGCGTTGATATGTAAATATGCTATGACAGAGGATCCCATTCCGGCAAGTTAACATCTCAGACTAAATTAGGAGGAGCGGTTCAGTGGTCCTCAAAAGAAAATTTATCTTTTTTTTATGTAAAACTTCATATGTACAGTCAAAATACCAAAGCATACAAACAGGTCGCTTCGTTGTTGCAGTGACGACAATGCTTTTATCCAGTTTGCCCTGCCATTTTGTTCCAGCGCCACCGTCCGCTCAATTGTTGTTCGTGTGACATATGCACTTCAAGTATTCACTGAGTTTTCAAAAAAAAAAGGTATTCACCAATGACACCATACCACTTAAAACTCTCTAACATACATCTAAATCATGGTGATATAATTAAGCAGCTATGTAAGACTGCTAGTATAGAATCCAGCCGTTCGTTTCTTGATCTGTACAAACATCAGAAACACTATGAAAAGTGATAAGCTGTGCGGTCAGATGGCATCACTGGCCATCAGCTTGACCTCCTGTCATCCTCCCCATTGAAAGTGTAAAGTAGAGCAAGATCAACGTACCCACACTAGACCTGCGAATCAAACAAGACACGTTAAGGACTTAAGGTCAAGTAGTAGACTATACATGTCATCAGCCAGAACAAGGAAGGTGAGGTCTTGGGTATGTTTACAAAGTAATCATTTTTATCTTTTTAAAGACAGTATGCATCATAAGATCTCTATATCTCAAGCCAATTCAAGGAGATCATGCAATAAGTTGAGAAAAGAAAATAATATGCCAACCTTGACTAATTGTGGTTCAACATTGATGCATTGCATCATTTGGGCTGCCACAATGCACTATTGGACTGCAGGTTTTCATGTACATAATCTGTATAAGAATAACTGGCCCACCCAATTTTGCCATTTAAAAACAATTAGATAATAAATTCAGAGCTTCTAAAGGCTTAAGAAATATAGAGTTTAGTCAATTGCAGCTAGAACTGTTGAGAAAATATGTTAAACCTGACAACTAACAGAAAGTGGACACATAACATGTCATAAGTCGTAACACAAGAAGGCAATGGCCATCAAATTAAGTGAGGAGGATGACCAATGCAAACAGAGCCCGGACAAATTAATTCTACGGACTAGGAAAATTGTTCATCTGAACTTAGACAACCTGAGGTTGATTGGTATACAAAGCTTGACTGAAACAGACACATCTTACCAAACTGCAAGCTGTTACCAAATGGAAAACTAGGCAGGTACATGGTTCCTAACCGCTGGCCATGACAACGACAAGGCAACAAAATAAAGTGCACACGGTTGGCCTGGAAGGGACCCGTAATTGGTATTTTAATCATATCAGCGCAACTGCAAGAATAGCTACAAAGGGCCTATATGGATGAAAGGATAAAATGACCATATTGTGAAAAATATCTCTACATAGGGCAACTAGTTCAAATGAAAAACCCAAGGAATTAATTCCTTGGAAACTCTTATAGGATGATGCACTTTAATTCGTTAGAATTTTGGGTGATAACAATCATCCAATCAAATTTATGGAAATTCTGCTTTGGACCTAGTATGATATTGGTGAAAATCATAACGTGCCAATACCCATGATTTTCTCTATGGTCAGTCACCTTTGTTACGTATTCTTGTGTTTCTACTTTCTAATGCATATAAGATTTACAGAGGCATTGCGCTGTATTCCTGTAATTTTTCTATTAATAAGACAGCTGATGAAGGCTACTGCCTTTTTCCTCAATGGAAAATTAAACTCACAGTGCTGCGAAGGCAAAAAGGATCTTCCTCGGGTCACGCCACCCTGGGACCCGTCTGCCTGTTCGCCGGCGCTTTGCCCCACCGGCTGTTGGCGTCGAAGGGTGGAACTGCTCCTTTGGGCTACCATCAACGTGCACAGGCACCACCTGCTTCTCATACACGCCCGACACACCTGTGCATATACATTACTGAGTTGTGTCATACGTATCTGAGTACATTGAGAAGAGAGGACAAGATGCTATGTGCTACATTTCGCGTTTTCAGCATAACAAATTTATGACGATTTCTAGTGCGTGTATGCTGGTACGTTTGAAAAGAACTTCTACTAGAGGTATCTGCAGTAATAGAGCACCGAATTAAATTAAATGAAACCTGCAATTTGGTTGCAAACTTGCAATTGGCAATGTTGTCCTTGTAAAAAAATTATTTCAAACCCTACGCTGTACAAACAAAGGAACAGGTAGTGATTGGTGTAGTTACTGGAGTACAGTAAAGGTGAGTTTGAAGGTCAGGAAAAGAAGAAGAAGAAGAAGATCAATGTAAAATAAGATAAGTCATTAGCACATGATTTATTATTAAGTATTAGCTATTGCAAACTTGAAACTGGATTAACATGATTTTTTAAAACAACTTCTATATAGAAAATTTTTTAAAAAACATACCGTTTAACTGTTCGGAAAGCATGCTCACGAAAAAGAGACAGGTTTACACCCTAACATCTATATTTGAACACTCGCGCTGGTCCATGGGGATAGCCACGGCCCACGTTTCGCGATAGCCAAATTGGTGGCAGGAAAGTTCGGGGGTCTGTTTCGAAGTATTGATGAGAATGCATTTATCTCACGCAAAGCACCTGACACGACATACGATTTTTAAGGTAATTCGAGGATCCACGCAAGCTGGCGCATGCGTGGACTCCCGACCTGCATGGCTGCAACCTGGCCATCCGGCGACGCTAAATTCAGAACAGCAAAACGAACGGAATTTAGATATGATTACTATTAGAATTTCTAACTGATACTGTGGTACAAAGGTCAACCGGGAAGAAATTGGACCCTGAGATGTTCCTGAAATCAGAATTCAGAATGAGCGCAACATGATGATGAACTGACCTGTGGTAGAAGGATTGGCGTCTCCGCTCCTCTCCCGCTCGAGGCCCTTCCCAGCTAAGGAGGACTCCGTCTTCTTCTACGATCGCACCAAGAGGATCAGAGAACAAGATTACCGCGCGAACAAACCGAATTCCTGCCCGACAGGGACGCTTACGAGCTCCGCTTCGGACCCGGGCGACTCCGCCTCGCCCCCGATGTCAACCGCCACGAACTCCGGCGCGGCCCTCCGGTCCGCCTCCCGGCGGGCGAGGTCCATGGACGTCCCGCCGCCCTCCTCCTCCGGTCTCCTCCGCGAACCTCAGCTGCTTCCGCCACCAAGGCAAAACGTGCGACCACGCATATATCAGGCGCACGCGTGGCAGTACGGCGCCTGCGACCGCGTGGGGGAGTCGTCGCCGAGACTTGAACCGGTCGCTCGCTGCTCTTGACTACTCCTCGCGTCTCTCTGCAGACGAGCGGCGTGGGAGACGGGGTGGCGGCCGTGTGGAGTTTGGCGGCGGAGAAGAAGGGGAGGAAAGCGTGAGGGTTGCTTGGGATTTAACGCAGACCAAACGGCCGGACGATGGAGGATGGGAGGGGACGGCGGCCGCTCACCAAAAATCGGGCGGCGCGCGCGGGGAACCGGACAGGAAAATCTCCACCCTTTCTCCCTTCGAAGCAAGGGGATTTGATTATACGGCTCACGCACGTACGGTACTGGAGAGAGGGGATAAATGCCGTGAGCTATATTGCTTTTTGTTTAAGCAAAGCTTGATCAGGAAAGATCTCATCCGCTCGTTATCCATCAACCGGACAACCAGGATGGGAGCATTGGGAGGGGTGGCTTGGCTGTGGCTGGAGAGAGCGTTTGGCTGGTGGGTGGGCCCCGTGTGGTGGGTTGGGATGTTTTCCGCACAATTGTTGTCATGTCGAGTTTCTAGTCCGTAAGAAGCTCCGAACTCCGAAGCTGCTCCATCGTAGGGGGTGATCTGGCAATAGCGACATGTAACCCGGAGAAACATTTTTTTTATTTTCTTCGCGTAATTGAGCAAGCGAACATTACTGGTGAGGATAGGGGGGAGGTGGTCAGCTGATGTTTTGATTTATCGGCGTTGATGGCTCGTTCGGAACAAAGGATGTTTAGAGGAATTTTGAAAGATTTAAATCCTAGAAAATTTTTCCTAGATGCCTTTTTGGAACAAAGAATTGAGCCACCAAAAATTCTTTGAAATTCCATGGATTGGCTCAATGCATAGAAATTTTGGAGAATTTCTGATATGAGGTCTACGCTTATAGGAATCATGAAATGTGTCTACCTCTCTTTAAATTTCTTTGCTATTTTCCTTTGAAGCAACCAAATAACATGTTTGAATGATTCTTGTATTTTACAAATCCTAAGGATTTGGTAGACCATGACATTCCAATCCTATACTTTTTCTATTCCTGTGTTTTTAGAATCCTAAGTTCTAAAGGAGTCTTAGATGGATAATGCTTTAATTCAACTGCAAGGAATCAGGCTCATTCAGATCTCAGGTTTGGAAAATGATATCCCATCTACTGATGGTTTCTTTGGAACAAAGGTTTTTTTAAGAAATTTTGTAGGATGTGAATCCTTTGGAAGATTTTTCTGTATGTTCCTTTGGAACAAAGGATGATCCCTTTAAAATTCCTATGGAATGGGCAAATCTATAGGAATTTTGAAGGAAATCTAACATAAGCTTCAAGATCTTAGAAATTTTCCTTTATGTCATCCTCTCTCTAAATTCTTGTATTGTTTTTCTGTGAAGTTTCCAAACAACACAACTAAGCAGTTTTTGTATTTTCATATACATTAGATTTGTACAATATGCCACCCCAATTCCTGCATTTTCCTCTTTCTTCGTACTTCAATTCCTATGTCCTAAAGGAACCCAAAAGGATATCTTTAGATTCTAGCCATCCATTCTTCATACCTTATTTCATCCCAACCCAATATTTATTTTCCCATGGAAAAAGTCTATATTACCTCTCTTAACTATGACCCGAGTCCGATTTTCCTCCCTCAACCGCAAAACCAAACACAACGCCTCCTTTAACCTTTAAAACCAGGTTAATTTGCCTCCTTTGGCGGTTTGCACGGTGGTTAAAAATAGGTGGGACCCATATGTAAGTGACCACCCCTCCTGCCCCTCCTTTCTTCTACTCTCTTTCTCCTGGTCAGAGTTGAAGTGGACACATGGCACAGGGATGGCGGGCCAAAACGTAGGTCAAGCTGCGCGTTGGGGTCCGAGAAGGCAAGGGCATTGGCATTGCGGATCTGGTTGGCAGACATGAGCCCCATGAAGACAACGTCAACGATGGTGGCGAGCGTGTCAGTGGGGCGCGACGTAGCAGACAAAGATGCACTTGCGGACGCCATCGGCGTGACGCAGTGAGTGGGGACATGGACGAAGAGGCCTATCAGGAGAATACAGTGCGCTGTCCTATGTGCCGTGAAGTCGAGCATGGTTGCAGTGAGCAGCGCCTTCGTGTCTGTGCCGAACAACGCGGCCATGTCAAACACCTTCATGTTGGCGTAGAGCGTGTAGCCGAGCAACACCGTGCACTAGTCCGACCCCGAGCATAGCTCGATCATTGTCTTCACCTCCATGTTGCACGGCAATGTCCCTCCTCCCCCACCATTATGCCATCGGATCCGAAGGCCTCCCTTTCCACGTCATCCTGTCCTCAAGCTTCATCGGCTTGGGCGGTGCCGATGCAATGGTGTCCTATAGGTCTAACAATGTTCACAAAGGTGTCGGCAGCAAAAAGGATGAGGGTGATGGCCTCATATGCACCATGAGCAACCATGACCCCTCCTTCCTAGCACGACAAGCAACAATGACCAGCGAGGGAGAAGACGTTCTTTGTTTGGGCTCGGCTCAGCGAGCTCCCCGTGCCCTCGTCGATAGAAAGCCGCGACAAGGTAGGTCCTCCTTGACGGCTTCCCTGCGGCTCCTCCTCAATGGTGAGTAGGGGTGAAAACGGGTCAGATTCGGTCGGATCTCACCCTTCCCATATCCTAACCCACATTTTCTATTTGGAACCAGGTCGGATACGGATATTGTCGAATATGGATAAAAAATGATAATGTCGGATATAAATATGGAACAAATACGTACCGAGACGGATACGGATAATATCGGATACAAATATTTATTCGGATATCAAGTCAATGCAACAACCATTTAATACCCCGTAGATAATAGCAACGTAACCATTCTATACATCCATAATGCAAGTATATTAGAGGCTTAGGGCATAACGGCATAGTACCTGTAAAATCACATAACCATATTTAAATTAGAGGTACAAACATATAGTCAAGGCAAAAGAATAAAAGATACATTTATCACAGACGGATAGAGACAGTTGTCTTGTTTCTCTTTATAGCTGAAAACTGAAACCATCTACAACTTATGCAGTGAGCCAATCAAAGGTTGGATTAGGTTTTCTTATCGGGTAATATCCGAATTTCTTACCGGGTAATATCCGTTTTTATACCCGGATAATCCGTATCCGTCGGATACCGTTTTCCCAAACCCGAACCCATATCCGTATAAAAATACCCATATTTAGATCCAATATCCGAATAATCACCCGGGTACCCGAATATATGACCCGACTTTGTCCTATTTAAATATGGGCAGGTGGGCAGGCGGGAAATACCCGGTCCGTTTTCACCCCTAATGGTGAGCAGCGATAGCCAAACACAAGGACGGAGGGATCGACCAATCTATGTAATACCAAGGGTAGAGGCATTTCCCTCGTTGACAGATGGGCCCTATAGCACAGGTTGGCGAGGTTAAAGCACCATGTTGGTGAAACCACCGTGCAAACCACCAAAGAGGTAAATTAACCTGGTTTTGATAGTTGAGGGAGGTTTTGTATTTGGTTTTGTGGTTGAAAGAGGAAAATCGGACTTGGATCATTGTTTAAGAGAGGTAATATAGATATTTTCTTTTTCATGTCCTAATCCCACCTCTCATAACCTATTTGTCAAATAGACCCACCTAGGCCTGAATACCCGACAGGTCTAACCGCGTAATGTGTCTAGCGTTGTCCTAAAGGAGAAAGTTTACTTTACGTCCCTCAACTATGGGTCAAGTTTCATTCACGTCCCTCAACCGTGAAACCGGGTATAGAACATCTCTCAACTATCAAAACCAGTACAAATCGAGTCCCTCGGCGGTTTTGATGGTGGTCTCTTCCTACGTGGTGTCCATGTAGAGTGTTAACTTGGTCTTCATCCCATGTGGCATCTACGTGGTGCTTACATGGTAGTAAAAGAAAAATAAAAAAAATAAAAAACTCAATGGGATCGACATGTCGGTGAAACAAAAATAATAAAAAATAGTGGATGAATCACCGAATCAGCTGGTAAATCAGCACGGTGCTGGATTAAGAGAATAATTCAAATCGTGGGTGAATCAGCTAGTGAACCTTACAAAAATACATAAAAAAGCATTCACCATGCTTTTCCGCAACCCAACTACAAATCAAATCAGGATGTTACAGCCTGCGAAACCTCAAATCTGTCATGGAAAAACGAACATATTGCCCAAACAACAACATAGCCACCAAAACAGCGAAAAAACGCATCGTTTCCCTCCAAATAAGATCGCGCGACCATCCCTACCATGGAATCAAACCCCAACACCAAACACCACAAATGCAACAAAATCCCCTCGATCCTAGGCCTCACCTCGACAGGGGCACGACTTTGAAAGTGACACCCATCGCTGATGGGCGATGTAGCCCCGCCCCTCCTCCTCCTGCCGACCATCCTAGGGAGGCGCCTCCCTCCATCACGTAGCTCCACTTCCTCCGTCCACCTCCTTCAGGCACAGCGCATAGGACCCTATCCACCGCGACCGCCGTCGGCACCCCTATCCTCGGTGGCAGCGTCGGGGCTTGCGCCTCAGCCTCCCGCACCGTGACGCGCATGGCCTCCCACACGGCCACCTGAGCGTCTAGCGCAGGCAGCGCCACGGCTTGCATGGCCGTTGTCGCCGCTAGCTCCATCCGGTGGGTGTGGGTGGGGATTAGAGCAACTCCAATAAACTTGGTAAATGACTGGCTAAAGCAAAATTTAGCAATTTTGATAAAAACGTAGGCTCCAACAGACTTGCCAACCGGATGGCCATCCGGCTGGCCAAGGCGAAGGCACTGGCCAGAATCGCTGTCGTGCGTGGGCCCCAGCAGTTGGATCGATTTCTCCACACCAGATTGATGCGAGAGGGCAAGGGCAGGGGAGTGAGGGAGGCCGTACCTACGCCGCCGCCGTTGGAGGGTGTCGGATCCATCGCTGGAGCTGCCCCCGAGCTGTCGTCGGAGCTGTCCGCCGCCGTCCCTATCCGGTCACCCGCGCCGCCGCCGGAAGTAGAACCCCGCACCGGCTGCCACGCCCGTTGCCCGCGCTGCCGGCCACCCTGACCTCCCACCAACGCCGGCGCCTGTCTCCGCCGCTGCCGCCTCCTCGTCGGTAGAGGATGAGAAGGAGAGGGCAGAGGAGAGACTGACATGTAGGGTCCAGGGATTTTGGAGAGTGGGAGATGGATAGACTGTTAGAGCACACAAAAAGTATGAAGAGGATTCTTTTTGGATGGCTGGCTAAATGGGCAAATGGAGAGTCAGATTTGGCCATGATGTTGGAGTTGCTCCTATTAATTGGGGAGTACTACTCGTCGGCTCATCCAAGGAGAGGGAGGTAGAGAGAGGGTAAAGGGAGAGAGCCCACTGACATGCGGGCCCACTATGTTTTATTATTTTTGTTCGACTGACATGTGAGCCTATTGAGTTTTTTATTTTTTTATTTTTCTTCTAATGCCATGTAAGCGCCACCTAGACACCACATAGGACAAAGACCAAGTCAAATAAGCCATATAGGCACTGTTGGAGAAATTAAAATTACAGTGTTGAATAAAATTGATTCACTGAGTTTAATCCCCTTAGAAGTTCAATCACCTATGCGGAAAATTTAATTCTAATCACTGACCTGCTTGTGATGCCATCTTGATTTCCTCTTCTCTGTTTTCTTTTCTTCTTGATGCTCCTCTTCTCTGTGTGTGTCGACGCCGGCTTGATCAATCGCCGGTGTTAAGACGTATAAGGACCTCACGAACCCCTTCTATTGCGTTTGTGGATTGGGCGCAGTAGTTAGGGTTTTTAGTCAGAGAGCGAGCGGCGTCCCGTTCTTCTCCAATTTCTCTTTTTATATGTGCACTAGTGGGGCTCGGGGGTTTCCTTCGGTTTAGGAGATTCGGTTGAATCCACCGATCACGGATTCAACCAAACCTTATCTCTTAAGCCGATAAAACAACCAACATTCTCCCCTTGATTTAGAGGCTTAATTAATTTCTAAGTCTATTAAGTAAAATAGCTCCCCAAGGCAATGTGTCATAACAACTTTAAACGTCATTAAGACTATAAGACCTATAGTTCACTATAATACTTAAATAAACTCACATCTTAACTTAGCGGGTGTTGATTAAAAAATTAATCCCCTATTTCCAGGATCTTAGTTAAAGGCAATCACTTAATCCCATGCTGGCTACATGTTCTTTAAATAGGTTGGGAGGTAAGCCTTTGGTTAGCGGATCCGCAAGCATAAATTTAGTATTTATGTACTCAATCTTAATTGTTTGATCCTAAACTCTATCTTTCACAACATGATATTTAATGTCAATGTGTTTGGCAGCTTCACTTGACTTGTTGTTACTCGTATAGAATACTGCAGCTTCATTATCGCAGTATATAACAAGTGGTCTCTCAATGCTATCAACCACACTCAATCTTGGGATGAAATTCTTAAGCCATACAGCTTGCCCCGTCGCATGGTAACATGCTACAAATTCCGCTTGCATTGTCGACGATGCAGTAAACGTTTGTTTAGAGCTTTTCCATGAAATAGCTCCTCCTGCAAGGGTGAAAATATATCCTGAAGTGGATTTCTTTGTGTCTACGCACCCCGCAAAATCAGCGTCTGAATAGCCTAGGACTTCAAGCTTATCAGACTTTCTGTATGTAAGCATGTAATGTTTAGTTCCTTGTAAATAACGCAGAACTTTCTTTACTGCCTTCCAGTGGTCCATTCCT
The DNA here is from genome assembly GCA_003991445.1 of Oryza meyeriana var. granulata. Classification (NCBI taxonomy): domain Eukaryota; kingdom Viridiplantae; phylum Streptophyta; class Magnoliopsida; order Poales; family Poaceae; genus Oryza; species Oryza meyeriana. Next base: position 29,195 of record RYFJ01002092.1, read on the forward strand.
GGTTTAGACAGAAATCTGCCAAGCATCCCTGTGACGAATGCTAAGTCTGGTCGCGTACAGACTTGTGCATACATCAAGCTTCCGACATCTGAAGCATAAAGTACCTTGTCCATTCTTTAGATTCTAACTCATTTCTTGGACTTTGGAATAATCCGAATTTATTGTCCTTCATTATTGGAGCAGGTGAAGAGGCGCATTTACTCATATTATATCTTTCTAAGATTCTTGAGATGTAAACTTTCTGAGATAGTCCTAGCACTCCTTTGGACCTGTCTCGTGAATCTCAATGCCCAAAACATAAGATACTTCACCAAGATCTTTCATATCAAATTTTGATGATAAGAATTCTTTAGTTTCTCGCAGCAGGTTCTTATCGCTGCTTGCTAACAAAATGTCATCAACATAGAGTACTAGAATGATGAATTTACCACATTTATATTTAACATAAATACAGTTGTCCACCTCATTCTCCTTAAATCCGAACTGTCTGATGATCTGATCGAATTTAAGGTTCCATTGCCTAGACGCCTGTTTAAGTCCATAGATGGATTTATTAAGTTTGTATGCTAAATGGCCTTTTCCTTCCATAACAAAACCTTCCGGTTGTGTCATGTAAACATTCTCTTTTAGGTCACCATTTAGAAATACAGTCTTTACATCTATCTGATAGAGTTCTAAGTCAAAGTGAGCCACTAGTGCCATGACAATTCTGAATGAGTCTTTCTTAGAGACAGGAGAAAAAGTTTCATTATAGTCAATTCTTTCTCTCTGTGAAAAATCCTTGGCAACTAGTCTAGCTTTGAATCGTTCGATGTTCCCTCTAGAGACAAGCTTAATTTTATAGACTCACTTACAGCCTACTGTTTTGACTCCTTTATGAACTTCTATTAAATCCCATACTTTTTATGGCTCATTGATTTTAGTTCATCTTCCATAGCCTGAAGCCATTTAGATGAATCCTTGCTGTTTATTGCTTCTTTAAATGAGGTGGGATCGTCTACCTTCCCCATGTTTTCTTCATTCATGTATACTTCATAGTAATCAGGGATGGCAGATCTTCTCACCCGCTGTGACCTTCTTAATTCTTGAGTTTCATTGTTTGTCACTTGAGGTTGAGGATCTTCATGTGGAGGTTCTTCTTCATTATGTGTCACTTCAATCTGTTGAGGCTCATCATCATTATTACTCTCAACACTTTCCTCAACAGAAGGTGTAGCCCCAGACGGTCCAGAATTACCCGTTGGCGATGCTACATCGCGTGGCACATTAGGAATTATGGGGATGTTCTGAATAATTGGAATATCAGTCTCTCGGAATTCCGGAGTTTGAATATTAGCCCGAATTTCCTCAAGATTGATTTTCCTTTTCTGTGAGCACCCCCATTTACTGTCCTCAAGGAAGACAGCATGTCTAGTCTCCACAAATTTAGTAACCCGGTCTGGGCAATAAAATCGGTATCCTTTGGATCTCTCAGGATAACCGATAAAATGACGGCTCACAGTCTTAAGATCTAATTTCTTTAATTGTGGATTAATTATTCTGGCTTCCGCACGACAGCCCCACACACGTAAATAATTGAGTGTCGGTTTTCTTCCGGTCCACAGTTCATAAGAGGTCTTAGGCACTGATTTACTAGGTACTCTATTGATTATGTGTGCAGCTGTTTTAAGTGCTTCAATCCACAGCTTAGGTGACAGAGTAGAGTGATTCAGCATACTGCGTACCATATCCATGAGTGTGCGGTTGCGTCGTTCTGTTACTCCGTTCTGCTGAAGTTCTCCAGGCATGGAATATTGGGCAATAATCCCATGTTGCTAGAGATACAAGGCAAATGGACCAGGAATTTGCCCAAATGGAGCGTGTTTCCCGTAGTATTCACTACCACGATCCGATCTCACAACTTTAATTTTAGCATTATACTGATTCTCCACTTCAGTTTTAAATATCTTAAATTTCTCAAGAGATTCGGAACGGTCGCTTATGGGGTAAATGTAACCATAACCGAAATAATCATCTGTGAATGTTATAAATGAATCAAATCCATCCACAGATGTCACCGGGAACGGTCCACAAATATCAGTGTGAATTATTTCTAGTGGACTTGAGCTCCTAGTGGCTCTTTTCTTTATTGTTTTAGTGAATTTTCCCTTAATGCAATCTATGCAATGATCCGCGTCAGAAAAGTCTAAGGGAAGGAGTATCTCTTCTCTTATGAGACATTCAATTCTCCCCCTAGAAATATGGCCTAAGCGACAGTGCCATAATTTCGACGACGTCTCATTTATCACATTCATTACTTTATCATTGCAGGCATTATTAACATTCAGGACCATATCATCCAAAGAGAGCAAGAATAGCTTATCTCGCACGAAGGCAAAGCCAATCACTTTATTATCTAATTTAATGTAACATGTTCTCTTTGAAAAATGACAGTCATAACCAGTTTCTGTCAACACTCGAACATAAATGAGGTTTCTTTTAATTGAGGGAGCAAATAAAACATTATTCAGAATTAAATTATAGCCACTAGGGAGTTTAAGTGCTAGGTCTCCAACGGCTTTCACCTCGATCTCCGCTCCATCAGCTACTCTTAGGATTCGCTCCCCCTTTGCTACCGTCTGGACAGTAGTCAATCCCTGCAATGAGTTACATACGTGCACAATGACACCTGAGTCAACCCACCAGGTATTAATGGAGAATTCAGAGTAAAACTCATTGACATTAGATATTTCATCAATCTCATTTATACCTTTCTTAGCTAGCCACTCTCGGAAGCGTGGACAATCCCTCTGCCAATGTCCATCTTTACTGCAAAACTTGCAATATGGACTTGCAGAGGTGGAGGCAGCTAAAGCTTGAGACTGAGGATGCGGCTTTGCTTGAGCAGTGTTACTCCCTCCAGACTTATGAGGGTGATATGGCTTCTTTCTGCCACTACCCGAGCTTTGGCCTTGATTTGTCTTCCTCTTGCCTTTAGTATGGATGAGGTTGAGCCGATCTTTAAGTTTCTGCTTATCAGGCTTTTGTCGCTCTTCCTCTTCCACTGAGTGGGAGATCAATTCTGCTACGGTCCATTTCTCTTTCTGAGTATTATAATTAATCTTGAAGGGACTATAGTCAGAACCAAGAGAGTTCAATATGAAATGCACTAAGAAACCTTCAGACAATTCCATGTCCATGGTCTTTAGTATATGTGCCATATGAGTCATCTCAAGGATATGCTTTCTTACACCACCTTTGCCATCATACTGGCTGGTAATCAGCTTACTTATTAAGGTACTGGCATGGCTCTTAGATGAAGCCTTAAAATTCTCTTCAATGTTTGCCAAGTACGTCTTAACATCGTTTGAGTTCGTAATCCCTCCAAGAATTCCTGGAGCGATAGTACTCTTGATGTACATGAAAAACATTCTGTTGGACTTTTCCCAAGAGGCCACTTTTTCTTCGTAACTCCTCTTGGTATTATCATAAACTTCCTGACTCATTTCGTCAGTGTACATGGGCTCCTCTGGGGAGTCCTCTCTTAGTGCTAAGTCATAGTCCAACATGCCAAGATTCAGTAGCATATCGTTCTTCCACTCAGCGAAATTTGTCCCATCAAGGGGTGTAACAATTTTAAACTGCCCCAATGCTGAAAATAACCAATGGAAAATATTAGTAAAAATATTGCATATGATTAATTTGCGTTGGCTCAATTAATCACATGCGATGATAGGCTCCTTTTCTAAATTTAATCACCGTTGGGCAGAAAAATTTAGAAAATATATGAAAAAAACAGAAATAATCCTCAATTACATCACCGTTGGGCAGAAATAATTAAGGAAACAATATTCTTAATTTATTTGACATGAAATTATAATTAACGTTGGTCAAAAAATAATTTCACATCATAAATACTTTCCAGCAAAACTTCCCGTTGGTTCCATTTAGCTAGAAATAATTTTCTGAGTCATCAAAATAATTTTCCATAATTTTTCAGCAATTTTAATGGCCAAGAAAGCATATAAAAGGATTTCTGAAAATAATAAATGAATCAAAACAATGGGAATTGATTTAATTTCAATTTGGCCCAATCGGCCCAGTCGGCCCAGCACTGTGGCTGTTGGCGCGCGGCCCAGAAGGCCCATCGGCTCAGCGGCAGTGCGGCGCTAATGTCGGCCGTTCGATCTAGATCGAATGGCCATCGTCATCCCTGCGTCTAATTTTGTTAGCGCCGTCCGATCTCAATCCGACGGCTGAGATCAGTTTTCACCGGATTAAACAAAATCGGCGGCGGCGGCCGAACCCTAACCCTAACCCCGTTTCTTTTCTTCTTCTTCCCGACGCGCTCGACGAGCAAGCGGCGGCGGCGATGGCGACGAAGCGCCGAGCGAAGCAGCGGCGACGACGGCCAAGGCTGTCCTTTCCCGTCTTTCCTCTTCCCCCTCCCACCCCAGTTCTCCTCCCCGTGCGCAATAGCAACACCGAGGTGAGCCTCGGTCTCGCGCGGCCGAGCGACGGCGCGAGACCGGTCTGGGACGGCGGGGTGGTTTAGCGGCGGAGAGGGAGTTCCCGAGGCACGCACGCGGCGGAGAACACACCACGCTCGGCAACGGCGGCTACCCGACGGCGACGCACGGATGCGAGCACATTGGCAGCGAAGACGACGATCCGGGTAAGATAATCCCGATTTTATTGAATTCGCGTAGATTTTGGGTCTTATTCAAATTAGGGTTCCTCGGATTTAGGGATTTTTGGGGATTTAGGGTTTCTGTTTAATTGGAATTTGGGGATTTTGATTTTTTTTGCCGAGTTAAATTGATAATGGCTTCACTGAGGGATGATGATTGGGATTGTTTTCTAAGGGGTTAGGCTCTGATACCACAATGTTGGAGAAATTAAAATTACAGTGTTGAATAAAATTGATTCACTGAGTTTAATCCCCTTAGAAGTTCAATCACCTATGCGGAAAATTTAATTCTAATCACTGACCTGCTTGTGATGCCATCTTGATTTTCTCTTCTCTGTTTCCTTTTCTTCTTGATGCTCCTCTTCTCTGTGTGTGCCGACGCTGGCTTGATCAATCGCCGATGTTAAGACGTATAAGGACCTCACGAACCCCTTCTAGTACGTTTGTGGATCGGGCACAGTAGTTAGAGTTTTTAGTTAGAGAGCGAGCGGCGTCCCGTTCTTCTCTAATTTCTCTTTTTATATGTGCACTAGTGGGGCTCGGGGGTTTCCTTCAGTTTAGGAGATTCGGTTGAATCCACCGATCACGGATTCAACCAAACCTTATCTCTTAAGCCGATAAAACAATCAACAGGCACCACGTCAGCCGAAACCACTCTCAATATTGCCGAGGGACTCAATTTACACTAATTTTAGAAATTGGGGACGTCGTATACCTGTTAACGCCAAAATTTGGCACGGTTCGCATCGGACTCGGTTAAGGAAAGAAGTGATATCAGCCGTTGGGAGCTAATCCAGAAGAAGCCGGATTCGAGAAGGAATCGTGAAGACCACGACATGGCAGTCAATTACCTTATCTATAAATTAGGTAGTTTTAATACTTTTTAGATAAACCTGATCTCGTGTCCGATCAGGGCTTGTTAGTTTTCCTTTTATAGTTAGGAAACTCCTGTTTCGTGTCCGATCAGGACTGTATCAACTCGGGGTATATATACGTATGTCCGGGTACCATGTAAACTATCCACACAGATCAATCAAATTCGGCGCATCGCCACCCTTTCGACGGGTTCTTGCTTCTCGAGCGGGGCTGCATTGGTTAGGTCCGAACTCCTGCGAGAGGGTAAGACTCGTCACCCCTTACCCAGGTGTATCTGCCCTGTCTACGGCTGCATCGGTTCGGTCCGACCTCTTAGGCCGATCAGGTATACCACATCACGCGTGCGTAGATCTTATCAGTTTACTGGGGGCGATTTATCATCAGTTCGTGCTGTATCGGTTGGGTCCGACCTACTGAGCTGCCAGCGATAAATCGTTCCTGCTAGGTTGATAGTTTTTGTGCAAGTGTCTTATCGGAATGTATAGCCGATAAGTTATCTTTTTACATCACAGTTGCATTAGGTCTATCGGCTTGTTGAGGTTCCTCTATTATTATTAATCTGTGCTGCATCAGTTAGGTCTGAACTACTAGATTGATAATAACAGATTTATCCTTGGCGAGCCGATCGGTGTATATGCGACGTTCTATCGGAGTGCTTAGCCGATAGGTTATCTTTTTATAAAGCCGACTGTATTATCTTTACTATTTTGGTCATCTACATTATCATCGGTTTTCTAACCGATGCACATGCATTTCCTTGGCAGTCGGCTAGCTTACTATTCTGCCTATCTATTTTATCATCGGCTTCTAGCCGATGCACATGTTATACTGACAGCTTATCTATTTGCTTATAGCGTTATCGGTTTCCTAGCCGGTACACAGGTGCCATCGGCCATCGGCTACAAGGAGCCTACATCAGTCCGTATCGGCCGATAGCCGATGTGCAATTGCTGCTGACCCGGGCACGAGCACAAGCGAGGACCCGGGAGCGAGGACCTGGGCACGAGGACCCGGGCACGGGCACGAGACCCAGGCGCGGACGACTGGGGCCCGGACAAAGTTTTATCATCGGCTTTTAGCCGATGCTCAAGCATTCCTTCGGCAATCGGCTAGCGGGATTCTTATTGGCCGATTGAATCCCTGAGCTAATATTCTCCTTGTCAATTGCGGGGTCAAATTGACTGGCACGCCTGCGAACCTCAAGATTTTAGGACCTGCACTGGAGCTAAGCAGATCTCCCAGGCCTTCGTATGTTCAATCGCATCAAACCAGATCATCAACAAGCTTCTTGGCATACCCGGTGGTTTTTTGTGCGAACAATACCTGGTTTTGTGGTTAAGGGACGCGAATAAAACTCGAGCCATAATTGAGAGACCTAAAGTGGACTTTTTCCTATCCCAAAATGAGATGGGCTTTTCTCCAATCCGCACAAGCCCATGCCTAAGGTAACAGGTTCACTTGTGTGGGGACTGGGGAAAAGAAGAACAACCCCTCAACTGGTCCAAGGAAAGCCCAGCCCGTTTTACTTTGGTCAACTTAAGAATTGGGCCTCCGGTTGTTAGTCTGTCCGGACACCGCCTCCTAATTTGTATTGGGCCGGAATTGTATCATACATCGCATTCGCAGGTGTAAGCCTTGTACTCTTAAGTTGTAAACATGTAGTGGCCGGTGGATTACTCGTCGAAAAAAACCAGGTGCACCTACTTTCGCTCGTACTACTGGAGTATTGATAGTTTGATACACCTAGACCTACTACTACAAGTAATCTACAAGCGAGGCAGCGGCTAGCCAAGTGGACTAGCAGCTTACCACGAAAAACCGCAGGCTTGCAATCGTCAAAAGCACCGTTTCTTTCATCAGCGCACTGCACAAGCAATCGATCTTGTAAAGTGCAGTTAACTTCTCTGAAGTTTATCATTTGCTCCGTTGTTTTCTCGTAGGATACTCCCAAGTCTGTATAGTCGACTAGTTCCATGCATGTAGATGAGCTGTCAGAACTACCAAGTCAATCTACTAGGACGTAGACACGTCGGCTCGACTATAAGAGCATGACCAACAGTATCCTAAAATAAAACACAATCCTAAAATTATTTTGTTTGAAAAATCAGCTCCAACAATTTCCCTATATACATGCCTAAAAATTGAAATCCCTAATTTCTCGCTTTGCACAAGTTAGTATGTCTCCTCGCTCTTAATATATTAGTCTCAGAGTGTTTCACGAGGGAATGACGTAAAAACGGGATAGACCTTTTTTATTATTGGGAGTTAATTTTTAGTTATGTGTTGAAGAGAATAATTTATTCACAACTAAAAATTAATTATGATTTTAAGAATAGAATTTTGGATTTTTATTGGTGACGCTCTAACGTAGGAAAATCACGCGTTGACAGGCGCAAAAACGGCCATGGCCGCCGTTCCGTGTGAAACAGAGTAGGAATTTTTTTTTGTCCCCTTCCGGATGTTTTGTTCCCTTTCCGCGTAGCCTCCAAAGCTCCGTTCCCAATTCCCATTCCCAGCTAGCTGCTAGCTTTTGCATTGACAGCCACCGTTTTTAACCAACGCGCGAATTCTGAACTTCCTGAAGGCGATACTCCACCCACCAACCTATCCGCGGCCTTTGTCATTGTTTCTTTATTCTCGCTTCGTCCGGCTAGTTGTATTCGCGGGCAGGCTGATGCCTGAAATGCGGCCAATTCTGAAGTCCACTTCCCATTCCAGCTCCGTCTTTCTTTCTTCTCCTGGATTTGCCGGCTCGAGAAGGTTTCAACGCTGTTGAGCTAGCGGCTGCTTTCTTTTGTCGTCAGCAACGTTCGTCGACGAATTCGATCCAGAGGAAGGGTTCGCTCTCCCGGCCGGATGGCATTGTTGCTTGTCCTCGTCAGGGCGCTGATCGTCGTTGTCGCGGCGGCCGTCGTTTCGAGCAGCGGGCTGCCGGTGCCGGGCTACGACGGGCTCGCGATCGGGTTCTACCACGAGACGTGCCCCCAGGCGGAGGAACTAGTGCTCGCCGAGATGCGGGAGATCGTCCGGGAGGACAAGACCCTCGCGCCGGCGCTGCTGCGGTTCATGCTCCACGACTGCTTCGTCAGGGTGCGTGGCTCGCGTGCTCGATCCCATCCTCGCCATGTCGCGTCGCGTCACGGGCACGAGTCCTCCGTGCGTCGACGTCGCGTCGCCGTGGTGCGTGCTGCTGATCCATGGGTTCTGATGAATGTGCTTGCTTGGCTTCGTGGCGTGCAGGGGTGTGACGCTTCCATCATGCTCAAATCGCGGAAGATGATGGCGGAGAGGGACGCCTTGCTGAGCTGCAGTCTCCGCGGCTACGAACAGATTGAAAGGATCAAGGCCAAGCTGGAGGAGGCGTGCCCGATGACCGTGTCGTGTGCGGACATCATCGTCATGGCCGCGCGGGACGCCGTGTTCCTGGTAATGGCGCGCGCGCGGGCGAGCGCGAAATCCCTGATTAATTCGCGATGAGTACTCCGATCGCCTCGTTGCCGTGATCTTTATTGTTCCATGCCGATTTTGACGAGCGGCTTTGTCCTTGTATTCCAGAGCAACGGGCCGCGGTACCAGGTGGAGACCGGACGCCGGGACGGCAAGGTGTCCTGTGATATCGACGCCTACAACGATCTCCCACCGCCCGGCTCCAACATTGTCGATCTTAAGATCTACTTCAGCGTCAAGAACCTGGGCTGGAAGGACCTCGTCGTCCTATCAGGTACGTAATACCGGTGGTACCCTTGGCAACGCGTCCAATTTTGGTCAGTGCAAGCAAAAGTACAAAAATCCATTCACCAACTTCAATTTTGCTCGATTTGTGCGTGATTGCTGCAGGGAGCCACACGATAGGCAGGGCGCAGTGCGCCTCGTTCGCCGGTGACAGGCTGTACAACTACAGCGGGGAAGGGAAGCAGGACCCGTCGCTGAACACGACATACGCGCCGGAGCTGAGGAAGGCGTGCGTGCCCGGCGACCCTTTCGACGAGACATACGTGGAGATGGACCCGGGGAGCCCGTACACGTTCGACCTGAGCTACTATCGGGACGTGTACAGCAAGAGGGGCCTCTTCCTCTCCGACCAGGCCCTCCTCGATGACAGGTGGACCAGGGAGTACGTGGAGAGGATGGCGTCCGCGGATTCGACGGAAGAGTACTTCAGGGACTACGCGAAGGCCATGACCAATATGGGAAGGATCGAGGTGCTCACCGGCGACAACGGCGAGATCAGGAAGGTCTGCGGCGCGTACGTTGACTAAGCAAAAGAGTAGACAGAGCCAGCGGTTGGTTGGTGCGAGTTGGTCCAAGCGCTTCGAGCAATCGTCATGTGGCCGTGGCAACGTGGGAGCTAGCCAACCACAGTGCAGCTGTACTATTATTCTATCGGCCGAGGTGGTTGGGGCGTTGAAGTTGCCACGCGCTGAAATTTTCTCTCAACTGGGAAAAAAAAACTGTATGTATACCAATACAACTAGCATAGTCTCCGTCTTTTCCTTTCACCCTGATCTTCACGGTTTGGCAACATGTAAGGATACGTTTTTGCTATGCATCCGTCGATAAATTTCTCCGCTAAAATTTGTCGAATTTTTGGCCATCCAATTTATATCAAGATTCGTGCCCATCTGTCGAACTTTTACTTCATATCCTGTCCGCTCTTCTCTCTAGCCAATCATATGTACATGCAATTTTTACAGGTCTCTTTGTGTTATAGTTACAACGTATATATGAATGTAATTTTTAGTGTTACTGACTCTATTTTTTTTCTTTTCGGTGTAATTTTTGTTGCAATGAATGTAAATAATCAATGCACGACTTTCAGGTATTTTTACAACCACTTTGCATCGAAGTTACATCCTATACGCAGATATAACTTTTATTGTTACGTAGAGTAATTTTCTTCTTTCCAATATAATTTTTGTTGAAACTAATCCTAAATAATCTAGACAGAGATGGATTCAGGCCCCAGACAACTGGAGCCATGGTGCGAGGCCTAGAACAGAAGGCCCCATTACATATTTTGATTTTTTATCATATAAAAAATTGTTTGACCGATTTTATAATGGAGTGGGCTAGGTCTAGACCTATTTCTAGGTCCACCTCTGAATCTAGGTATGATCTGATGTGCTTTTTTCAGGTTGGCAAGTGACTGTTATTTGACTTTTTGATAGCGTCGCGTTGTTTTGAGTTTTTGACGGCCCATGACATGCTTTTATCTGCTAATCTGCTGCTTATAAAATCCGAGTGACTTCTTTAGAAAAAAATGTTATTAGTCCCGTAAAGATATATGCTTGCCATTCTTTTAACAGTTTTACAACAAATCACGTGCATGCGTGAACATGGACGTAACACGGGCATCACCTCCAGCAAGCATGACCTGGTCCTGGTCATGCCCTGCCAGAATAGCAGTTGGCAGTTTGGCACACGACCGTACGTCCGCGTGCGCGACGACAACGGGATTATTCGCCGTGAGCCCGATGAACTAACGGGCGAATGATCCCGGTAGTCGGTAGACTGTAGACACAGGGGCAGGATAAGAGTATCTCCAACAGCTAATCTATTTTTAACTGTCTAAATTTTTATTTAGATAGTTAGCTAAAAAAATAGGTAGTTAATATATCTGTCCGCTCAATAGAATAGCTATTTTTCAATATCTAAATCCCAACGGTGCGTGAGGAGAACTAGCGGCTGCACGGCGATTGGTACGCGGCGACTAGGGCGACTGGCGGCGGCGCGGTGAGATCTAGGGGAGGCACAGGCTCGATGCGGAGGGTGGGGGAGAGAGGAGGGGGTTGCACGCGAGTGACAGAGGAGACATCGGCTTCGTATGTGAAAAAAATCAATTTTTTTAGTGGGTCTCACCTTTTGGCCAGTCGGTTTGGATGGCCATATTTAACCATCTTGTGGGATGGTTTGGCCATCTAAATGGCTTAGATAGTCTGTTGGATAATTTTTTTATCCAAAGTGATCAAATTTTGATTTAGCTATTTAAATAGGTTAGCTATTGAAAATGCTGTAGGAACAGAGTCAACAGAGGCAGCGGAATCGAGAATTTTTTTATTTTTATATTTTTTTAATAAAATATTTACAAAAGTATATTTTTTTTGAAAAATTTATAAAAATATGCTCCCAACACTCTCTGGGAGGGCGTTTTTTAAAAATCGCCCTCCCAGAGGGCGATTTAATGACGTGGCTGACAGCCGTCGGCCGGACAGCACTTTTGCAAGCGGCCCCCGACTGCCCAAAAACTGCCCTCCCAGAGGGCGGCAAGAGGGCCGCCTGCAAAATACCAGCCGCGGAGCCAGCCAATTTATAGGCGGCCCTTGGCCACCCAAAAACCGCCCTCTAGGAGGGCGGCAAGGGGGCCGCCTGCAAAATGTCGGCCACAGAGCCGGCCATTTTACAGGCGGCCCTCTTGCCGCCCTCTGGAAGGGCGATTTTTAGCCAGTTCAGTATAAAACCCCCTCCCAGACTCAAAAAATATCATAAAATTCACAGAAATTTCAGAAAAAAAGAAGAGAGAGCTGAGAGCAAGGCTGAACGAAAGCAGCGAAGCTCTACTAGTTTGCTGATTCGTCTGCAGGTAAAATCTATTGCCCCTTTGTAATTTATATTTCTATACAAAAATTGATGTAGTATTGTACTGGTTACGTGTATAGTACTATATAAAAATAAGTTGTTACTCGTAGATCTGTAGGTTTTGAGTCAATCTGTTAGATGACTTAATTTGTGTAAAGATGATAGTTATAAAATCTCGATTATATGGTTTTAAATGTGAGGAGAATGTTGGTACCTAGTTTAACTGTATTTTTTCATCAATAGATATGTCAAATAAAGTGATATTTTAGTCATTTCATGGGCAAGAAAATGTTAGGTATGGTCCACAAGGTGTAGATTTGTCGGAGTTTAGTTTAACGGCTAAGGGCATTGATAGGCCAGCTGAGAGAAGTTTCGGGTCAGTGTACAACTGGCTGATGTGAGGCTTTCGACTGGACTCCCATATCAACGCAATAACCTTGTATGTTGTAGTCAGCCGTGCAGTTAAAGGTTTTTTGGAACTGATGCCGGTGGATTGCACTGCTATTTAGAGATGGTATATGGAGTGTGCATTCCAACGTGGTTGGCCACTGTGCATACTTGTGTTGGTGTATGAGAATGATAACACCGCTGCTGCAATGCCCGTGCAAGATGATGAGGGTCCAAGTACGGTGGGAGGAGGTGATGCCGAAACAATGGAAGAAAATAAAGGAGGGAATGAAGAAGATAGAGAGCCAATAGGTGTGGTAGATGAGGGAGAACTAATTGACACCATCGTCGAAGAAATGGATAGAGAAGATGCTGAAAACGAGCATGCAGAGTATGATGATTCGTCTGATGAGGACAACGTGATGCCTGCAGAATGGAGCAACGAGGACAAGCCTTGTTATTTTCGAGCGGCATTATGTGCCATGGGAGTACAAGGAGAATGAGGTCATCCAAGGGGCTAAGTATGCATATGTAGAGGATTTGAAGGATGCAGTAAAATAATGGGCGGTGTCACTTCAGAGAGAGTTCTCAGTCGTGAAGTCAAGCAAATCAGTGTATGAAGTGAAGTGCGTGAAGGATGGGTGTCCATGGCGGATGCACGCATTTAAGGGTAAATAGAAGGATTATTGGCAAGTTTCAATCGTGACCGAGCATTCATATTACTTACCCGGTGTTGAAAAATATCATAGAAACATGACATCTGCATTTGTTGCGACAGAGATGTACTCCCATATTGTGAACAACTTGGAGTACGAATCAAGGTCAATTGTTAGACATATTGAAGAGAAATTCAAATACACAATTTGCTATGCTAAGGCTTGGAGGGCAAAACAGAAGGTTGTAGAGGTGAGGTTTGACACATTTGAAGCATCTTATGATAATTTACCTCGTCTGTTAGCCTGTATTCTTCAGAGGAATACAGAGACCTGCTACGACCTAAAAACATTTTCATCAATTGACCATGGTAATAAAAGTGTGTTACAACGAATATTCTTTTCATTAGGTGCTTGCATTCAAGCATTTGTGCATTATCGTTCCATCCTCTGCATCGATGGGACATTTCTGATCGGAAAGTACAGAAGGCAGATATTAACAGCAATTGGAGTTGATGGGGACAACCAAATTGTACCGGTGGCTTTTGCTTTTGTTGAGAGTGAGAACACTGATAGCTGGTATTGGTTCGTAGAAAGGGTTAAGTCTGCAGTTGTACGGATGAGGCCAGACGTATGCCTCATACATGACTGTCACGTCAGCTTGCTACAGGCAATTGAGGAATTGAGGGATGGATGTGCTGAGAAGGGATACCCACCAAGATGGTCTGATGTCCAAAGTAGATGATGCATGCGTTATATGGGTGCTAATTTCTACAGGCAATTTAAGAATAAACACCTTATGGATTTTTTCAAGAAACTGTGCACCCAGAATTAACAGAAGAAGTTCAATGAGCTTTGGAAGAGATTGGATGAGCTTACCACTAAACAAATAGATGAGCAGTCCAGGAGGGTTACCCTTGTAGGGGATGAGGCTCCACAAGCTCTTGGTCCTCTATCAAGTGACGGACCTTATATGAGAAGAAGGTCGGCATTCTCGGTTAGAAAATTTTCGGAGTGGATTGAGAATGAGCTAAAGGAGAAATAGGCATTGTTATATGACAAAGATGGTTCTCGATTTGGCACAATGTCCACAAATTTGGCAGAGGTTTATAACTGGGTGATGCGTGGTGTTTGAGGGCTCCCACTTATTGGCATAGTTGAATTTATCTTGCATGACACGTGCAAGTACTTCAGAGATTGGTTCAGAGAAGCCGGTCCCTCAATGGCGGATAATAATCTTTTCATTGACACACTACTGACTAAGTACCTGTAAGGTAAAAGTAATAAAACTCGAAGACATCGAGCTATACCTCAAGGTACACAAGAACACAGATTTGAAGTATTGTATGTCGATAAGGGTATGCGCGGAATCTACCGCAAAAAAGTTGTGCAGGAGTGCGTGCTAAAGGAAGACGGGACCTGCAAGTACTCGTGCCGAAAGCCTACTCTGCTCCACAAGCCATGTTCTCATGTTATTGCCGTGAGCGGTGAGTACGGGATAGAAGCACATTATTTTGTCTCACCTTATTTCAGAAAAGAAACAATCTACAATACCTAGAGTGGAGAGATATACAGCTTCGATATTGCGGGGACATTTACTACGAAGCATCCTCAAGCTATCTACATTCCTAACCCAACAAAATTGAGGGATGAGTCATCCGTAATGATATGGATGAGTCAAAATTCGGTGGAAGACATAAACATTGTAAAGTGTGACCAAATAGGCCATACATATAAAATATATCCAAAGGATATAACCGGTCCAAGTGCAGCGGAAGCTAGACCGTCGGGTTTAGGCGCTGATAGCAGTCGTCCTACGGGTGAAGGCACAACTTCAAGACGACCCCGTCCTAGACGTTCTCGAACATATGGTGGTGCTGCGGAGTAGTGTAAGTCTATGCTTGATCTTTGTTGTAGAACGATATGTAACGTACTGTTGTTTTTTGTTGTCATGTAATAATGATATAAACCTTAATAATAATTTATAATGTGGTTGTTCAATTAACTTTACGAACTTACTCTTTCTTGTTGCTTTGACAATATAATTTATGCTAACTCTCTATTTACATGCAGGTATGGCGTACCATACCCTGGAGCTGCTTGACCGGGTCCTCGACCAGTCCCACCAGTCTTACCTCTTAACCGTCGAGGCTGCCCAGCTAGGCACCTTCTGCCCACGGCCTTCACGTCACCTCCTGCGGATAGACCACCGGTTCCGTGAGAGGTAAGGGCTGTACTAACATTCGTTCACATCATTTGTACATATCTATGTTCCCCAATATTGACTACAGTGCTATATTCTGTAGGTTGCGTGAGGCTGGACTTCTTCCACTGTGCAGGCTAGTTGAGCTCGCACCGGACGAGAGGAACCCTGCCAGGCGATGGGACGCTGACCGGTCATTTCTGGCGGCACTGGTGTATCGCTGGAGACCGGAGACGCACACGTTCCACCTACCGTGTGGCGAGATGACTTCCACACTCTAGGGCGTGTCCTACCTGCTAGGACTTCCCCTCGCAGGGGATGCAGTTGGTCCGATAGACGGGACGCACGGTTGGTCGTAGGACATCACTGCTCGGTTCGAGGCCGTGCACCGTCGACCTGGACTTGGTAGGCTGAGTTCGCTACCGCCTTACACCACGAGTGGCCCCTCGCAGGCGTGGCTGCTACAGTTCACCGTAAGTCACGGATTCCTTCGATTCACAATCATCCGATCTGTAAAACAACAGTGGTGCTGACTACAATCTTGCTTTACAGCCTGATCAGCTAGACCAAGACGCCGACCAATACTCGGTGCAGCAGAGCTTGGAGGCATACCTACTGTGGTTGTTCGGGTGGGTGGTGTTCACCAGCACGACGGGGCACGCGGTGGACAAGGGATTGATCCACTACGCTCGTGCAATCGCCCGCAGTGGAGCTGGGGATCTGCTGTGCTAGCAGTGACGTACCGTGGTCTTTGTGACGTGTGCACAAAGACCGATGCAGGTGCGATTCTCGCCGGTTGCCCTCTCCTTCTGCAGCTATGGGCGGCCGAGCGCTTCGCGATAGGCCGTTCTCTGATTCAGCACTCTCCCTATGAGGGTGGCCTTGGAGGCTTGTACGGGCAGTTGGCCGAGGACCGTCCCACTATGGGGACGGTATGATGCCGCCGTGAGGTACGTTACATCAAATTGTAGGTTTACCACTGAAACACAAACACTGACGTGTTCCCCCTGTCCTATTTTACAGCGTCGTTACGCTTACACGCAGGTTAGGAGGGTCTACTGCGACTTCGTTATGGAGTTGGACCGCCTGCAGCCCAGCGACGTGGTTTGGGAGCCGTATAGACCGCAAGCCATCGTGGCCCGTGCACCGCTCGGACTCTCGGCTCTTTGCACGTGCGACTAGTCATACTGGATGACGAGAGTGCCATTGGTGTTCGACATCTTCATCGAGCCCCACTGTCCGTAACACGTGATGCGACAGTTCGGCCTACGTCAGCTCTTTCCTATGCCCCGTGCAGATGGTTGTGTCTCATGACGTGCACAGGTTAGTATAGCTGCGATCTTTGTTGAGTAGTATAACTCTTATATTAAGTGTAATGCACTCTCTGCAAATAGGTATAATCGTAGGGGACAGGCAGCCGGCACTCAGTGGTATCCACGACTGCAGCAGTACGTTGACGACTGGTTGTTGGCGACGGAGGAGGTCATCGACGAGATTTTCCCACACACTGAGGACAACTACCTAGCATACCTCAGGTGGTACCAGCCCCGCACCCGCACACGCGTGACGTTCACCCCAGATAATCCACAGCCACACGTCGCCGCTACGACTGACACGTATTCTAGACACCGTGACCAGGACTACTTCCACGCGGTAAGGCACATTCTCTTTGCATTTTGCTATTCCCTTTGTAGGTATCCATGTTTCTAACATATATTTACGTCCCATTTGAAATAGGCCGACGCAGCGCGACAGGTTCGGGCAGATGTGGACGTGGCGTTCGGACGGTTGGACGAAGGGATCATGCTGACTGCGGAGGAGCAGAGGACAACTTTCGGGAGAATCTGTCAGTCGATACATGCAGTGATCCATACACTCACTTGTCATGTGGTCGACGCGGTACTCCCCGTAGCTATACGTCAGCAGCAACCACGCCCTGCCGGAGCTGGAGTACACCAGCATGGTTCCAGTCAGCGAGTTGGCCCCTCCAGAGGTAAATTCTGCTAACCATCGCTTCATAACATGGTTTCCTTCTACAACATGCACCGTTTTACATCAATATGATTCTGTGTAGCTTTCGCTACACTGTAGCTAGATCCCTCTGGAGCTGGCACGTCCACGCAGGGTGTGTACCACATCCGACCGCACGCGCAGCAGGGCATGACCATTGCCCCCGGGGCCACCACAGGAGGTCCTTCAGGTTAGATCGAAATTTACTTTTGCCTTGCAAATTAAACTTTGCAATTATCAATATTTTTGTGCACAGGGTTCCACTCTACAGCACGGGGATGTTTGCTGGCGCTGGCTCCTCCGCGCAGGCCGCACGTGGCAGCGGTTGGGTACAGGATTCTTTTGAGGGGGACGACTTGGAGGACGAGGACGAGGAGATCCACGAGGTACTAAATACCTCGCAGCTCAAAGAAGCTCCGCCACCGCTGACACAGGACCCACCAGCTACCACACCTGTGCAGGCGACCCACGCTGGCCGTGTCGTACCACCAGACTGGCTGACGTACTCCCAGGCCGAGGTGCGAGCGCAGGCTAGGAGGAAGAAGCGGGCTAGAGGTTACGGTCAGGGCTCGTAGTACGTTGTACCAGTAGTAGTTCGCCTCTTGTACATCGTGTTTTATTAATTCAACGTTTACCGAAGAAACCCCTCTTGATGAAACCCACTTTTGCAACTTGAGGAATGAGTTCAATGTCATAGATATCTTAAATGTTGCTTGATCTCTTGCATTGTGCTTGTTTTTGGTGATTCTCTTTGCCCTTGTTTCTTTGGTCTCTCTCTTTGATTTGTTGTTCTTTTTTTCAAAATGGGGAGTATCACATTAAGGGGAGTGTTGCACATCTCATATGTGTAATAGAACCTTTAGAGTGTGAACAAATTGATGAAAGTGCTAGAAGAGTGTTCAAAAGGCCCAGTTTGACCAAAGTCAAAAATTTGTGAAAAACTCTGTTTGTTGAAATCTACCATTTAGAAAATGTTTCACATGGTATGTTATATGTTTTCCAAGCTTAACCTTGAAAGAAAATAGAATTCTAAAGAAAAATGCCTTCTTACCACTTTTTGGAAGAAACTTTAAAAAAGATTCCAAAACAAAAATGTTAGACTTCCCTATTTGAAATATTTTTGGTATTCAAATTTCTCTCAAAAATCAAATCGTTGAAAAGTTATTTGCTTTCGAAATTCAACAAAAAACTATCATAAACGATAATAGGTCATTTGTAGCACTGAAATGAGAATTGTTGCAAATTCCATAGTAAATCTCAAATATATGGAAATTGTCAATGTTTGAGCTCACACATTCAAATAGCACCTTGTGTCATCTTGTTTTTCCCTGAGATCTTGAAAGCTTGTGCTGTGCCTTTTTGTCTGGGGGGATTTACCTGTCCAAGGGCTGGAGGCAGGCAGATCGGGCATAGGCGGTCCAACTGGCGCTATATGCACGGTCCGACCGGCCTGGTGCCTGAGGTTCGACCGGCTAAGGGTAGCCGGTCCAACCGGGCCACGGGGTGGGGCCCAGGGATGCCCATTACTTATCCTACCCGATCTTTTTCCTCCTCTATCACTCTTCTTGGTGCAAATCAAGTCTATTTCTTTCGGCAATCTAGTGTGTCGGTGAAATGGGATAGGGGGTCCCACATACCCTGGGGACGCGTGGGTCATCGGCCAAGTCAGTTCCCCGAGGCCATCTTGCCTTCGGTCCCAGGGCGCCACGCCTATCGGCCCCGGGCACGTCCCCGGGGCGCCCTCGCCTTCGGCCCCGGGCACGTCCCCGGGGCGCCGCGCCAATCGGCCCCGGGCACGACCCCGGGGCGCCCTCGCCTCTGGCCCCGGGCACGTCCCCAGGGCGCTGACCCTATCGGCCCCGGGCTCGTCCCCGGGGCGCCGTCCCCACCGGATTCGGCCCCGAGGCATCGTTGGCCTCGGGCCCGTACCTTGCCTCCGGGTGCCATCGTCTCACTTCCTGCCCGAGGCCCACATGTCGGTCTCCGGCAGGATCGATGGACCAGCTCTCCAAATATCAGCATTAATGATGAGGCGACGGGGCACGTTGCCCCTGTCGTCCGCTCCGCCACGCGTAAGTGTCTCAGGACGACCCCCCGTGGACACCTGACTGCTGTCAGAGGCCTTTTGACTTCGGTGGCAAGGTCGTGCGCCGAAGTCAAGCATTCAGAGATGCTTGACTTCGGCAGTGTGCCCCGTCACATCCCGTCGCGTCCTCACGACTCCACCGCCCGCCGTATACCAACTCCGGTGTGGGTTCGGCAGGCGGACTGGTCCGGCAGGCGGCAGCAGGCGGACGCGCTCGTCAAGACGGCGACAAGACAGCGATAAGACAAGCCATACCTGCTCTCTCATGTAGCTCTCTCTCTCTATCAGCATGTATCTTGGCACTGTGCAATCCCCTTGCTCTATAAAAGGAGGACCAAGCCAAGGCCGAGGGGAGAGAGCTTTCCCGGTCCTCTAACTCTCTGCTCTGCACCCTCGAGCTCACTCTCTAACCACTATTCTTCTTCTCCGGCTCCGGCCGTGAGCTAGATACACCTTGTAACCATAATACCACATTCATCCACCTCATAGCAGGCACACAGGAGTAGGGTATTACGCTCCGGCGGCCCGAACCTGTATAAATCCTCCCGTCTCCTCTATGCGCCTCGGTTCATCGTCTTCTCCGCGTATCTTTCTTCTACACCCTAACGCCGGCTTTGCCTCAGAACTACTCCCCTAGCCGAATCTCAAAAGGGGGGTCTCCCGACTTCCCGCCGTCGAGGTTTCATCCTCCGACATAGTGGTAATCCCTCTCCCTTGCATCTAACTCAATCTTGTTCACCTCTTGATGTTTCTAGGGTTAGGGTTAGTTTGTTCTCTTGTTCCTCTCCTATATATGTGCACAATGGCTATCTTGTTCACCTTCTATTCTCTCTAGTCTTATGCCATATTAGTTCGTCTCTTGTGTATGTGAAAATTTTTTGATCAATGCAAGTGTGCAACCTCGATCTGCCAGTGCCGGTCGGACCGGCCTGATGCCTTCGGTCCGATCGGCCTGCAGTCCGACCGACCACATCCATGCGGTCTGACTGCCCCTGGACTGAACAGCAATTTTCAATTATCAAATCTTTTTATTCTACACTAATCCTCGGTGATCCTTTTCTTTATCTTTTGTCAGTCAATGGCTCCTCCTCGCAAAAAAATTGCGGAAAGACGCTCCAAGAAGCGTCATGATCCCATCACTTCATCAGAGGAAGATGAGATGGATGAGGATTATGTGGTTGAAGAGGAAGACCATGAAATAATGCAGGATGAGGAACAAGCCTATTTATCCTTGAGGTGACCGAACTGCTCCAACCTCCTCGGTCTATTATTCAATGCCTCCTCAAATGGATCCAACTATCAACTTCCGAGTGCGATTGAACAACCCTACGGAGTACATGCTTCTTAGAGATCATGATCAATTCAAGAGACCTAACGACTCCAACGATCGAAGGTTCCACACAAACTTTCAGAAGAAAGTATTTGAGAAGGTCTACACTTTCACTAAGCCCTCTGCTGATCATAAGTATATTGTGTGGAAAGAGATAAACAAGGACTTGGAGTTTTAAGTGTTGCACAATCTGTTTCCGAGAAGTGGGAATTTGACAAGTCTGTTGCTATCCATCAGGATTATGACCCCACTCTTATCCATCAGTGGTGCTAATTAGTAGGTATTTATCTCCGCTCTTAGATAAATGAAGATTTCACTCAGATAAAGTAGATTAGTGGAGAGCTTGGGTGTTTGGCAACTAAGCGAGAGTTGCAAGAAGTTTGGATTAGTTGAGATATCTTGAGGGTACAAAGCTTCACTTATCACCTACTCTCCAAATATCTGTTCAAGACCAAGCTCAATTTGTACGACACAAGTATTCATTGCACATTATTGAACGTCACTAGATAAGAAACAGTGGCCAATGTGCTCAAATCAACCGGGATTCTGTCAGAGCTCTATTTGCTAAGGTGTGGCAAACAAGGATGCCATTAAGTGGTATCACATGGCATGTGATCAAAGCTATCATAAGTGGAACTTAGTTTGATGTCGCCGACCTTATTCTTAGAGAGATGCACATGTCAAAGAACACCCTTGGACAAGGTATATATTATACTCCATTCATAATGAAGCTTATCCTTGCAAAGTGTGGAAGAATGGGCAATAGAATATCTCGCCATAAGGAGTATAGGCCCCGGCTTCCACCGAATGCTCCCTCCGGGCGGTTCTTTGAGAGCGGTCAATCTTCTTATTCCACTCAACCTCAAGGGCCTTCTTTTGATGATCATCCTCCTCCTCCTCCGCCGCCTCCACAGAACTTTGGTCAGTTTTTCTTTCCTCAATATGCATATTTTGGGACATAGCCAATGGAGTATTTCAATCCAGTCATGGGAGCTCTCAATGCTTTAAATGACAACTTTACTCGTTTGAATACCGGATTTGAGGAGATGACTCAACAAGTGAGAGGCTTAAGCGGTAATGTTGGAACTATGCAAAATTCTTTTGATCGTATTGAAGGTCGCATGGATGGTTTGGAGCGACGTATGAGGATTGTAGAGACCTCCCATCCGGTTGTCTACCATCGTCGCCACAATACGCTTCCTCCCTCCTCCTCAAGATTGAAGACCCTTTTTGTTATTTGTCAACTTTGTTGTAATAGGATAGTTATACTCTCATTTGTCTCCTTTGGAGTTTATTGCTACTCGAAATTTATCTCATTTAAGCTATCCTATTTCTTTGATTAAGTTCAAGCTGTTATTGTTTATCACGCTCTATTATTTTAAATTGATGGAATGCAAATCATATTACAAACTCCTCTCGTCGCCGTTGTGCCTCTTGTGATTGTCATGCACATGTTTAGGGGGAGTCTATTGTATGATTTGCCTTCGTGTATTAAACTTCATTTATAATTTCGCTTTATATGTGGTGTTTGTCATTAATTACCAAAAAGGGGAAGATTGAAGCATTTATGCCCCATTGTTGATTTTGGTAATTGATGACAAGCGCAAAAACTAGTCGTTGCAGGCCAAATCCCCCAACTCAGGTCATATCTGGTCCGACCGCAGGCAAAGGATCGGTCCAACCGGGTTCAAATTCAACAGCTAAAAAATACCAGCCGGTCCGACCGCAGGTGAAGAGCCTGTCCGACCGGCACCCTATGTCATTTGCGCTGTCGGTACTGGACGTGGCCGGTCCGACCGGTGAGGAGAGGCGGTCCGACCGCCACCCCTACTAGAACTCCCCATCGGTACTGGATCCAGCCGGTCCGACCGGGTAGGGGAGGCGGTCTGACCGCCACCCCCACTAGAACTCCCTGTTGGTACTGGATCCGGCTGGTCCAACCGGTAGTAGGAGGCGGTCCGACCGCCACCCCCACTAGAACTCTCTGTCGGTACTGGATCGGGCCGGTCCGACCGGCTAGGGGAGCGCGGTTCGACCGGCACCCGCATCACAACTCTCCAGGAGGTTCTGGATGAGGCCGGTCTGACCGGCTTGGACAGCCCGGTCAGACCGCTGAGCAACAAATATCAAGGAAAATAGATGGACCAAGTATGCATGACCTAGTGCGGCAATTTGATCACTTCTTCGCCAAGGTTACCACCACTCTTGATAGTATGGCAATGCTAAAAGAATAAAAAATTAGCTTACTCTACATCGCCCTTCACCTCGATCATTTGAGCAAACCGCTAATTTGTTCGTCCTCGCTTCATAGCTTTGCGCCATCAAGTTTAATTGGTGGTTATCCTCCTTGGCATGTGGACCTAACTTTTTTTTGCATATACTCAAACACAATGGTTAGTCCACAATTAGTGCTTGTCATCAATTACCAAAATCAACAATAGGGCCTAGATGCTTCAACCCCTTTACTTCGTTTACGCTCGTGGATCAAACGATGTACTTCTCACGATCTACGTTCGCGATGAAACTGATCAAAAACATGAATTTTTGAGTTTCAACCTCACGGCGAAAGTAGATTCCGAGTGGTGACAACCGAGCACACGTTAATTGCTTACGAACATAATGAAATTATCCATCCAACGAGTACAAACGGCATATGAAACATTTTTAGTTATCGTTATTATATGCCTTAGGGTATTTCAAACGGATATCCGACTAGATATGCAACTACTGTGTACAGCGTGGGTACTTCTCCTTTCTCGCTGTCTCCGGCCTTGCTTCCTTTGCACACAGTGCCCTCTCCCGCTTCCTCTCCATCTCTGCCTGACGGACTTCCTTCTCCTGCCGTTCCTTCTCCTCCTTCCTCTTCTGCTTAGTCTTCCACTCTTCTTGCGTCGCCCTACGACGTTCGCACCGCTCCCTGTTCCAATATTTTAAACTGTGAAGAAACTTTACGTCCTATGGATGGATCTCCGTATCTATCCACTGCACAAAGTCGCACAGAGGCGAAGGAGGCTTCGGTGCCTTGACATATACAAATTTATTAGATCAAAGGTTCAAATATTTTGTACTACAATATAATTCGTATTACCTCCATTGGTTTCTTCGCTTTCCCCTTCTTTCCGTATGGCTTCGGTTTCTCCGAGGAGTACGCATAATTAGCACACATCCAATATCTTTGCCATATGTGTAATCCTTCTCACTGATTGTGACTTTGCAATTATCTCCATACCAACACATCGGTGGAAGCACGTCAATCGGAGGTCGTAGATGACTGGACATGCCGAATGCATTCATAGCAACCTACATTATAACCAAATAAACGCAAGTTATAACTCGCTAGGCCAAAAATGACCGGCTGTAAAATGACCGGCCTCGCGGGCGGTGGTTTGCATGTGGCCCCCTTGCCGCCCTCCTAGAGAGCGGTTTTTCGGCGGCCAGGGGGTCGCCTGTAAATTGGCCGACCCCGTGGCTGGTGTTTTGCAGGCGGCCCCCTTGCCGCCCTCCTAGAGAGCGGTTTTTCGGCGGGGGCCGCCAATAAAACTACCGACGGCCGTCGGCAGCCCAGCCTACGGCTGTGAGCCACATTACCAAATCGCCCTCTAGAGGGCGATTTTATAAAAAAAACGCCCTCCCAGAGGGCGTTAGGAGTATATTTTTAAAATTTTTCAAACGAAAATATACTTTTCTAAATATTTTATTAAAAAAAAATATAAAAATAAAAAAATTTCGGGGAATCCATCGGTGGGTGACACGGCGGGCCAAATGCTAACGGCGAAGTACACCGCGCTTGTAGACGAGCGCACGGCGGCCCAGTAGTTGCCACTTGCAGGCGCAGCTCAGAGGCCGATTTATTGAGGCCCATTAGGAACTTCGGCCCGCCCATTCTGCTCGGAACGACTTATCCGCAAAAATGGTTTTGTTTTCGTAACGGAACAACATACCGTCCCGCTCCTGCCTGTTTTGGCGCTGTCATGGGATTCTTTGCTATCCACACGAGAGCGTATGGCACCGAGTATGATGCATTGTTAGTTGTTGGGTGTCATGGAGAGTTTGGGAAATCATGCGGTACTCAATCATGCGGTACTCAATCACCGTTGTAGAACTGGAGCCAGAATGAACTCAACATCCTCTGCTTAACCATGCATGTCGGGTAATCTGGATGTTCTTTCTCATACTACGTATGAAATGACCGCCCGCATGTCACTGAGAAATGTTGGTGTGTACAGCTGCAAAATTGTAATTATATATAACTAAGAAAACAACTAATCCAATTGCCGACTCGTGCAAAAGCTAGAAAGACTATGGGCTAATCTAAATATCGAAGCACTAACCAAGGATGTCAAAGATAACCGATGACATGGCTTCTTATGATGATTTTTTTTTACCAATAACTACATTAAAGGAGTTGTAACTTAAAAAAGGATTACCTAACATACTTTTAAAACCCCCCCCCCCCCCTATCAACATATTAGACAAATTTTTTGGATTAAAAAAAATGAATATAGGACCATTTTAGTTTGCTACCCTTTGTAACGCCCGTATTTTTAGGAGCGTTAGAAAAATAATTTAATAAAAACTATTTGCGAAGTTTGGATTGTTGCTCGGATTTTCTGAAGTTGTGCCATGCGTGGATCTCAAAAAAAATTTCTCGAATTTCAAACCCTAGAGCCCTCCCTAAAATTTCCCTAAAAACACTGAGCCCAAAAATCTAATTTAAATTTAAATCCCAAGTTCAAACCTCCTAAAATACCCTATTCAAATTCCTAAGAAAAATAGCAAAAGTCCCTATTCATTTTGGGCCGCCACTCTCTCTCTTTCCTTTTCCTTCCTCGGCCCAGTAAGGCCCGCTCGGCCTCCTCCCCACTGACGTGGGCGATCATCGCCACGTGGCCCGCAAGCCGTCGGCGCCGTCGATCTTCTCCCTCCCATATGCGCGCTCGCCCGCACGCGATCGCCGACGCGTGTGTCCCCTTGTTCGCACCAAAAACCACCGGGTGTGCCAAGAAGTTCACTGATGATCTGGTTTGATGCGATTGAACATACGAAGGCCTGGGAGATCTGCTTAGCTCCAGTGCAGATCCTAAAATATTTGAGGTTTGCGGGCGTGCCAGTCAATTTGACCTCGCAATTGACAAGGAGATGAAGAAATTAGATTACTGATCCAATCGGCCAGCAAGCCGATACGGATTCCTTCCAGCCGATGCCGCTATGCTCGTGCCCGGGCCCTCGCCTGTACTCGCGCCCGGGTCTCGCGTTCGGGTTCTCGCTGGTCCTCGTGCCCGGATCGGCAGCAATTGCGCAATCGGCTCTCGGCCGATACGGACTGATATAGGCTTCTCGTAGCCGATAGCCGATGGCACCTGTGTATCGGCTAGGAAACCGATAGTGCTATGAGCAAATAGACAAGATGTCAGTATAACATGTGCATCGGCTAGGAGCCGATGATAAAATAGATAAGCAAGATAGTAAGCCAGCCCACTGCCAAGGAAATACATGTGCATCGGCTAGAAAACCGATGATAATATAGATGACAAACAGTAAGGATAATACAGTCGGCTTTATAAAAAGATAACCTATCGGCTAAGCACTCCGATAGAACGTCGCATATACACCGATCGGCTCGGCAAGGATAAATCTATTATTATCGATCTAGTAGTTCAAACCTAACTGATGCAGCACAGATCGATAATAGTAAAGGAACCTCAACGAGCCGATAGATCTAATGCAACTGAGATGAAAATAACTTACCGGCTATACATTCCGATAAGACGCTTGCGCAAAAACCATCAGCCTAGCAGGAACGATTTATCGCTGGCAGTTCAGTAGGTCGGACCCAACCGATGCAGCACGAACTGATGATAAATCGCCCCCAGTAAACTGATAAGATCTACGCACGCGTGATGTGGTATACCTGATCGGCCTAAGAGGTCGGACCGAACCGATGCAGCCGTAGACAGGGCAGATACACCTGGGTAAGGGGTGACGAGTCTTACCCTCTCACAGGAGTTCGGACCTAACCGATGCAGCCCCGCTCGAGAAGCAAGAACCCGTCGAAAGGTTGGCGATGCGCCGAAGTTTAATTGATCGATTGATAGTTCACAAGGTACCCGGGCATACGTATATATACCCCGAGTTGGTACAGTCCTAATAGGACACGAAACAGAAGTTTCCTAATTATAAAAGGAAAAACTAACAAACCCCGATCAGATACGAGATCAGGTTTCCTAAAAATTATCAAAACTACCTAATTAGTAGATAAGGTAATTGACTGCCATGTCGTGGTCCTCACGATTCCTTCCTGAATCTGGCTTCTTCTGATTAGCTTCCAACGGCTGATATATCTTCTTTCCTTAACCAAATCCAATATGAACCGTGCCAAATTTTGGCGTTAACACATGCCCCCCAATTTCGGAGTTTGTTATCAAACTTCGAAATTCTTCTTCTGTTTGGGCCTCATCATTCCTTCCGGCCTCTGAAATCGGCTTCATGAGCCGATACCTTTTGTACTAGGTGCTAGGCTCTTTGAAGTCTTCTGATGAAAATCTTTCCTTTGATCGAGCCATCAAACCTTGGAATGCTAACTCGGCCAGCTGTGCATCGTCCAGACTTAAACTATAACATCGCTTCTAACATCACGAACCGCTGGATATATTCTGAGACTGATTCCTCTGGCTTCTGTATTACCGATGTTAAGTCTATCAAACTCATCTCCTGACTCCCCATAAAGAAATACTTGTGGAATTGCTTTTCCAGATCGGCCCAACCTCGAACTGAGTTAGGTGGCAATGAAGAAAACCATGTAAAGGCCGATCCGGATAATGATAACGGGAAGAGTCTAACCCTCAAAGCTTCTACAGCCGATGCCTCTCCACATTGAGCCAAAAATCGGCTGACATGTTCCACTGTAGATATATCATCTTGCCTGAGAATTTGGAGAAGTCTGCGTACTCTGTATCGGCGCGGCAACGGAGCTCTATCAACCAATCTGGATATGGAGGCCGATATATAAATGTTTTCCTTCTTCGTCTTAGACCGAATTGCTCTCTCATCACCTCTATGATTCTTGCTGATAAATCTTCTTCTCTTGGATCTTCGTCGTGATAACGCAGAGGTGGAGTTTGTAGCCGATTCTGATTCTGATATTCCCTCTGATAATTGTACTCAGGAACAGCTTCTGAATAACTCTGTTGATGCCCCCATAGTACGCAGTTTGATATCCTTGAGGAATCCCATCTTGTTGCCCCCGGGTATTTGAATCGGCTCTACTGCCTTCTTGATCAAGCTCTGTAATGTGTTCACCAATACCCCAGATGATCAATCAACGCATGATGAACTGCTTCATTAAACATGTCTTGGATCGGCTTCTGTGAACCTCGTAGGCGATATATGGCTCGATTCGTCAATAAAACAGGTTTTGGAAATTGCGACTTCTGAATCGGCCCTTGATCTGTTATACCGAAGGATTCTAGACAAGCTTCCGAAAATCTTCGATGTTCTGCTCCATTTGTTGTCTCTGTTCTTCGGTCAAGTCTTCCATTGTGACTGGGATTATGTTGTCTGTGCTACCTCTTTCCAGCATGTTGAAGTTCTGAGTCCCACCCGGTCAAAAACGTGTTGATTCAGCCGATAGGATATACTGTGATGATATGAAGATCGTGTCCCACCGGGCGTGCCAAAAATATGTTCGCACCAAAAACCACCGGGTGTGCCAAGAAGTTCACTGATGATCTGGTTTGATGCGATTGAACATACGAAGGCCTGGGAGATCTGCTTAGCTCCAGTGCAGGTCCTAAAATATTTGAGGTTTGCGGGCGTGCCAGTCAATTTGACCTCGCAATTGACAAGGAGATGAAGAAATTAGATTACTGATCCAATCGGCCAGCAAGCCGATCGGCAGCAATTGCGCAATCGGCTATCGGGCCGATACGGACTGATATAGGCTTCTCGTAGCCGATAGCCGATGGCACCTGTGTATCGGCTAGGAAACCGATAGTGCTATGAGCAAATAGACAAGATGTCAGTATAACATGTGCATCGGCTAGGAGCCGATGATAAAATAGATAAGCAAGATAGTAAGCCAGCCGACTGCCAAGGAAATACATGTGCATCGGCTAGAAAACCGATGATAATATAGATGACAAACAGTAAGGATAATACAGTCGGCTTTATAAAAAGATAACCTATCGGCTAAGCACTCCGATAGAACGTCGCATATACACCGATCGGCTCGGCAAGGATAATCTATTATTATCGATCTAGTAGTTCAAACCTAACTGATGCAGCACAGATCGATAATAGTAAAGGAACCTCAACGAGCCGATAGATCTAATGCAACTGTGATGAAAATAACTTACCGGCTATACATTCCGATAAGACGCTTGCGCAAAAACCATCAGCCTAGCAGGAACGATTTATCGCTGGCAGTTCAGTAGGTCGGACCCAACCGATGCAGCACGAACTGATGATAAATCGCCCCCAATAAACTGATAAGATCTACGCACGCGTGATGTGATATACCTGATCGGCCTAAGAGGTCGGACCGAACCGATGCAGCCGTAGACAGGGCAGATACACCTGGGTAAGGGGTGACGAGTCTTACCCTCTCGCAGGAGTTCGGACCTAACCGATGCAGCCCCGCTCGAGAAGCAAGAACCCGTCGAAAGGTTGGCGATGCGCCGAAGTTTAATTGATCGATTGATAGTTTACAAGGTACCCGGGCATACGTATATATACCCCGAGTTGGTACAGTCCTAATAGGACACGAAACAGAAGTTTCCTAATTATAAAAGGAAAAACTAACAAACCCCGATCAGATACGAGATCAGGTTTCCTAAAAATTATCAAAACTACCTAATTAGTAGATAAGATAATTGACTACCATGTCGTGGCCTCACGATTCCTTCCTGAATCTGGCTTCTTCTGATTAGCTTCCAACGGCTGATATATCTTCTTTCCTTAACCAAATCCAATGTGAACCGTGCCAAATTTTGGCGTTAACACCCTGAGCCGTTTACGCTGTTCGATCTCCCGCCGCTAGCGTTCACACCATGGCGTGGACGGCCACCCCGAACCGACACCGGCCAACACCTCGGACCTGCCTATCAGTCACACAGCGGATGACTGCCAGCACGCCCACGTGAGCTCGTCGCCTTCGCCCTCGCTCGCGCACCACCTATTCGACCCGGCACCCACATGGCCGCGCCGAGCTCCAGTGCCATGCACGAACATGGCGCTCACGCCCCCGACCGTCCCCGTTCATGCCGCCTTCGCCGCTGTCATCTCAACCCTTTGCTGCCCCCGGGAGCCCCGCCTCTGCCTCGCGCCGCGTGCTCCACAGCCCGGCCATCCCGTCCCGTCGCCATGCCAACCCGAAGCACCACCCGTCGCTGCCTCGACCCATCACCATGTGGCGCTCGCCCTCCTCTCCTCTTCCTCGCTCAGGCCGACACCATCATGCCGCCGCCGTCCTTGCTCTGCCGCGCCTCTGCCTCGGCCAACCGAGCTTCGCTACACCGAAGCTCGCGCCACCGCCTTTGACCACCATCTCCTAGCGCTCGGGCTCCGCCTATAAAAGAGCCCGAAGCTCCCTGCCAGGCTGCACTCAAGCCCCACAGCTCCCACCGTCTTCCCCGTCGTGCCACCGAGCTCTCTCACCATTACAGCCTCTGCACAATGCCACCAACCGCCTCCGGCCTCACTTTTCCCAATCCAAATTCGCCAACGAACTCCCCAGGGTCCCGTGATTCTCCCTCACTACTCACAGCCGTCCAATTTGTGCCCATGGTGAAATGCCCAAATCGGACCGCCGCCTTTCGCCATTGCTGCCCCTGTAATCCCCATCCTCACCAAGGTATATGCCCCGTTTCTTTCTTTTTTTTCCCCTAATTCGCACCCTGTCGCCTCGATTGCCCCCATTCCGAGCCTCTGCCGTCAAGGTTTTGACCGTCGCCGACAAGTTCCACCATTGCTACTCATTGGCAAGAATCATGCCGTCGCATTCCGCCACCGTCGATCCCTTCTAACCTAATCTGAGCTGCTCAGTACTTTTCCTCACTCCCTCCGCACTCTGCCGCGGCATCCTGCCGTCGCTAGCTCGCCGCCAATCGCCGGTGCCACTCGGGCGCAGTGCGTTGTTGATCTCCCCCTCGACATCTCTCTCTCTCTCGCTATCTCTCTTTCTCTCACTCCTATGGCCCCCACCTCCTCTCTCTCTCTCGCACTGATCGACATGTGGGCCCGGCCGCCTCTACACTCCATGTGACACTGACACATAGGCCCCACCGAAGCAAAAAATTTTAAAAATCTTATTTACAATATTTGAGTCACTGACATGTGGGCCCATCTATTTTAATCACTGACATGTGGCCCTTGCCCTTCTGTCACCTACAGGTGGGCCACACCCTTCCTCCTCTCTCTCCAGTCACTGACCCAAAGGGCCCCACCTGTCAGCCTCTGTTTCCAAAATAAATACTTTTCCAAAATTTCTTTTAATCCTTTTTATTTCATAGAAAATGTCTTGAACTTTGAAAAATCATATCTTTTTAACCGTAACTCTGTTTGAGCCCATTCAACTCTCAAAAATTTTCTAAAAATGAGGTCTACACAATGGCACTATTAGTTTACTATGTTAGGTTCTGATTTTATAACTTTTTGTGTGTTTTTGTTTTGCAACACATAGGAGTCGAGTCCGAGGAGCAGTCGATCGAGGATTTTGTCGAAGAGGCTCAAGATCAGGAGCAAGGCAAGTCACATCTTGACCATGTTGAACCCATATTTTATAAAATATATTGACTGCCAACTGCGCATTTTAGGAACACGATTTTGGCTACGGATCGCAAGCCGATCCAAGAGACCCAATCCTATTTGCTGCATATTAAAGCTTCCTTGTTAATTGATGACCTTGTATCCTTGTCGCCCTGTCATTGTCCTGGTACTTGTATTTTCGAGTACGGGTATTGACGACGCCCCAAAATAGATATAAATTATGATGGGAAAATTTATGGGATTTTTATGAAATGATTTTAAAAGTCGACATGCGATGTCGATTGCTTTGCAAAATAAAGATTTTTCATAAAACTTGGTCGTGGGATGTCATCACCTGTGGACACCCCTGGCCATGTAAATTGAGGAACCAGGGTGAGTCTGTTGTCGATCAACGTGGAGTTGCCGGGGTGGAAATATGAGATGCACCTGCGGAATCTTGAGTATAGGGACTCTAGGACTTGCCTAGTTTTTGTTCTAGGGCCCGTTTATCTGACATCAGATTATCCTGGGGATACCTTGGAAAGGCCTTGTTGCAAACCTCCAAGCACTAGCCGTATCTGATCAATGCGCGTTGAGTGTTTGGAGTAAGCTTGAACCATGTGGGTAAAACCTGCACCCTTTGCAAAGGTTATAATCTATTTGAACAGTCGTGCCCACTGTCACGGGCGGATGTGAAGTGATCCCTTAGCGTAGCTTTGTTTTATAAAATGTTTGTGAACTATGTTTGTGGTTGGGAATCATTACCAGAACCAGCCTGAGTGGCAGGTGGATGACCTGAGTGGTCTAAAACGGAACTGTGTTATGGGGTATTGTGTGGCACCATAATCAGAGTTGAATGTGTGGAATAAAGAGATTTGATTGAGAAAGATTTAATACACCCAAAGGAGATACTATCTGGGACAGTATGCACCAGAAATGGACTTGTGACAAGTCGTTGCGAAATGACTTGTGGAATAGGTCGAGACGTGAGTCTCTTTCCGATAATCATGGTGAGTTGTTGCAAAGCAACTCACGGAATGGATTGAGACGTGAGTCTCTTTCTGACAACTTAAAGAATACTTAGAAATTTTATAAAATATTATTTCAACACTTAAACCATCTGCGAAAACAAAACCAAAAACCCGTCTTTGATAAACCTTGCATTCCACATTAATTCCGTTACTTGCTGAGTACCTTGTGTACTTACCCTTGCTAAATTTCCCCTCAGAACCCTATGAAGAGGGAGATCCAACCCTAGAGAAATACTTTTAGGAGTAAGCTAAATATGAAGATTTTTAGGGTTTCGATCTAAGTTCCAAGGTGTGTCTGTAGGTGTGTTACGCCTAGTGTTTGCTTCTGCTGCAATCTTTTGTAATATAATGTTGCTTGCCTAGGTTTTGTCCGTGGCCGCAACTTATGTAAGAGGACTTATTGTAATAAATAAAGTAGTTTGCTGTGATCCACCAATGGTCTGTATGTACCAGCTGGATTCCTGGGACTGGTATAGGTAATGCAGATAAAGACGTTCTACTCCTATTGACTTATATTGGTTAATGGGAGAGGGGCATTACAACGGTGGTATCAGAGCATAGGTTTGGCCCTAGGAACGAAACCCCATGCTTAGGAAGACCTTTAAGGACCGTACATGCATAAACTTAATTGCGAAAACTTAAAAGTTTCTTACTACTCTCCCTTCTTATTAGTATTTTGAAAAAGTTTTACTAATTTCTTTTCTTTCTTTCAAATTGTAGATGGCAACTGTTGTCATACACGCTACTTTTGGTGAGGATCAGGGTGGTTTCATCGACATGCTGCGAGACTTGGCTCGTTTCCTCGGTTTTGATGTCCCAGAGTTCGCAGGCTTCAGCATCCCTACCACTCCTCCCCGTTGCTGCCTTACCCTTCGTCTCTACCCATTCCGTCCTGGACTTCGCCATCACCACTTCGTGATTGTCAGGCCTACTTTGGAGATTGCCTACCAGCACGTGGCCTTTGCCACCGCCCGACATGTCTGTGACTAGTACTACTCCCTCCTTGACTCTTCCCGTTTTCGCCTTCTCCCACACCGTGCTAGTGGTTCTTCTTCCAGCATCTACCTTTGCACCTACCACGAGTCATCTCCTTCCTTGACTCGTTTTTTTTAGCTGACCACCACCTTGGACCACTAGTACTGTCGCCTCTTGGATGCCTACCACCACCTTGAGAGACAGTTTTACTCCCTTCAGGACCGTACTCCAGTGACTCCACGCACACTGTCTTCCACCATAGATCCACACATAGATAGCTCCCAGAGTTCCTCCCCCACTCCACCATCTTCTCCCCCTCACCGCCGATGTCGCTTGACTGCTCGTGAGTACCTTTCCCAATTTACCCCTGCTTGTCCAGCAGCTACCCTTGCAGCTACAGTTACTCCTCTTGCAGTTGTTGCCCCTCCTGCTGTGGTTCCTACTCTTGCGGCCCCTGTAGCTGCACCACTCCCAGCCACGGTTCCTCCACTTCCTACTTCCCCTATCGTCTCCAAGGGGGAGCCCTTCGAGCGTGGGTTCTACGACAGCCAGGCGGAGCAGCAGCAGCAGCAGTGAGCCAGCAGTGATCAGGAGTTGTGGTAGTCTTAGTCAGTTGTTGTCAGGAGTAGTCAGACCTTTTGTACCTTCACCAACTCCTTAGGAGTTGTGGCGAGTAGTGTGAGTGTGTTATGTAATGGTAGTCCATGTCTTGTAAGGTGTGCATCCAGTCCCGTGACTTGGCCACATCTATGTGTATAAATAAAAGTATCTTCTGGTTTTAAAAAGCTTTTGTGCTTGTGTGCGCTCTATCTTCTCCCTTTTCTTTTCTCATCCCTCCTCTTTCCTTAGATGGCGCATCGCAATCAACGTTAGAGACATGTACCTGCTCGTTATGGTTATGAAGATGACCAAGATCAAGTCCAACATAATAACGAGAATTAGGCTAACCAACAAGAACAAGGATCCAAAAATAATGTACCCTCCCAACATCAGCAACAATAGCAGAATCAACACCAATCAGATTTGCCTCCACCACCTTAAATGAATATAGACCCTCAACATATCATGGCCATTCAAACTCAAATACTACAGGGAATAGCCCAGAGTCTGGTTACTATGTAGAACAATCCACCTAACCAACTAGCCCCACCCAATGGAAGGGCTAAGCTAATAGAATTTCTATGGTCTCATCCCCCTGAGTTCTCGCAAACGGCTAAGCCCGTAGAAGCTGACGATTGGCTCAAAGACGTGGAAAGGAAACTAAAATTGGTGCAATGCACCCCAATTGAAAAGAGGTTGTTCGTAGCTTATCAATTAAGGGGACCTGCAGCAGACTGGTGTTGACACTGAAAATCACCGATCAGCGTCAGGAACGAGCCGATGATCTAGTTCGGTGCCCTAGACACGCGAAGGCCTAGGATATCTGCTTAGCTCCAGTGCAGGTCCTAAATTCAAGGTTCGTAGGTGTGCTAGTCAATTTGACCCTGCAATTGACAAGGAGATAGAAAAAAAATTAGATCAGTGAGCCAATCAGCTGGAAGCCGATTTGGACTCGTTTCATCGGCCAATAGCCGATATGAACTAA
Source organism: Oryza meyeriana var. granulata (assembly GCA_003991445.1). NCBI lineage: Eukaryota > Viridiplantae > Streptophyta > Magnoliopsida > Poales > Poaceae > Oryza > Oryza meyeriana. The sequence goes on from RYFJ01002092.1 coordinate 64,319, forward strand.
GGCACTTATACATCAACCAGAAGCCGATGATGGCATAAATAAGCAAAGCAAATGAATCGATTATACATTGGCTAGAAACCGATGATGATATAAGTAAACAATGAACCAACCGACTGTCGATAGAACATATGCATCGGCTGGAAAGCCGATGATAGTATAGATAAACAATAATAAAGAATGCAGTCGGTCTCTAGTAAAAGATAACCTATCGGCTAGGCACTCCGATAGAACATTGCATATGCACCCATCGGCTTAACAAGGATAAGTTTATCACTATCAATCTAGTAGGTCAAACTTAACTGATGCAGCCGTAGATAAATTAATGATGATAAAAGAATCTCGATGAGCCGATATATTTAATGCAATTGTGATGAACTATATGATAACTTATCGGCTATACATCCCGATAAAACACTTGTATAAAATCTATCAACCTAGTAGGAATAACTTATCGTTAGCAGTTTAGTAGGTCGGACCTAACCGATGCAGCACAAACTGACGATAAATTACACCCAGTAAGCCGATAAAAACTATGCACCCGTGATGTGATATATCTACTCGGCCTAAGAGATCAAACTTAACTGATGCAGCCGTAGACAGAATAGATATATCGTGGTAAGCCGACTACCGTGAACCGACTAGAATATCGGACCTAACCGAGGAAGTCCTAGCCGATACGATAGCCGGGGTAACGAGATTTACCCTCTCGCAGGAGGTCGAACTTAACCGATGCAGCCCGGCTCTGGAAGCAAGAACCCGTCAAAAAGGGTGGCGATGCGCCGAATTTGTATTGATCTGTGTGATGATTTACAAGGTACCCGGGCATACGTATTTATACCCCGAGTTGATACAATCCTGATCGGACACGAAACAGGAGTTTCCTAACTATAAAAGGAAAATTAACAAGCCCTGATCGGACACGAGATCAGGTTTCCTAAAAATTATTATCTCTGCCTAATTTACAGATAAGATATTAACTGCCTTCCCGTGGTCTTCACGATCCTTTCCCAAACTCGGCTTCCTCTGGATTAATCCCTGCTAATTAACTGTGATTTCTCCCTTAATCAAATTTGATAAAGAACCATACCAAATTTTGGCGTTAACAACTGGTGGAACAATTATTGTGCCGCTCATGAAGATGCCGATAATATTACCTGGACAGAGTTTGCAAATGCTTTCCGTGCAACCTATGTGCTAGAAAGCATCATTGACATGAAAAGAGTTGAATTCAACCAACTCAAACAAGGGCACTCAAGCATTAATGAGTATCTGAGCCGCTTTAATAAGTTGACTCGATATGCTACTGAAGAAGTCAACACGGATAAGAAAAAATCAGGAGATTTCTCAAGGGAATGAACGTGGGAATAAGACTTCAACTCATAAGTCATGATTTCCCCACATTCCAGCAAATGATTGACAAAGCGTTACTAGTTGAGGATACTAGGAAAGAAGCAGAAGATTATCGAAAACGGAAGATCGCTCATTCTAGTTCCAACCCTCATGGTGGGCCTCACCTAAAGACCATTCATCAAGTTCAGTATCGTCCAGCTGTTTCCCAGAACAGCCATCCTTCTGGTTACACCCCTCGCCCGCCCATGCCTCACTCAACTCAACCCAGGAACTACAGTGGAAACACTGGAGGAAGTAACACCTCCACTTATCTTGCTCAACCAAGGAACCCCACCAATGCCGCTGGAGTAAAATGTTTCAATTTCCATAATGTGGGGCATTACGCAAGAGATTGCCCTCAGAACAAGGGCAATGCCGCACCGGCACGCTCTAATGTCAGCACCGCTAGGGCACCAGCACCTGCACAACGAAGGATGACTTCTCAGGCAAGTGGACAAGCTTCATGAACTACTCTGAACTTTGGACGCGGCTGGGTAAATCACATCCAGGCAGAAACAGCTCAAGAAGCACCAGATGTAGTGATGGGTGCATTCCTTATCAACTCCATACCCGCTGTCATTCTATTTGATTCTGGAGCTTCCCATTCGTTCATTTCTCGAGCTTTCGTGAGCAAAAATGATTGGGGAACCTAGGGTTTGAGGGTACCGATGGTCATACACTCCCCAGGCAGGGAGATAAGGTCTGATTTATCGTGCCCAAAAGTAAATCTAGAAATTGAAGGGGTTAGTTTCCTTGCCAGCCCCATCATCCTAGAATCACAAGAGTTGGATCTGATCCTAGGAATGGACTGGTTAGCTAAGCATAAAGGTCAAATAAACTGTGCCGAAAGGACTGTAACCCTACAGGGACCAAATGGAAAAGAAGTAAAGTTTACCCCTTTGGAAAACCTCAAAACCCAACCAACCCTGAATAGCCTTCAAGCCATCCCCTTAGAAAGAGTGCCAGTCGTAAACGAATACCCGGACGTTTTTCCTGAGGAATTACCAGGAATGCCCCCGGATCGAGAGATAGAGTTCTCTATCAAATTGGCACCGGGAACCGCTCCAATTTCGAAGAGACCATGTAGGATGGTCACCAACGAACTGGCCAAAGTAAAAAGATAGATAGAAGAACTGGAAGCCAAAGGCTTTGTGAGACCATGTACATTCCCTTGGGGAGCCCCAGTGCTCTTGGTTAAGAAGAAAGATGGAACTGAGAGAATGTGTGTGGACTACCGAGCACTGAATGATGTGACCATAAAGAACAAATATCCGTTGCCACAGATAGATGACCTATTTGACTAGCTCAAAGGTGCTATCGTATTCTCCAAGATAGATCTGAGAACTGGATACCACCAATTGAAAATCAGGCCACAGGATATACCCAAGACAGCCTTTGCAACCTGTTACGGACTATACGAGTATACAGTCATGTCTTTTGGACTAACCAACGCCCCTGCATTCTTCATGAATCTAATGAACAAAATCTTTATGGAATACCTCGACAAATTTGTCGTAGTATTCATAGACGATATCCTCATCTATTCCAAGAATGACACAGAGCATTTGAGGATGGTCTTAGGAAAGCTTAGAGAACATCGGTTATACGCCAAATTCTCGAAATGTGAGTTTTGGCTAGACCAAGTTGCTTTTCTAGGACACGTTATCACCGCTCAAGGTGTGGAAGTAAACCCAAGTAAAATTGAGACTGTGATTGAATGGAAATCCCTGACCTCAGTCATGGAAATCCAAAGCTTTTTAGGTTTGGCTGGGTATTATCGGAGATTTATAGAAGGGTTCTGCAAGATAACCAAACCCATGATAAAACTACTAAAGAACGAAAAGAAATTCAACTGGACGGAAGTGTGCGAAAGAAGCTTCCAGGAATTAAAGAAGAAACTGACAACTGCCCCAATCCTAACGCTGCCTGACATAAGAAAGGATTTCGAGATATACTGTGACGCCTCCAGGCAAGGACTAGGGTGTGTACTTATGCAAGAAGGCAAAGTAGTGGCGTAGGCTTCCAGACAATTGAGGCCACATGAGAAGAATTATCCAACCCATGATTTGGAACTGGCCGCCATAGTGCACGCCTTGAGAATCTGGCGTCACTACCTAATCGAAAATCGGTGCGAAGTGTACACCGATCACAAAATCCTGAAGTACATATTCCCTCAAACCGAACACAACTTACGCCAGAGAAGATGGTTGGAACTAATAAAGGATTACGATATAGGAATTCATTACCATCCTGGAAAGGCAAACGTAGTCACCGATGCATTGAGTCGGAAGATTCATTGCAATACAGCCCTAGTGTGGCCAGCCCAACCCAACTTATGCCAAGAGCTCAGAAAATTGAGGGTTACCATGGTACCCGAAGAAACCTTAGCAACCCTAGTGGTTCAACCCACCATAGAAACCTTAATACGAGAGGCTCAAAAGGGTGATGAAGAAATTCAGAAACTAAAGTGTCACGCCCAGAAATTCACCAGAATTTCCAAAGTTTATTTGTACATTAAACCCTCGTCTAGGAATCAGCCGAGGTACACAAATCGACAATTTGATAAACATAACTAAAACGATCAACGATAAATACTTACAAAACAGGTACTTAGTCCTCACACAGAAGAAATCAGCAGCGGAATGACATAAACATAGCTTTAGCACCAAGTCACAGGGAGCTCAACTGGGATATAAGCCAAACACCAAACTTCACCTCCCCGCAAAGCTTCCCTCTGATGAATGCAATAATGCAAGACTAAGTACCACTCACCGTACTCAACAAGCCACACACGAAATGCAAAATAATACAACAGGATTCCAAAGGAAAAGTATAGTATGGCTTATTTGCATAAATGGCATTTAAAACATTTACATTTAAAATCATTCGAAAACAGTATAGTTTAATTAATATCAACTTTGACCAATCACTGAACAGCACTGCAATGCAGTTCAGGCCCAAAACCATAACTCTCCAAACTGGAGCTATCAAGTTCTATCTTTTATCACCATTGTTGAATAGTGTGGGACTAATCACAGAAAACATTGCTAGGCTCGCCTATAACTGCTGTTGACGCCGAAAACCGCCGGGTGTGCCAAAAAGCTTGCTAACGATCTGGTTCGGCGCCTAGAGACACGCGAAGGCCTGGGAGATCTGCTTAGCTCTAGTGCAGGTCCTAAATTATTGAGGTTCGTAGGCGTGCCAGTCAATTTGACCCCGCAATTGACAAGGAGAATATTAGCTCAGGGATTCAATCGGCCAATAAGAATCCTGCTAGCCGATTGCCGAAGGAATGCTTGAACATCGGCTGAAAGCCGATGATAAAACTTTGTCCGGGCCCCAGCTGTCCGCGCCCGGGTCTCGTGCCCGTGCCCGGGTCCTCGTGCCCAGGTCCTCGCTTGTGCTCATGCCCGGGTCAGCAGCAATTGTACATCGGCTATCGGCCGATACGGACTGATGTAGGCTCCTTGTAGCCGATGGCCGATGGCACCTGTGTATCGGCTAGAAAACCGATAACGCTATAAGCAAATAGATAAGCTGTCAGTATAACATGTGCATCGGCTAGAAGCCGATGATAAAATAGATAGGCAGAATAGTAAGCTAGCCGACTGCCAAGGAAACACATATGCATCGGCTAGAAAACCGATGATAATATAGATGACCAAAATAGTAAAGATAATACAGTCGGCTTTATAAAAAGATAACCTATCGGCTAAGCACTCCGATAGAACGTCGCATATACACCGATCGGCTCGACAAGGATAAATCTATTATTATCAATCTAGTAGTTCAGACCTAACTGATGCAGCACAGACTAATAATAATAAAGGAACCTCAACAAGCCGATAGACCTAATGCAACTGTGATGTAATAAGATAACTTATCGGCTATACATTCCGATAAGACACTTGCGCAAAAACCATCAACCTAGCAGGAACGATTTATCGCTGGCAGCTCAGTAGGTCGGACCCAACCGATGCAGCACAAACTGATGATAAATCGCCTCCAGTAAGCTGATAAGATCTACGCACGCGTGATGTGGTATACCTGATCGGCCTAAGAGGTCGGACCGAACCGATGCAGCCGCAGACAGAGCAGATACACCTGGGTAAGGGGTGACGAGTCTTACCCTCTCGCAGGACTTCGGACCTAACCGATGCAGCCCCGCTCGAGAAGCAAGAACCCGTCGAAAGGGTGGCGATGCGCCGAATTTGATTGATCTGTGTGGATAATTTAGAAGATGCCTGGGCATACGTATATATACCCCGAGCTACAGGAGTCCTTATAGGACACGGAACAGGACTTTCCTAACTAGAAAAGGAAAACTAACAGACCTGATCGGAGAAGAGATCAGGTTTCCTAAAAGATAAAACTATCTAATAGATAAGATAAATAACTGCCATAACGTGGTCTTCACGATTCCTTCTCAAATCCGGTTTCTTCTGGATTAATTTCCTCCGGTTGATATAGCTTCTATCTTTACCAAATCTGATATGAGCCATGCCAAATTTTGGCGCTAACACATGCCCCCCAATTTCGGAGTTTGTTATCAAACTTCGAAATTCTTCTTCTGTTTGGGCCTCAATATTCCTTCCTGGCCTCTTGAAGTCGGCTTTCATGAGCCGATACCTTTTGTACTAGGTGTGCTAGGCTCTTGAAGTCTTCTGATGAAAATCTTTCCTTGATCGGAGCCACCAAACCTTGGAATGCTAACTCGGCTAGCTGTGCATCATCCAGACTTAAACTATAACATCGGCTTCTAACATCATGAAACCGCTGGATATATTCTGCGACTGATTCCTCCGGCTTCTGTATTACCGATGTTAAGTCTATCAAACCCATCTCCTGACTCCCCATAAAGAAATACTTGTGGAATCGCTTTTCCAGATCGGCCCAACCTCGAACTGAGTTAGGTGGCAATGAAGAAAACCATGTAAAGGCCGATCCGGATAATGATAACGGGAAGAGTCTAACTCTCAAAGCTTCTACAGCCGATGCCTCTCCACATTGAGCCAAGAATCGGCTGACATGTTCCACTGTAGATACATCATCTTGTCCTGAGAATTTGGAGAAGTCTGGTACTCTGTATCGGCGCGGCAACGGAGCTCTATCAAACCAATCTGGATATGGAGGCCGATACAAAAACATTTCCTCCTTCGGTCTTAGACCGAATTGCTCTCTTATCACCTCTGTGACTCTTGCTGATAAATCTTCTTTTGGATCTTCGCCGTGATAACGTAGAGGTGGAGTTGGTAGCCGATTCTGATTCTGATATTCCCTCGGGTAATTGTACTCAGGAACAGCTTCTGGATAACTCTGTTGATGCCCCCCATAGTACGCAGTTTGATATCCTTGAGGAATCCCATCTTGTTGCCCCCCGGGTATTTGAATCGGCTCCACCGCCTTCTTGATCAAGCTCTGTAATGTGTTCACCAATATCCCAGATTGATCGGTCAACGCATGATGAACTGCTTCATTAAACATGTCTTGGATCGGCTTCTGTGAACTCGCAGGCGATGTATGGCTCGATTCACCAACCAGAACAGGCTTTGGAAATTGGGATTTTTGAATCGGCCCTTGATCCATCATACCGAAGGATTTTAGACAAAGCTTTTGAAATTCAGCAATGTTCTGCTCCACTTGTTGTCTTTGCTCTTCGGTCAAGTCTTCCATTGTGACTGGAATCATATTATCTGTGCTGACCTCTTTTCCAGCCATGTTGAAGTTCTGTGTCCCACCGGGCGTGCCAAAAACGTGTTGATGCCGAAAACCGCCGGGTGTGCCAAAAAGCTTGCTGACGATCTGGTTCGGCACCTAGAGACACGCGAAGGCCTGGGAGATCTGCTTAGCTCCAGTGCAGGTCCTAAATTATTGAGGTTCGTAGGCATGCCAGTCAATTTGACCCCGCAATTGACAAGGAGAATATTAGCTCAGGGATTCAATCGGCCAATAAGAATCCCGCTAGCTGATTGCCGAAGGAATGCTTGAACATCGGCTGAAAGCCGATGATAAAACTTTGTCCGGGCCCCAGCTGTCCGCGCCCGAGTCTCATGCCCGTGCCCGGGTCCTCGTGCCCAGGTCCTCGCTTGTGCTCGTGCCCGGGTCAGCAGCAATTGCACATCGGCTATCGGCCGATACGGACTGATGTAGGCTCCTTGTAGCCGATGGCCGATGGCACCTGTGTATCGGCTAGGAAACCGATAACGCTATAAGCAAATAGATAAGCTGTCAGTATAACATGTGCATCGGCTAGAAGCCGATGATAAAATAGATAGGCAGAATAGTAAGCTAGCCGACTGCCAAGGAAACACATATGCATCGGCTAGAAAACCGATGATAATATAGATGACCAAAATAGTAAAGATAATACAGTCGGCTTTATAAAAAGATAACCTATCGGCTAAGCACTCCGATAGAACGTCGCATATACACCGATCGGCTCGACAAGGATAAATATATTATTATCAATCTAGTAGTTCAGACCTAACTGATGCAGCACAGACTAATAATAATAAAGGAACCTCAACAAGCCGATAGACCTAATGCAACTGTGATGTAATAAGATAACTTATCGGCTATACATTCCGATAAGACACTTGCGCAAAACCCATCAACCTAGCAGGAACGATTTATCGCTGGCAGCTCAGTAGGTCGGACCCAACCGATGCAGCACGAACTGATGATAAATCGCCCCCAGTAAGCTGATAAGATCTACGCACGCGTGATGTGGTATACCTGATCGGCCTAAGAGGTCGGACCGAACCGATGCAGCCGCAGACAGAGCAGATACACCTGGGTAAGGGGTGACGAGTCTTACCCTCTCGCAGGACTTCGGACCTAACCGATGCAGCCCCGCTCGAGAAGCAAGAACCCGTCGAAAGGGTGGCGATGTGCCGAATTTGATTGATCTGTGTGGATAATTTACAAGATGCCTGGGCATATGTATATATACCCCGAGTTACAGGAGTCCTTATAGGACACGGAACAGGACTTTCCTAACTAGAAAAGGAAAACTAACAAACCTGATCGGAGAAGAGATCAGATTTCCTAAAAGAAAAAACTATCTAATAGATAAGATAAATAACTGCCATAACATGGTCTTCACGATTCCTTCTCAAATCCGGTTTCTTGTGGATTAATTTCCTCCGGTTGATATAGCTTCTACCTTTACCGAATCTGATATGAGCCGTGCCAAATTTTGGCGTTAACAACTGCGGCACGGCTATTCGAATAGTTTTACTCTGGCCAGATGTGTACTACTTTACCCACAAGACACAATCTCAACATCATGTCCGCTATGCGTCGTAATACCCGAAAGTACCTGAATAGAGATTGTGATAGGACCCTTCGTATAACACGCCCAACAGAATGGCCACCGGCCAAGTCCCCAATAGAAGTGGCCCAATCTCTAGGCTAGAGAAACTCTTGGCTCCCAAACATAGGCTTATTGGCACTGCCATAGTGGATTTATTGATATTACCACCTATCACTAAACACACCGTGGTGCCACCTGCTGGGACATGCTACACTACAAGTCCAGCCGTTACCCATTCTGACTTGTGATTAGTATGGTAAATACTTTGCAACAAATAGTCCGTGAACCGGTCCTTAATTGTCATGAGCACCACTAGCAACATTATCATTTCATGTGCTCACAACTCACCATTCAGTCAAGTTTTAGTTGGCATATTAATTAACCAGTCACGACCAATTGTCGTGAAACAATAACCATTAACCATTAATTATCGATAAGTGAATCATTAGCTTTCCATATAAAATGATGCTACAGTTTCTATGCATTGGCTAAGCAAATCCTAAAATAATCGAGCTAGATCATTAAATAGTCGTCCAACTAGTCAGTATTAATTACCCAGGGTATCAAGGTAAAGGTGACAATATCAAAATGGCCATAATGATGAATTATAGTAATAATTAATAATTACCCATATAAATGACATTCCAAAACATTGCATGCAATAACATTAAAACAAAATAGATTTTACAAATGGGATCAACATGCTTAAGAGGATTGTTATATGACTGCCTTAAAACAGAAAAGTCTTTGCTTGACCTCTCAAACTCTTCCTCAAATATTCGCGATCCTCCGAAACGGCAGAAACGACGGATTACAAGTAAAATAAGGAAAAACCCTAAGAAACTCTAAATAAACAGTACATAAAAGTACATAAACAGGTTATCATGATTTTAGATGAATTTAGGAAGAAGAATGGGTTGAATCGAAGTTCGGACAGAAAAGATACGGCTTCCGGAACATTGAATACGGAGAAAATACAAAAAGAATTAGAAAAGAAATATTCTCGGAAGATTCTCTAGAAAATTTTCAATTAAATAAATTACTTTTGCACTAAAAAGAAAAGGAGACCCGTGTCAATGAGTAGCCACGGTAGACTAAGTTCATGGTCCAGAGGGAAAGGTGGCTAGTGGACTGCTGACGTGAACTTCACGTGGACAAGAGAAATAAGGTGGCACAGAGGTGGTAGCACATGTTGTGATGAGGTGGTAGATAGGGCTGTCATGGCTATGGGATCTAATATGGAGATCCAACGGATCTGAATCACATCTTGGGAGATCGTTGGTGGAGATGTACTCGGGTTTATAATAAAATCGAATGGCTAGGATTGATCGAGATGATCCGACTGCCCAGATCAGATGAACATCTAAGCTCCGGGCCCACAAGTCATACTCCGGAGAAGTCGATGGAGGGCCCCCATGACGGTGGCACACAAAGGGGTCAGCCGACCGGTAGGGTACACCCGGCAGTGGCTCGGGCAGCGACGCCGGCATGGGGGCGACGGAGCGGGAACGGCGACGGCGGCTCGTCGGCCGGGACGACGGCGTGACGACGGCGGCGATGCTGAAGGGAAGAAGGTGGCGGACGGCGAGGCCGAGACGGGAAAAAGAACTGAGGACGACTCTGGAAGAAGAAAGAGGCAGCTGTGGAGGCTGGGACCGAGGTGCTCACCAGCGGCGAAGGAAGACGGCGGCGGCGTCGATGGCCTCGGATGCGGCAGTGCAAGCCGAGCGGCGGCGGCACTAGATGGCATGGAGCGGTGCGGCTAGGGCACTGGGCGTGGGGAAACGGGAGCAGGAGGCGGTGGCCGTGCTATTTATAGGGGAGGCTGAGCTAGGGCTCAAGCAGGTGGCGGCGCCCGGGATTTTCGGCGGCGGCCGGTGCAGAGGAGGCGCAGGCGGCGGCGCGGCGCTGGGCTGGGCTGGGCACCGGTGGCGGCGGCGGGCCAAGGCGTGTCGCAGGCCGGGAAGGTGGGTGCAGGCCGGGCTGGAGGCGAGCTCGGCCCAGGGCGGCTCGGCCTCATGCCGAAGGGAGAGAGAAAGAGAAGAAGGGAGGAAGAAGGAGGAGGAGGAAGATGAACAGTACAAAAGAGGAAAAGAAAGAAAGGGGAGAAAATAAAAAAGAAGCTTATTTTGGGAATTTTCCTAAACTTGGAAAATGTAGAGGATTAGGATACTCGAAGGATTATTTCGAATATGGAATATTGGAACATTTTGGGAAACAGACTATTTTGGAAATAAAAGGGGTTCTCCAGGAAATTCCAATTTCGGAAAATTAGAATTCGGGAATATTCACAGAATGTGAGGAGTATTGTTTGGAATTAGAAATTGTGGGGATATTTGGGACTTTGTAATATTCTAGATATAAGGATATATATATATATATATACATTTATATATATTTGGGAGTCGAAGAATATTTAGAGGAAATTTGGAAAATGGAATATTTCTAGTAGGGTTCATAGGATGGAGGATACTTTGCCGAGGAATATTTCCGGAATAGAATATCGGGATAATTCGGGAATCCAATAAAATTGGAAGTTATTTTTGCAGCGGTCGAGAAATCAGAATATTCAAGGAATAATTGAACTTTCGAAATACATGGATATTTTGGGATTCGGAAAACGGAAAATATTTTGCGAGGATATTGGAATATCGAGAATTTTAGAGATATCCAGAATATTGGAAATATTCTTTGGCTTGGAAATTGAAGGATATTTCCCGAGAATTGGAAAATTAGAATATTTGGAGTATTGTAAATATTCTGGGAATCAAGGAGATATAGGGAATTTCAAGGTCTCGAGATGGAATAAATCCGGGAGCTCCAATTCCGGATTTATAAAAGTTTTTAGGGTTTCGAGAATGGCACCCGACATTGATAATGGAGAGGGACACAGGTTCGAGTCAAAGGGAAGATACAGGAGTTTGACCAGAAACGACCTGAGATCGAGGAAAGAAAAAGAATTTGTTTTCTGTTTATTTGATTATTAAAATGATCTTTATTACGTTAAAGTTAATTTTGGAGCTCCAAAAAATCCAAGAAAATTTCAGAGAGTTTATTACACTATAGGGAATTTACCAGAGGCAAAAACTACCACGAAACAAGAGAAGATTTATTGTTATAAATACTTAAACGATTAAAATACTCCGACTAACCCTAGGGAATATAAAAGCATCCAAGCATTTAATTAAAATTTAGATTTTAATATTGGAAATTTCAAATTTTTATTCAAACACTTTTTCAAACAAAATTTTCAGTATATTCTTGTATTTCCATTTACCCAAAATAATTTTTAATTAGGCCAATTTTCAGGGTGTGACATAAAGGACAATGTCCTTAAAGATAAATCCTCTGGATTCTGTGTGGACAAACAAGGAACCCTATGGCTTGGAAAGCGCATTTGTGTACCCAACAAAAAGGCGTTAAGAGACCTCATCTTAAGAGAAGCACATGAGTCCACATACTCCATACATCCTGGAAGTACAAAAAAATACCATGATCTTAAAGAATACTATTGGTAGTCCGGGATGAAAAGAGATGTGGCAGAATATGTTGCTATATGTGACAAATGTCAAAGGGTAAAAGCAGAGCATCAGAATCCCACTGGATTGCTACAACCCTTAAAGATTCCTGAATGGAAATAGGAAGAAATCGGCATGGACTTTATAACCGGATTACCAAGGACTCATAACGGGTACGACTCAATATGGGTAGTCGTAAATCGACTCACCAAGGTTGCCCACTTTATACCCGTTAAGACTACCTACTCCGGAAAGAAGCTAGTAGGGCTATATATGATCAAGATAGCCTGTCAACACGGAGTTCCTAAGAAGATTGTTTCTGATAGAGGAACCCAGTTTACCTCGAGATTTTGGGAGAAACTACACGAAGCATTAGGGACCAATCTTAACTTTAATACCGCCTATCACCCTTAGATAGATGGACAAACTGAAAGGGCAAACCAGATATTAGAAGACATGCTGCAAGCATGTGCCTTGGACTTTGAAGGAACATGGGATCTCTGCCTACCTTATGCAGTATTTTCTTACAACAATAGCTACAAGGCCAGTATACGGATGGCTCCTATAACACCCTAAAATTATCCCTATATAAAATATTGTGAAAAAGAAATTTTCAAAAATTTAATTAAAAGTCTCAATGAGTGAAAGGAATAAAATCAGGGAAAAATCTAAAGAAAAATGGGCTTGAAGATAGTTTTATAAAATTCTTTGCTTAATTATTTAATTTATAGAATTTTCTAGGAATTAATTGATTAGGGGAAGTATTTTTGGTAAAATAAATAAGCTCACAGAATTAAAACAAAAAGAAAAAGGTTTAAAACCCCTCCAACAGTCTCTGGGCCATTTTTCGGCCCGTTATTGTGCGCAGCCCGTTTCCCTCGCTCGCACGTGGCCGACGGTCCGCGTCCGCTTGCGTCGCCCGCAGCCACCGACAGGTGGGGCCCGCCTATCAAATCGTCGTCTTCCTCTCGCCTGGGCGCACTGTTGCGTTCGAGCGCCGCCGCCGTAAATCTCGCCAAATCCGTTCGTCTCGGCCTCGGTTTCTCCAAATTAGTTGGGGGAAAACGGAGCCCCTATCACCCTCTACCTAATCCCCAAGAAAACCGAAGCCAAATCGCGCGTGGAATGGAGACCCGAAGCTTCCCGAGTCGGATTTCAATTCCTAACCGGCGCCGCCGCAAAATCCGTCGAGTCCGAGCCGGAGTCCGCCCCTCTCCGCCTTAAATAGCAACCTTGAGACCCCTAGGATGGTTTTCGCCCTCTAGATTGAGCCCTAGCAAGCCCTAGCCGCCTCTCCGCGTCTCGCGCTTGCTCCGCCGCCGTCGCCAAGCTTCATCCCCGCACCGCCGTCGCCTCAGCCGCTGTTGAAGCCCGCTGCCGCCTCGGTTAGATTCGCCGGAGCCCGCAGAAGCCAGGCCGCTGCCTTTTAGCCCTCGGAAGCCATCGGAACACCGCTGTCGACGAAGACCCGAAGCCCTCCGCCGCCTCAAGCTCGCCGCCAGCCGTTTCCGTCGCTGCTCTTCGTGGTTTCGCCCTTGGTAAGGATCGCCTCGACCTCCTTTACCCTTTCCCGCTCTCCCCGTGCGTCGCCGCGCCACCGATCACCATCGATCATCGGGTTTAGTGCCACCGCTGTTGCTGTAGCTGACGTGGTCGCCGTGTAGGCGCTAGCTCGGCGCCACCTCAACGCCGTTAGCCGATTCGATCGGGATCGATGTCAGCCGTCTGATCTCCTCGGTTAGATCCCACCCATCCGATCACAGTGAGATCACCTTGACACGTGGCTAGATCTTGGCCGTCCGATCAAAACCCTAGAACCCTAGCCGTCGGATCCCCCTCGTGGACCACGATGGACTCGGTCCACTATGGACCTGACACCTCCCTCTCGCTGACAGTGGGCCCCACTAGTCAGCCGAGAGCCTCCTCTCTCCTGTGACGTCATAAACCTCTTTTCCCGAATAAAATTAATTCAATTATGACGCAATAAATTGGGTAAATTCTTTTAAATAGGCTATAAAAGGGGTAAAACTTCCAAAAATCATAACTAATTCATACGAACTCGGATTGAGGTCGTTCAAGTCTCTAATTTCCTTAACAATCATGAACTATCCAATAAAAATATAATATTGTACTGTTCATGTGTGTTGATATACTGTTTTTGCTCGTTTTGTTTATTGCTATAGCTACCGACGTTCAGGAAGAGACGCAGTTTTTCGAGGCAGGTGTCGAAGGCTGTGTGGAGCTGCAAGGCAAGTCACACAGATTCCTCTTTCTCATTGAACATGTTTTTCCTATGTTTAAAGCTATGTTTTCCTTCAACGCTGCATTTATTTTGGAATGTCATCGGGACAAGGAAACCCTAACCATTGTTTATAGCCCCGTTGATTTGATTACTTGACATTGTACCTATGGGATAATTTTGACTAGCTACCTTTATTTACTGGTTAGCTAGAATAACTCCAGGACCCTGCTTAGCTATGCCTAGCAAATGATAGAATAACTTATGGGTTGTCACAGTAATTTCTATACTAATATTCAGTCACATGAAACGATGTTCCATTTACGACAGTGGTTGTATGAGGACATTTTAATGGTTCACTAAAACTTGAATAAAAGGTGGGTTGCGAGCACCATGGTTGGAAATGTTGCTAGCGGTGCTCGTGACAGTTAAGGACCGGTTCGCGGACTACTTGTTGCGAAGCAACACTCGTGTTAACCACAAGCTAGTATGGGCAATGGTGGGAACCGAAGTGTAGTACGTGCTAACCACAAGCTCTCTCAAATGTTTTATTACTTGCTTTTATGCAAACTTGAGCCATATTATGCCATCCTTGTTATCCCGTGCATTTGCATATTTGCTGTGTGGCTTGCGGAGTATGTTATGTACTCATCTTGTAATCAACAATTATCATTCATAGGACTACAATGAAGAGGACTATTTGGAGGACTGAGCGGGAGCCTGGTCAAGTGCATGGAGTGGGAGTCGTCACGCTGCTTATTTATTTACCCGCTGTCGGAGGATGAAAACTCCAACCGCGGGGAGTCTGGAGACCCCCCTTTTGAGTTCGGCCAGGGGAGTTGTCCCAGGACGGCTTGCGGCGTCCGGTGGAAATGTGCTCGGGTCCGGGGACCCACGCCGAGAGGTGATCAGTGGAGTGAATGGCACACAGGGAGACAGGAGGAAGTAGACAGGTTCGAGCCGCGCGGAGGCGTAATACCCTACTCCTGTATGTGTTTTGCTATGTGGGAGAGATGAATCTAGTTCGTTGTTACAAGGTATTCTTCAGGGGTGCTCGGGCCCTCACTAGGGAACTATCTAAGCTGAGCTTAATGCAGAAGGCAAACTCCAAGTCGAAGAAGTCTATCTAGCCGTCGAACTCCCCCAGTCCCCCCTCCAAGTCGGCATGGGTCCCCCTTTTATAGTGCAAGGGGAGTCCACAGTGCCTACACATCTCCAGAGAGAGAGAGCTGTCTTGTCACACGCGTCTGCGGTCGCCTACTGAGCCACGCCGGAGTAGGTTCGGCGCGTCTGGTCGTCTGGTCGTCATGCTGCTCGGCTGCTGCGGGCGGCTAAGTCATGGAGATGTGACAGCGCACGCCCTTGCCACCGAAGTCAAAAGGTCTCTGACTGCACAGGCATGTGTCCACGGCACAGGCATGCGTCCACAGGGAGCCATCAGGAGACGCCCACGCGTGGCAGAGCAGGCGACAGGGGCGACGCGCCCTGTCGCCTCGTCATTAATGCAGCTTGTTGGAGAGTTGGTCCGCTTGAGTCAACCTCGTGCCCGGGGCAGAGAGCTCACCGAGCCCTCCGCGCACACAAGGCGCCGAGCTCCTCGGGGACGGAAGCAGTGAGTCCCGGGCTCGGGGAGCGAGACCTCTGTAAAGTGCCCCGGGACCAGGAAGTCTCCGTACTGTGCCCCGGGGACGCGACCCGGGGCTGAAACTGCGGCTCCCGGGACCGGAGAATGAGTCCCGGGACCGGAGAGGTGGCTCCCGGGTCCGGGGGCGAGTCCCGGGACCAGGGAGGTCCCCGGGACGCGGGGTCCGAGGAGGACACTCCCGAGACCGGGCAGCGAGGTCGCGACCTGGGAAGGTGGCTCCTGGGTCCGGGGGCGAGTCCCGGGACCGGGGAGGTGGCTCCCGGGCCCGGGGGCGAGTCTCGGGACCAGGGAGGTCCTCGGGACGCGGGGCCCGAGGAGGTGGCTGCGAGCCATCGTTGCGACTCGATGGGGAGTGCGCACCCGGGCCGAGGCAGTGCACGTGCCCAGGTACTTAGCGGGAAAAAGCCTATAGCCGGCCGTCACCGGAGCAGAATGTGGGCCCGGAGGAGCTGACGTGGCCGAAGACCCATGTGTCCCCAGGGTATGTGGGACCCCCAGTTCCATTTCGCCGACACCCGCTGTTAGAACTTTATTGCTTGAAGAGATACCATTCGCCTCTGTAATAAATGCTTACGCCATGTAAACAATTACTTTGGCTATCAATTTTGTCATGTGTGTCTCGGTTGATTCCTGGACAAGGGTTTACACACAATAAAACTCCAGAATTTTGGATGGAAATTCTAGGCATGACAAGTTGATATCAGAGCCACCTTTACCGTAGGATAAGCCCCTTGGTACCCTAAGAGCCCTCTGATTTTTTTTTTTGTAAAATTAGAACTTTTCTCTCCTCTTTCTCTTGCAACTTACTACTTTGGTCTTAATTGGTACCGTACATTCATTACTGTACTGGTTATGACCTAATTTATTACCCCCTTCATTCCTTTATTTTGGATGAACTTTGTTTTGTTAATTTTGTCAAATCGATACATCTTTCCTCCATACTTTGTAGATGGACAACCGGGAGCCAGTACATCTATTCGGAGTGGGTGGATTCGTCAAGGAGTTACGAGATATGGCCTTCGCCATAGGGTATAATCCAGCCCCAGAATATAGACAAGTCACTCACAACCCCAGTGAAGAGAAGTGCCGTGTCCGCCTCACAATTTCCAGTGAATGAGAGGGAGTCCCATCCATGATCTTTGGAGATGGAGGAAGGAATTATGAGCATGCCTGTTAGGAAGTAGCTTTGGTGGCTATTGGAGAACTTCGTCAGCATTTTGCCGTTCGTCTGAGGAATACAACATATCGCTACCATCCGGCAAGAACCCACAACGATGAGTACAGTAGTTATGAGGACCCCGGAGCAGAGAATAGTGCAACCGCTCAACGACTGGTAAGGATGTTGAGTGCTATGGACGATGTTCGGGCAGAGGTGGTGATTGCAGTTCATGAACGGGAAAATGAGAATCGCACCAAGATCTGCAGGCTGCAAAACCAAGTGGATCGGTTGAAGCGAGAGTTGGCCTTGGCCAAAGGAGAAGCACCCCCTGGAGGAGCTAAGATTTGCACTACTGCCAGGAAGAGAGTTCGTCCTCCACCTCGGATTCAACTAGCGCCAAGGACCCATCTACTCGGTGACTGGATCCTACTACGGGTAGTTCCACCAGTGGCATACGCGGATGATGCAGAAGAAGACTCAGAGGAGTCAGAAGCCAACACGCCTTTGGAGGGATCAGAGGACAGTGGAGTTCGCACTAACTCTGAAGTGGAGCGGGGTGATGCTCAAGACGACGGAGCCGAACCGGAACATAACTCGGATGCTTGAAGAAGTCCTTCGCTCCGTTGAGAAGCCTTGGTAGCACCTTAGCATCAGTTACCCTAGATCGTTGTGTTAGCAGTTGTGTGATTAGGAAATGCTTGTGTGTGGGGTTTAGTAAATAGTTTATGTCAAAGGGGTGGTGCTGTAACTGTTTAAGTTAGGAGTTGCTTGATGGTGTAAGAGTAACCTACATAAATGTTAACCACTCAATTCAGAGCAAATAAAGTGAAAGTTTAAGTAATATGAAATCCGTCTCAAGGGCATTCCCCTTTCTTCTCGTCTTTGCTCTGCAGATGGTGAACACACGTAACGGTGGTAATCATGATGGCAACGGTGGGGACAACAACCGCAGAGGAGTACCCAATGGACCGCCGCACCAGGACGACAATTTGACCATCGCTCAAGTTCTGGCCAACCAGACTCACCTGATGAACATGATGTTTCAGCAGATGCAACAACAACAACAGCACCAAGCACAACAACAAGCACCTCCTCCTCCACCGCAGAACAAGCTCGTGGAGTTTCTGCGAGTGAGGCCTCCCACGTTCTCTAGCACCACTAATCCTGTGGAAGCAGGGGATTGGTTGCATGCTATTGAGAAGAAATTGGATCTTTTACAGTGCACAGATCAAGAGAAGGTCTCTTTTGCCTCGCACCAGCTACACGGCCCAGCTTCTGAATGGTGGGACCACTTTAGAGCTAACAGAACGGATGGACAGCCTATCACTTGGGCTGAGTTCACAACTGCTTTCAAGAAGACGCATATTCCTACTGGAGTAGTGGCACTGAAGAAGTGTGAGTTTCGGGCATTGAAGCAAGGGAATCGGTCGGTGACCGAGTTCCTATATGAGTTCAACCGGCTTGCCCGCTATGCACCAGAAGATGTTAGCACTGACGCCGACCAGCAGGAGAAGTTTCTGGATGGATTAAATGATGAACTTTCGGTTCAGCTACTCTCTGGTGACTATGCAGATTTCCAGAAACTGGTGGACAAAGCCATTTGCCAGGAGGACAAACACAATAGGATGGAGCAAAAGAAGCGTAGGATGGCAGGTTTCCAGTCACAACAATCCTCTAGTCAGAGGCCGCATATTGTGGGACCGCCTCAGACCCAGCAAGGAGGATTTTCATCAGCACCTCGTTCGCAGCGCCAGGTCTATCCCAACACCACTGGTGGCAACACGGGAGCAAACCGTCCTTCCCCTCGGCTAGCCCCGATCACAGCAACTAACCAGCCAGCCAAGAAGGAAGTTTGTGGGAAACCGTTGACCTGTTTCAACTGTGGAGACCCAGGGCATTTCTCTAATCAGTGCCCTAAGCCCAAACGCGCCAGGCAAGTCGCACCGGGACAGAGCACCACGAGCATGGTCAAGGCTCGGGTAAATCACGTCACCACAAAGGAAGCCCAAGCCGCGCCAGACATCATCTTGGGTATGTTCCTTGTTAACTCGGTTCCTGCTACAGTACTATTTGATTATGGTGCTACCCATTCTTTCTTATCGGTGGGGTTTGCTAATGAACATGGGATACCTATTCGGAAGTTGAGAACACCTATTCTAATAAATACACCTGGCCATCAGATGCCTACAACTCAGAGTAGTCCTTCTGTGACTATAGAAATAGTGGGCATCCCTTTTCTCACCGATCTGTTCTTGATAGAATCCAGAGATATCAATGTCATCCTAGGGATGGATTGGTTAACCTAGCACCAGGGAATTATAGATTGTGCCACAAGAACCGTGACCTTAACTTCTAGCCTGGGAAAGAAAGTGATCTTTCGTGTCCTCACTACCTCATCTTCTCCAACCTCTTTGAATCAGGCAATCCTAACCGAAATCCCTATAGTACGGGATTACCCAGATGTTTTTCCGGATGACTTACCGGGAATGCTACCTAAAAGAGAGATTGAGTTTAGAATAGACCTAGCCCCAGGCACTGCCCCTATCCACAAGAGATTGTATAGGATGGGAGCTAATGAGTTGGCAGAAGTAAAGAAGTAAGTCGAAGAGTTACTTTCCAAGGGCTACATCAGACCAAGCACGTCGCCTTGGGGAGCGCCAGTCATCTTTGTGGAAAAGAAGAATGGAACTCAACGGATGTGTGTAGATTATCGTGCACTCAATGAAGTTACTATCAAGAATAAGTACCCTCTACCATAGATTGATGATCTGTTTGATCAGTTAGAAGGAGCCACAGTGTTTTTCAAGATAGATCTTCGCTCAGGTTATTATCAGTTAAGGATTCGGGAAGAAGATATTCCCAAAACTGCTTTTACCACTCGGTATGGGTTATATGAATGCATAGTTATGTCTTTCGGATTAACTAACGCCCCTGCATTCTTCATGAACTTGATGAATAAAGTGTTTATGGAATACTTGGATAAGTTTGTGGTGGTTTTTATCGATGATATCCTTGTCTATTCCAAGACTGAAGAAGAGCATGAGAGCATCTTCGCATCGTTTTGGAGACCCTTCGGCAACACCAGTTGTATGCCAAGTTGAGCAAGTGTGAGTTTTGGCTTCCAGAAGTGAAGTTTCTCGGGCATGTTGTCACTGCATGAGGGATCGCGGTAGACCCAACTAATGTCAAGTCAGTAACCAAGTGGAAGCAGCCGCAAACGGTTTCGGAAGTTCGGAGTTTCTTAGGATTGGCGGGATATTACCGTCAATTCATATAGAATTTTTCCAAGATCGCGAAGCCCATGACTCGTTTACTTCAGAAGGATGTAAAATTTTTATGGACCCCAGAGTGTGAGGAAAGTTTTCAAGAGTTGAAGCAGAAACTCGTGACCGCACCTATGTTGATCATGCCAGATCCCAAAAGAGGATTCCAAGTTTACAGTGACGCATCTCAGCAAGGTTTGGGATGTGTGTTGATGCAGGAAGGAAAGGTTGTGTCATATGCCTCACGGCAGCTAGGGCCTCATGAGAATAATTATCCTACTCATGATCTGGAATTAGTAGCTGTAGTGCATGCCTTGAAGATTTGGAGACATTACCTCATAGGTAATAGTAATGAAGTTTATCCAGACCACAAAAGTTTGAAGTATATTTTTATCCAGCCAGATCTGAACCTCAAGCAACGCCGATGGTTGGAGCTGATCAAGGACTATGACGTCAGAATACATTATCATCCAGGGAAAGCCAATGTGATTGTGACATCCTGGCCCAATTAGGATTTGGGCCTATGTGGCCCATGAGTGCGGTGTGCACATGATTAGTACCACCTTGCTAGTTGAGCAAGGGTTGAACCAACTTATAAGGCCTTGTCCCTCCAACCATAGTACTTCCGGGTTAACCCTTTTACACGAAGCGAGGACGAAAGTGTAAGTGGGGTGCTATGTGTAAGTGGGCCCACCCGTCGGTTGGGTTGGGCTGCGCGGTTCTGGAGGGCAGGGTGTTACAAATGGTATCAGAGCCGACCCTCGCGGTTGCGCGTACGAGTCAGTGTGCGGGCATATGGCGCATGGCGCATGTGGGCTCGGTGTGAGGCACATGGCATGGCATATGGCGCCGGCACTGGACGTACGGACGTGCGCTAAGAGGGGGCGCGTTCCTGGACATTTGCCTATATGCCTATGTGGCTATGCGGGTAAGTTGGACTGGCGGGGACGCCAGGTCCTTTGAGGGGGGGTGTGTGTGACATCCTGGCCCAATTAGGATTTGGGCCTATGTGGCCCATGAGTGCGGTGTGCACATGATTAGTACCACCTTGCTAGTTGAGCAAGGGTTGAACCAACTTATAAGGCCTTGTCCCTCCAACCATAGTACTTCCGGGTTAACCCTTTTACACGAAGCGAGGACGAAAGTGTAAGTGGGGTGCTATGTGTAAGTGGGCCCACCCGTCGGTTGGGTTGGGCTGCGCGGTTCTGGAGGGCAGGGTGTTACAGTGATGGCTGATGCCCTTAGCCGGAAAATTTTCTGCAACGCCATGGAAGGTCAGCAGTTATCTTTGGAGTTATGTGAAGATTTTGGACGGTTAAATCTGAGTATAGTCAGTCAAGGATTTGTGGCAACTTTGGAAGCAAAGCCTACTTTGGTAGATCAGGTTCGTGAAATGCAGAAAGAAGACGCGGACATTTTGGAAATCAAAAAGAACATGAAAAAGGGGAAAGCTATTGGATTCTCGGAGGATGAACTGTGGGTGCCATGGGCCCCGGGTACCTCATGACAAGCATATGGGCCACTCGGATAGAGGATGGGCCTAGCCTTGTAATTAGAGATATAGCTAGATTTGGCAGACTTCGCCTTGTATAGAAAGGAATATACAGTCCTAGTCGGGTACGTTATATCTCTAAGGGAGATCTCCTAGTCGTATCCGATGGGGACTCCTACCTTGTAACCTTGTCCCCCAGTATATAAGGGAGGCAGGGCGCCCCATGAGGCAGAAGAGCTCATAGAAGCACACGGCCATACAGTTCATCAGAAACTACCACGTATATCCTCAAAAGGAATACATACAAACTGACGTAGGTATTACCTCACATCGAGGCCTGAACCAGTATAAAATTTCCTTGTGTTCCTTTGCAATCCACCGAGTTTCCATCCGCCGAGTAGCCCCATATATTTATTGCCGGTGTAAACATCGACAGTTGGCGCGCCAGGTAGGGCTTCGGCGCGATCTACATCTACAAGCTCGATGGATCCAGCAACGAAGTCGACGGCGGCAAACTCCCCCCGGAGATACAATCGCATCAGAAGCCTTGACTTCGTCGCTGACCAGATCGCAATCTCACCCGGCCGACACGGACCCGATCCAACCGGCGAGGAACCAGCTGACTCCGCCCAGTCGCCCACACGACGTTGCGGCAATCTTCGACGACATGCTGCGGCGATCTCCAATACGCCCGAGTCTAGGGACAACTCTTCCTTCCAGTGTTCGACTCGGACTCGGTTCTGAGCCCGCCGAGATCGGGCCGAGAAGGGAAGAGATCGTCAAAAACTTCCGTTCGGACTCGGCGACGCCGCGGATTATCTACAATCTACATCCGACGCGGCAAACCCGATCCCCTGGAGTTCGACTCGGATACGGCTCCGAGCCGCTCGAGATCGGATCTAGGCGAGGTCGGAGTTACACCCATCCCCATCAACCATCCCGACTTCGACTCGAAGTCGGACTCCGACTTCCAGTCGGACTACGACTCTAAGTCGGACAGCAGCTCGGCAAGCTTCCT
This sequence comes from Oryza meyeriana var. granulata, assembly GCA_003991445.1. Classification (NCBI taxonomy): domain Eukaryota; kingdom Viridiplantae; phylum Streptophyta; class Magnoliopsida; order Poales; family Poaceae; genus Oryza; species Oryza meyeriana. Next base: position 87,357 of record RYFJ01002092.1, read on the forward strand.
CTCCACGAGAAATCTTCATGGCATCCAAAGGCTCTACTCCTACTCAGGAATCACGCCGACTACGCGAACAGCAAGAGAGGAGGCCCGCCGACTGCGGAGAACAACAGGAGGAAGAAGCAAGACGCTGCACGCCCGCAACGACGATCTACGCAGGGCTGAGCAAACTGCTCAGCAGCAAATCCTCCAAACCCGAGTCGGCGACCCGATGTCTTCGTTACTCCCAACAGAACATCGTGGCCGCTGCAACCCTACTGGACACAGTCCAGCTTGGGCCTGATCATCAGGCCACCCCGACGATCGCAAGGATAAAAAGCCATGCTTACCGCTGCTGCATGTCAGCAGCACCAACAGTCGGGAGATACCCTCATACCGACCAACGGTCGGCATCCCAATGGCAGTCTCGTCTACCTCAAAGCGACGCCGAGTAGCTGGCTCTAGTCAGCTGCACACGGAGTCACGCCAAACGTCATTCGGCAACCCAAACAACAACCGGCAACGTCGAAGTGACCGTCGGGACAACCGGGATCTCCGAGGCCAACTATGGCGTGATCTTCGGCAGGACACCAATGCTCGCGCCGCGAACGAGAAGAAGACGAGCAACGCCAACTGGAAGACGAGAACGAGCATTTCGGCCTCCACCACGAGCGGTTTCGCCGCCGTAGTCGGGTCGGAGTCCTCATGAAGACGAAGGCATACCGGCCTTCACTCAGGAGCTACAACAGGTCGACTGGCCGTCGGGTTTCAAGCCTACAAGCATCGAAAAATACGACGGCAAGACCGATCCCGAGTCCTGGCTCACAGCATACACTCTGGCAATCCAAGCTGCTGGAGGTGACCACAAAGTCATGGCTAACTACCTCCTAGTTGCTCTAGCCGACTCAGCGAGGACATGGCTAACAGGACTTCCCAAGCAATCAATCGGCTCTTGGGGAGAACTCCGGAAACGTTTCATCACCAATTTCCAGGGAACATACGAGAGGCCATCTTCTGAGTACGACCTATATCAGTTGCGTCAAAGGAAGAACGAGTCTCTTCGTGACTTCATCAAGAGGTTTTCTGAGAAGAGGAACTCAATCCGAACATCAAGGATGAGGTCGTCATCGCCGCCTTTCGAAAAGGAGTCAAAGACACCTCGTTCATCGACAATTCACGCGGAAGCCTCCCAACTCTGTCAAGGCCCTATTCGACATGGCAAACAAGTACGCCGACTCGGCCCACGCTGTTGCCGAGGCCCTCGATGACAACAAGTCACCCTGACAGAAGAAGCGGGACGACACCGGACGCGCGTCCCAACTAAAGCTGGGAATCGCAAACGCAAGTCAGACGGCTCCATTGTGGCAGTCGGTCACGACCGCCTTCGACCTTCAACAACTGAGGATTATCAGAACAACAATGACATGCTCGGGGGCTCACAAGCTCAAACACGAGGATGGACATCCCCACTCCCAAATACGAACAGCTAAGTCGCTTTCTGATAAACATCTCTCATCGGAGCCTTGCTAGTGCCACAGCGCTTACACCTAATAGGTGTATAAGCTGCGCATTTACTTTTTTCCGTTTTGCTCTTAAATGATTACAAAAGTACTCGAGTAGCATAAATCTCGATCCGTGAAATCTGCTCCATGTAAGCGAATCAAGTCACCCAAAACGCGTGCCTGGGAAAGAGCCATGAGCCAACTCCCGACGCTAGGGGCTATGACTAGTCGGGCAGGAGTGTTAAACGTAAGGGGTCAACTACTCGAGGAAATTAATATCAAAAAGAGGAAGAACACGTATTTACATACATTGTAAAATACATTTTATTCGGGTGATTATTTCATCATCAGATGCTACTCATCCGATATTTATATTAGGCCCAGCTCCGGATATGCGTGACAGGAACTCAGGGCTTCGAGCCTATTCTCTACGCTCGAGGGCTGGGACAAGTCTGCCGAAATACACTCGGATGCTCCATGAGGGCTACTTACCGAGTACTTGCGCCAGTCGGGACGTCATCTTCCCCGACTACGCTCCATGGAAGCTAACAATCGGCCCCCGGCGCCAGTCGGGGCTGTGTACACACTCGGCTAAGTAGGGTACGCCCCATGAGGGTCGCCAGCCGAATCTACGCTAATGCTAGGTTCGGGTACCTTATTTGGCCGCAACTCTGTCAGGTTGGGTACGTCCATGAGGGTCGCCAGCCGAATCCTATGCTAATGCAAGATTCGGGTGCCTAGCTTGCTATAACTCTGTTGGATAGGGTACGCCCCATGAGGGTCACCAGCCGAACCCTTCTGCTAATGCAAGGTTCGGGTACCTTGTTCGGCTTTTCCCAAGTCAGAGAAGACTTACATCGTTCAAAGCGCATCCGGAAGTTTCTCATGCACTGCGTCACACCTGAGGAGGGCAAGCAGATCTGCAACATACCTACTCGGGCACATGTGGCAACCAGTTTGATCCAGAACGTAAGTCAGAAAGGCTTGCGAATAAGGATTTCTCTGGCTGATTGCGGTTACCAACACCAAAAACTTCCTGACATGCGATGGATGATAACTTCCCTAGAGCTATTGCTGATAGGTCGGCTCAGGCCGGCTTATTTGGTAGCAGCCACCAAGATTGAGTTCCTACACGGTAGCATGCTCCATGTGGGCCGCCGCAGGCTGAGTTGAAATTATAGCGCTGGTGGCTACCAATAGGAGCCGATGAGGTAAACAGATATGCTTCATGAGAGCCTTATTGCTAAACATATATGTTTGGGTATCTGTCTTATCGCGCCAGGTCTCGAGGATACATCCTACAAGGATCTACATTAACTGGTCTTCATTGAAATTGGAGATACAGGTATCTCTCTCGAGTACACCTAACCACGTAATGGATTTATTTTTCATACAGTGGTAACTCGGCCTTATGCGCGGCCACCAGTTGCCATGAGCAAATTACTCCAGCCACATGACGCTGAAGAGTCTAACTTTCGAGGTTAGTGCACTACTCGGAGAGACTATAAAATTCTCATTCCCGCTGACATGATGCGGAAGAGTCTAACTTCCGAATGGGACGCCACTCGGAAAGACTATAACACCTTTCCGGCTGACATGATGCCGACGAGTCTAATTTTCGAGTAGTATACTACTCAGGAAAGACTATAAACACCCCCTTTCAGCTGACATGACGTGCAAGAGTCCCATATACGAGTAGCATCCTACTCGGCAAGACTATAAACGCACATTCCGACTGACATGAAGTCGAAGAGTCCTATATACGAGTAGTTCCCTACTCGGCAAGACTATAAATCATATTCCGGTTGACATGATACCGAAGAGGTCTCATGTACCAGTAGTAATCTACTCGGGAAAGACTAACAAGGTTAAAGATCTTTGACTTCATGTTTAATTGTTTTCACAATTAAGCACAAAGTCGGGGGCTACACCTAATAGGTGCGCTATTCGGCGCACACTATTCAACATCTACATCGAGACTTCATAGCCTCGCTGCCAGCTGACATGAAGCAGGACTCGGAGAAGCAGCACTTCAGACAAGAGTACTCGGGAGCAATGCACTCGGGAAGACTTCACCGTGGAGGATGAGCACTCGGCATCAGCTGTGACTCAACTATGAAGGTCTCGGGGGCTACTGTGGGTGCCATGGGCCCCGGGTACCTCATGACAAGCATATGGGCCACTCGGATAGAGGATGGGCCTAGCCTTGTAATTAGAGATATAGCTAGATTCGGCAGACTTCGCCTTGTATAGAAAGGAATATACAGTCCTAGTCGGGTACGTTATATCTCTAGGGGAATCTCCTAGTCGTAATCCGATGGGACTCCTACCTTGTAACCTTGTCGCCAGTAACATAAGGGGAGGCAGGGCGCCCCATGAGGGCAGGAAGAGCTCATAGAAGCACCACGGCCATACAGTTCATCAGAACTTACCACCGTATGTCCTCAAAGGAATACATACAAACTGGGACGTAGGGTATTACTCACATCGAGGGCCTGAAACCAGTATAAAATTTCCTTGTGTTCCTTTGCAATCCACCGAGTTTCCATCCGCCGAGTAGCCCCATATATTTATTGCCGGTGTAAAACATCGACATGAACAATGTACCGTGTGGTTCGGAGAGCGAATCTGTGTCCCAGACAAGGAGGAATTGAAAAAGGTGATCTTAGATGAAGCTCACGGAACACAGTATTCCATCCACCCTGGCAGCACCAAAATGTATCAAGATCTGAAGGAGAAGTTTTGGTGGTCAAGTATGCGTAGAGAGATAGCAAAGTATGTGGCTATTTGTGATGTATGTCAGTGTGTAAAGGTTGAGCATCAGAAGCCAGCAGGATTGTTACAACCCCTTAAGGTCCCTGAATGGAAGTGGGAAGAAGTAGGAATGGATTTCATCACTGGATTGCTAAGGACTGCATCGGGATTTGATTCCATATGGGTTGTGGTGGGCAGACTTACAAAAGTAGCCCACTTCATACCAGTCAAGACAACTTACTCTGGTAATAGGTTGGCAGAGTTGTATATGGCCAGAATCGTATGTTTGCATGGAGTGCCACGCAAGATTGTGTCGGACAGAGGAAGTCAGTTTACCTCTAAGTTTTGGTAGCAACTCCAAGAAGAGATGGGTACGCAATTAAAAACTTCAGTACCGTTACCACCGCAAACGGCTAATAACACATAAATGGACAGACTGAACGGGTTAATCAAATCCTAGAAGATATGTTGAGAGCTTGTGCCATTGACTTCGGTGGAAGTTGGGACAAGAGCTTACCATATGCTGAGTTTTTCTACAACAACAGTTACCAGGCAAGTCTGAAGATGGCCCCGTTCGAGGCTTTATATGGACGGAAATGCCGCACGCCCCTGCTTTGGGATCAGGCGGGAGAACGACAGGTATATGGGACAGACATCTTGCGGGAAGCGGAAGAAAAAGTGAAGATCATACAAGAACGACTTCGAGTAGCCCTGTGGGTGCCATGGGCCCCGGGTACCTCATGACAAGCATATGGGCCACTCGGATAGAGGATGGGCCTAGCCTTGTAATTAGAGATATAGCTAGATTCGGCAGACTTCGCCTTGTATAGGAAGGAATATACAGTCCTAGTCGGGTGCGTTATATCTCTAAGGGGAGATCTCCTAGTCGTAATCCGATGGGGACTCCTACCTTGTAACCCTGTCCCCCAGTATATAAGGGGAGGCAGGGCGCCCCATGAGGGCAGGTTGAGTTGGTTCACCAGAATCGCCACCATAATTCCTCAAAGGAATACATATAAACTGGACGTAGGGTATTACCTCACATTGAGGGCCTGAACCAGTATAAAAGTCTCCTTGTGTTCCTTTGCAATCCACCGAGTTTACATCCGCCGACTAGCCCCATATATTTATTGCCGGTGTAAAACATCGACAGTTGGCGCGCCAGGTAGGGGCCTCGGCATGATCTACATCTACAAGCTCGATGGATCCAACAACCGAAGTCGACGGCGGCAAACTCTCCCCCAGAGATACAATCGCATTCGGAAGCCTCGACTTCGTCGCCGACCAGATCGGCAATCTCACCTTGGCCGACTCGGACTCGATCCGATCTGCCGGGGAACCAGCCGACTCCGCGCCAGTCGGCCTACACGATGCTGCGGCGATCTTTCACGACATGCTGCGGCGATCTCCCATACGCCCAAGTCTAGGGACAACTCTTTCTTTCGGTGTTCGACTCGGACTCGGTTTTGAGCCGGCCGAGATCGGGCCAAAAAAGGAAGAGATCGTCAATTTCCCGTTCGGACTCGGCGACGCCGCAGATATCTACAATCTACATCCAACGCGGCAAACCCGATCCTCTGGAGTTCGACTCGGATACGGCCCAGAGCCGCTCGAGATCGGATCTAGGGAGGTTGGAGTTATATTCAACCCCATCAACTACTCCGACTACGACTCTCAGTCGGACTACGACTCTCAGTCGGATTCCGACCCCAAGTCGGACAACAGTTTGGCAAGCTTCTCCCCGCCACGAGAAATCTTCATGGCATCCAAAGGCTCTACTCCTACTCAGGAATCACGCCGACTATGCGAGTAGCAAGAGGAGGAAGCCTGCCGACTGCGAGAACAACAGGAGGAAGAAGCAAGACGCCTGCACGCCCGCAACGACGGCCTACGCAGGGCTGGGCAAACCACTCAGCAACAAACCCTCCAAACAAAAGTCGGCGACCACGACGTCTTCGTCACGCCACAACAGAACGTCGTGGCCGCCGCAACCCTACTGGACACGGTCCAACTTGGGCCTGAGCACCAGGCCACCCCGACGATCGCAAGGATAAAAGCCATGCTTACCGCTGCTGCATGTCAGCAGCACCAACAGTCGGGTGATACCCTCATACCGACCAACCGGTCGGCATCCCCAGTGGCAGTCTCGTCTACCTCAAAGCGACGCCGAGCAGCCGGCTCTAGTCGGCTGCACACGGAGTCACGCCAAACGTCACTCGGCAACCCAAACAACAACCGGCAACATCGAAGTGACCGTCGGGACAACCGGGATCTCCGAGGCCAACTATGGCGTGATCTTCGGCAGGACACCAATGCTCGGCGCAGCGAACGAGAAGAAGACGAGCAACGCCAACTGGAAGACGAGAACGAGCATTTCGGCCTCCACCACGAGCGGTTTCGCCGCCGTAGTCGGGGTCGGAGTCCTCATGAAGACGAAGGCATACCGGCCTTCACTCAGGAGCTACAACAGGTCGACTGGCCGTCGAGTTTCAAGCCTACAGGCATCAACAAATACGATGGCAAGACCAATCCCAAGTCCTGGCTCACGGTCTACACTCTGGCGATTCGAGCAGCTGGGGGAAATCAGAAAGTCATGGCTAACTACCTCCCAGTCGCTTTAGCTGACTCGGCGAGGACATGGCTAACAGGACTTCCCAAGCAATCAATCGGCTCCTGGGGAGAACTCCGGAAACGCTTCATCGCCAACTTCCAAGGAACATACGAGAGGCCATCTTCCGAGCACGACTTATATCAGTTGCATCAAAGGAAGAACGAGTCTCTTCGTGACTTCATCAAGAGGTTCTCTGAGAAGAAAAATTCGATCCCAAACATCAAGGATGAGGTCGTCATCGCCGCCTTTCGAAAAGGAGTCAAAGACACCTCGTTCATCGACAAATTCACTCGGAAGCCTCCCAACTCTGTCAAGGCTCTATTCAACATGGCGAACAAATACGCCGACTCAACCCACGCTGTTGCTGAGGCCCTTGAAGATAAAAAGGCATCCTGACAGAAGAAGCGGGAGGGCACCAATGACGCGGTCCCGACTAAAGCCGGGAATCGTAAATGCAAGTTAGACGGCTTCATTGTGGCAGTCGGTCACAATCGTCTTCGACTTCCAACAACTGAAGATTATCAGAACAACAAGTGACATGCTCGGGGGCTCACAAGCTCAAACGCAAGGATGGCATCCCCACTCCGAAATACCGAACAGCTAAGTCGCTTCCTGATAAATATTTCTTCACTCGGCCTTGCCAATGCCGCTTACACCTAATAGGTGCACAAGCTGCACTCTTCTCTGTTTTTGCTCTTAAATGATTGCAAAAGTACTTGAGTAGCATAAACCCTGATCCGTGAAACTTTGCTCCATGAAAGACGAACTCAAGTCACCCAAAACGCGTGTCTGGGAAAGAGCCATGAGCCAACTCCCGACGCTAGGGGGCTATGACTAGTTGGGCAGAGTGTTTAAATGTAAGGGGTCAACTACTCGGGGAAATTAATATCAAAAGGAGGAAAAACTCGTATTTACATGTATTGTAAAATACCTTTTATTCGGGTGATTATTTCCATCATCAGATGCTACTCATCCGATATCTTTATATTGCAGGCCCAGCTCCGGATACGCGTGACAGGAACTCAGGGCTGTGAGCCTATCTCCTACGCTCGGGGGCTGGACAAGTCTGCCAAAATACACTCGGGATGCTCCATGAGGGCTACTTACCGGGTACTTACGCCAGTCGGGACGTCATCTTCCCCGGCTACGCTCCATGCGAGCTAATAATCGGCCTCCGGCGCCAGTCGGGGCTGTGTACTACTCGGCTAAGTAGGGTACGCCCCATGAGGGTCGCCAGCCGAATCCTACGCTAATGCTATGTTCGGGTACCTTATTTGGTCACAGCTCTGTCAGGTTGGGTACGCCCCATGAGGGTCGCCAGCCGAATCCTATGCTAATGCAAGGTTCGGGTGCCTAGCTTGGCTATAACTCTGTTGAATAGGGTACGCCCCATGAGGGTCGCCAGCCGAACCCTCTGCTAATGCAAGGTTCGGGTACCTTGTTCGGCTTTACCCAAGTCAGAGAAGACTTACATCGTCAAAGTGCATCCGGAGTTCTCATGCACTGCGTCACACCTGAGGAGGGCAAGCAGATCCTGCAATATACCCACTCAGGCTTATGTGGCAACCAGGTTGCATCCAGAACGTAAGTCGGAAAGGCTGGTGAATAAGGATTTCTCTGGCTGATTGCGGTTACCGACACCAAAAAACTCATCCTGACATGCGATGGATGATACTTCTATAGAGCTATGCCGGATAAGTTGGCTCAGGCCGGCTTATTTGGTAGCAGCCACCAAGATATGAGTTCCTACAGTAGCATGCTCCATGTGGGCCGCCCGCAGGCTGAGTTGAAATTATAGCGCTGTGCTACCAACAGGAGCCGATGAGGTAAACAGATATGCTTCATGAGAGCCTTATTGCTAAACATATATGTTTGGGTATCTGTTTTATCCACCAGGTCTCGAGGATATATCCTTACAAGGATCACAAGCTGGTCTTCATTAAAATTGGGGATGCAGGTATCTTTCTCGGGTACACCTGACCACGCCATGGATTTATTTTCATAAAGTGGTACTCGGCCTACATGCATGGCCATCAGTTGCCATTAGCAACATTATTCCCACTAACATGATGTGGAAGAGTTTAACTTTCGAGTAGTGCACTACTCGGGAGAGACTATAAATTTCTCATTCCCGCTGACATGATGCGAAGGAGTCTAACTTTCGAGTAGTACGCTACTCGGGAAAGACTATAAACATTCTTCCAGCTGACGAGCTGAAGAGTCTAACTTCCGAATGGGACGCCACTCGGGAAAGACGATAAACACCCCCTTTCCAGCTGACATGATGCTGAAGAGTCCCATATGCGAGTAGCATCCTACTCGGCAAGACTATAAACATACATTCCGACTGACATGAAGTCGAAGAGTCCTACATACGAGTAGTTCCCTGCTCGGCAAGACTATAAATTATATTCCGGTTGACATGATACCGAAGAGTCTCATGTACCAGTAGTAATCTACTCGGGAAAGACTACAAGGTTAAAGATCTTTGACTTCATGTTTAATTGTTTTCACAATTAAGCACAAAGTCGGGGGCTACACCTAATACGTGCGCCTATTCGGCGCACACTATTCCAACATCTACATAGAGCCCTTCATAGCCTCGCTGCCAGCTGACATGAAGCAGGACTCGGGAGAAGCAGCACTCAGACAAAGAGCACTCGGGAGCAATGCACTCGGGAAGACTTCACCGTGGAGGATGAGCACTTGGCATCAGCTGTGACTCAACTATGAAGGTCTCAGGGGCTACTATGGGTGCCATGGGCCCTGGGTACCTCATGACAAGCATATGGACCACTCGGATAGAGGATGGGCCTAGCCTTGTAATTAGAGATATAGCTAGATTCGGCAGACTTTGCCTTGTATAGGAAGGAATATACAGTCCTAGTCGGGTGCGTTATATCTCTAAGGGGAGATCTCCTAGTCGTAATCCGATGGGGACTCCTACCTTGTAACCCTGTCCCCCAGTATATAAGGGGAGGCAGGGCGCCCCATGAGGGCAGGTTGAGTTGGTTCACCAGAATCGCCACCATAATTCCTCAAAGGAATACATATAAACTGGACGTAGGGTATTACCTCACATTGAGAGCCTGAACCAGTATAAAAGTCTCCTTGTGTTCCTTTGCAATCCACCGAGTTTACATCCGCCAACTAGCCCCATATATTTATTGCCGGTGTAAAACACCGACAAGCCCAATCTCGTCAGAAGAGCTATGCGGATAACCGCAGAAGCGATCTTAGTTTCGAGGAAGGTGACTATGTGTATTTACGGGTCACGTTACTCAAGGGAGTACTGTTCGCACCAAAAACCACCGGGTGTGCCAAGAAGTTTGTTGATGATCTGGTTTGATGCGATTGAACATACGAAGGCCTGGGAGATCTGCTTAGCTCCAGTGCAGGTCCTAAAATATTTGAGGTTCGTACGCGTGCCAGTCAATTTGACCCCGCAATTGACAAGGAGAATATTAGCTCAGGGATTCAATTGGCCAATAAGAATCCTGCTAACCGATTGCCGAAGGAATGCTTGAGCATCGGCTGAAAGCCAATGATAAAACTTTGTCCGGGCCCCAGCTATCCGCACTCGGGTCTCGTGCCCGTGCCTGGGTCCTCGTGCCTAGGTCCTCGCTTGTGCTCGTGCCCGGGTCAACAGCAATTGCACATCGGCTATCGGCCGATACGGACTAATGTAGGCCCCTTGTAGCCGATGGCCGATGGCACCTGTGTATCGGCTAGGAAATCGATAACGCTATAAGCAAATAGATAAGCTGTCAGTATAACATGTGCATCGGCTAGAAGCCGATGATAAAATAGATAGGCAGAATAGTAAACTAGCCGACTGCCGAGGAAACACATGTGCATCGGCTAGAAAACCGATGATAATATAGATGACCAAAATAGTAAAGATAATACAGTCGGCTTTATAAAAAGATAACCTATCGGCTAAGCACTCCGATAGAACGTCGCATATACACCGATCGGCTCGTCAAGGATAAATCTATTATTATCAATCTAGTAGTTCAGACCTAACTGATGCAGCACAGATTAATAATAATAAAGGAACCTCAACAAGCCGATAGACCTAATGCAACTGTGATGTAATAAGATAACTTATCGGCTATACATTCTGATAAGACACTTGCGCAAAAATCATCAACCTAGCAGGAACGATTTATCGCTGGCAGCTCAGTAGGTCGGACCCAACCGATGCAGCACGAACTGATGATAAATCGCCCCCAGTAAGCTGATAAGATCTACGCACGCGTGATGTGGTATACCTGATCGGCCTAAGAGGTCGGACCGAACAGATGCAGCCGTAGACAGGGCAGATACACCTGGGTAAGGGGTGACGAGTCTTACCCTCTCGTAGGAGTTCGGACCTAACCGATGCAGCCCCGCTCGAGAAGCAAGAACCCGTCGAAAGGGTGGCGATGCGCCGAATTTGATTGATCTGTGTGGATAATTTACAAGGTGCCCGGGCGTACGTCTTTATACCCCGAGTTACATGAGCCCTTATAGGACACGGAACAGGACTTTCCTAACTAGAAAAGGAAAACTAACAGACCCGATCGAACAAGAGATCAGGTTTCCTAAAAGATAAAACTATCTAATAGATAACATAAATAACTGCCATAACGTGGTCTTCATGATTCCTTCTCAAATCCGGTTTCTTCTGGATTAATTTCCTCCGGTTGATATAGCTTCTATCTTTACCGAATCTGATATGAGCCGTGCCAAATTTTGGCGTTAACACATGCCCCCCAATTTCGAAGTTTGTTATCAAACTTCGAAATTCTTCTTCTGTTTGGGCCTCAATATTCCTTCCTGGCCTCTTGAAGTCGGCTTTCATGAGCCGATACCTTTTGTACTAGGTGTGCTAGGCTCTCGAAGTCTTCTGATGAAAATCTTTCCTTGATCGGAGCCACCAAACCTTGGAATGCTAACTCGGCCAGCTGTGTATCATCCAGACTTAAACTATAACATCGGCTTCTAACATCACGAAACCGCTGGATATACTCTGTGACTGATTCCTCCGGCTTCTGTATTACCAATGTCAAGTCTATCAAACTCATCTCCTGAATCCCCATAAAGAAATACTTGTGGAATTGCTTTTCCAAATCGGCCCAACCCCGAACTGAGTTAGGTGGCAATGAAGAAAACCATGTAAACACCGATTCGGACAGCGACAATGGGAAAAACCTAACTCTCAAAGCTTCTTCAGCCGATGCTTCTCCGCATTGTGCCAGGAATCGGCTGACATGCTCCATTGTAGACACATCATCTTGCCCTGAGAATTTGGAGAAGTCTGGTACTTTGTATCGATGCGGCAAAGGAACTCTATCAAACCAATCTGGATATGGAGACCGATACATAAATATCTCTTCCTTCGGTCTTAGACCGAATTGCTCTCTTATCACCTCTGTGACTCTTGCTGATAAATCTTCTTTTGGATCTTCACCGTAATAACGCAGAGGTTGAGTTGATAGCCGATTCTGATTCTGATATTCCCTCGGATAATTGTACTCAGGAACAGCTTCTGGATAACTCTGTTGATGCCCCCCATAGTACGCAGTTTGATATCCTTGAAGAATCCCATCTTGTTGCCCCCCGGGTATTTGAATCGGCTCCACTGCCTTCTTGATCAAGCTCTGTAATGTGTTCACCAATATCCCAGATTGATCGGTCAACGCATGATGAACTGCTTCATTAAACATGTCTTGAATTGGCTTTTGTGAACTCGCAGGCGATGTATGGCTCGATTCACCAACCAGAACAGGCTTTGGAAATTGGGATTTTTGAATCGGACCTTGATCTGTCATACCGAAGGATTTTAGACAAAGCTTTTGAAATTCAGCAATGTTCTGCTCCACTTGTTGTCTTTGTTCTTCGGTCAAGTCTTCCATTGTGACTAGAATCATATTATTTGTGCTGACCTCCTTTCTAGCCATGTTGAAGTTTTGGTCCCACCGGGTCAAAAATGTGTTGATTCAGCCGATAGGATATATTGTGATGATATGAAGATCGTGTCCCACCAGGCGTGCCAAAAGTATGTTCGCACCAAAAACCACCGGGTGTGCCAAGAAGTTTGTTGATGATCTGGTTTGATGCTATTGAACATACGAAGGCCTGGGAGATCTGCTTAGCTCCAGTGCAGGTCCTAAAATATTTGAGGTTCGTAGGCGTGCCAGTCAATTTGACCCCGCAATTGACAAGGAGAATATTAGCTCAGGGATTCAATTGGCCAATAAGAATCCTGCTAACCGATTGCCGAAGGAATGCTTGAGCATCGGCTAAAAGCCGATGATAAAACTTTGTCCGGGCCCCAGCTATCCGCACCGGGGTCTCGTGCCCGTGCCTGGGTCCTCGTGCCCAGGTCCTCGCTTGTGCTCGTGCCCGGGTCAACAGCAATTGCACATCGGCTATCGGCCGATACGGACTAATGTAGGCCCCTTGTAGCCGATGGCCGATGGCACCTGTGTATCGGCTAGGAAACCGATAACGCTATAAGCAAATAGATAAGCTGTCAGTATAACATGTGCATCGGCTAGAAGCCGATGATAAAATAGATAGGCAGAATAGTAAACTAGCCGACTGCCGAGGAAACACATGTGCATCGGCTAGAAAACCGATGATAATATAGATGACCAAAATAGTAAAGATAATACAGTCGGCTTTATAAAAAGATAACCTATCGGCTAAGCACTCCGATAGAACGTCGCATATACACCGATCGACTCGGCAAGAGTAAATCTATTATTATCAATCTAGTAGTTCAGACCTAACTGATGCAGCACAGATTGATAATAATAAAGGAACCTTAACGAGCCGATAGATCTAATGCAACTGTGATGTAATAAGATAACTTATTGGCTATACATTCCGATAAGACGCTTGCGCAAAAACCATCAACCTAGCAGGAACGATTTATCGCTGGCAGTTCAGTAGGTCGGACCCAACCGATGCAGCACGAACTGATGATAAATCGCCCCCAGTAAGCTGATAAGATCTACGCACGCGTGATGTGGTATACCTGATCGGCCTAAGAGGTCGGACCGAACCGATGCAGCCATAGACAGGGCAGATACACCTGGGTAAGGGGTGACGAGTCTTACCCTCTCGCAGGAGTTCGGACCTAACCGATGCAGCCCCGCTCGAGAAGCAAGAACCCGTCGAAAGGGTGGCGATGCACCGAATTTGATTGATCTGTGTGGATAGTTTACAAGGTCCCCGGGCATACGTATTTATACCCCGAGTTACATGAGTCCTTATAGGACACGACACACAACTTCCTATCTATAAAAGGAAAACTAACAAGCCCTGATCGGATACGAGATCAGATTTTCCTAAAAATTATCAAGACTACCTAATTTATAGATAAGGTAATTAACTGCCATAGCGTGGTCTTCACGATTCCTTCCCGAATCTGGCTTCTTCTGGATTAGCTCCCAACGGCTGATATCACTTCTTTCCTTAACCGAGTCCGATGCGAACCGTGCCAAATTTTGGCGTTAACAAGTACACCGATTCCAGACAAAAGGGAAGTTGGCACCACGTTACGTGGGACCTTACAAGATACTAGAACGGAAAGGAGAAGTTGCTTATCAACTAGAGTTGCCTCCCACCTTGACGGGAGTACACGATGTTCCATGTGTCTCAGTTGAAGAAGTGTTTACGAGTACCAGCAGAAGAAGCCGACCCAGAACAGATCGAGATTCACGAAGATCTGACTTATATCGAGAAGCCTATTCGTATCCTAGAGACTAGCGAACGGAATACTCAGAATCGGGTGATAAGATTTCGCAAAGTTCAATAGAGTAATCACTCGAAAGATGAAGCCACGTGGGAACGCGAAGATGAACTGAAGTCTGCTCACCCGCACCTCTTCACCTGAGCTCGCGAATCTCAGGACGAGATTCTGTTTAAGGGGGGTAGGTTTGTAACACCCTAAAATTATCCCTATATAAAATATTGTGAAAAAAGAATTTTTAGAAATTTAATTAAATGTCTCAATGAGTGAAAGGAATAAAATCAGGGGAAAATCTAAAGAAAAATGGGCTTGAAGATAATTTTATAAAATTCTTTGCTTAATTATTTAATTTCTGGAATTTTCTGGGAATTAATTGATTAGGGGAAGTATTTTTGGCAAAATAAATAAGCTCACAGAATTAAAACAAAAAGAAAAAGGTTTAAAACCCCTTCAACAGTCTCTGGGCCATTTTTCGGCCCGTTACTGTGCATAGCCCGTTTCCCTCGCGCGCGCGTGGCCGACGGCTTGCGTTCGCTCGCGTCGCCCGCAGCCACCGACAGGTGGGGCCCGCCTGTCAGGTTGTCGTCTTCCTCCCGCCTGGGCGCACTGTTGCATTCGAGCGCTGCCGCCGTAAATCTCGCCAAATCCATTCGTCTCGGCCTCGGTTTCTCCAAATTAGTTGGGGGAAAACGGAGCCCCTATCTTCCTCCACCTAATCCCCAAGAAAACCGGAGCTGAATCACGCGTGGAATGGAGACCCAAAGCTTCCCGAGTCGAATTTCAATCCCTAACCGGCGCCGCCGCAAAATCCGTCGAGCCCGAGCCGGAGTTCGCCCCTCTCCGCCTTAAATAGCGACCTTGTGACCCCTAGGATGGTTTTCGCCCTTTAGATTGAGCCCCAGCTAGCCCTAGCCGTCTCTCCGCGTCTCACGCTTGCTCTGCCGCCGTCGCCAAGCTTCGTCTACGCACCGCCGTCGCCTCAGCCACTGTTGAAGCCCGCCGCCGCCTCGGTTAGATTCGCCGGAGCCCGCAGAAGCCAGGCCACCGCCTTTTAGCCCTCGGAAGCCACCGGAACACCACCGTCGACGAAGACCCGAAGCCCTCCGCCGCCTCAAGCTCGCCGCCGGCCGTCTCCGTCGCCGCTCTTCGTGGTTTCGCCCTCGGTAAGGATCGCCTCGACCTCCTTTACCCTTTCCCGCTCTCCCCGTGCGTCGCCGCGCCGCCGATCGCTATCGATCATCGGGTTTAGTGCCACCGCCGTCGCTGTAGCCGACATGGTCGCCATGTAGGCGCCAGCTCGGCGCTACCTCAACGCCGTTAGCCGATCCGATCGGGATCGATGTCAGCCGTCGGATCTCCTCGGTTAGATCCCACCCATCCGATCACAGTGAGATCACCTTGACACGTGGCTAGATCTTGGCCGTCCGATCAAAACCCTAGAACCCTAGCCGTCGGATCCCCCTCGTGGACCACGGTGGACTCGGTCCACCATCGACCCGCCACCTCCCTCTCGCTGACAGTGGGCCCCACTGGTCAGCCAAGAGCCTCCTCTCTCCTGTGATGTCATAAACCCCTTTTTCCGAATAAAATTAATTCAATTATGACGCAATAAATTGGGTAAATTCTTTTAAATAGGCTATAAAAGGGGTAAAACTTCCAAAAATCATAACTAATTCATACAAACTCGGATTGAGGTCGTTCAAGTCTCTAATTTCCTCAAAAATCATGAACTATCCAATAAAAATATAATATTGTACTGTTCATATGTGTTGATATACTATTTTTGCTTGTCTTGTTTATTGCTATAGCTACCGACGTTCAGGAAGAGACGCAGTTTTTCGAGGCAGGTGTCGAAGGCTATGTGGAGCTGCAAGGCAAGTCACACAGATTTCTCTTTCTCATTGAACATGTTGTTCCTATGTTTAAAGCTATGTTTTCCTTAAACGCTGCATTTATTTTGGAATGTCATCGGGACAAGGAAACCCTAACCTTTGTTTATGGCCCCGTTGATTTGATTACTTGACATTGTACCTATGGGATAATTTTGACTAGCTACCTTTATTTACTGGTTAGCTAGAATAACTCCAGGACCCTGCTTAGCTATGCCTAGCAAATGATAGAATAACTTATGGGTTGTCACAGTAATTTCTATACTAATATTCAGTCACATGAAACGATGTTCCATTTACGACGGTGGTCGTATGAGGACATTTTAATGGTTCACTAAAACTTGAATAAAAGGTGGGTTGCGAGCACCATGGATGGAAATGTTGCTAGCGGTGCTTGTGACAGTTAAGGACCGGTTTGCGAACTACTTGTTGCGAAGCAACACTCGTGCTAACCACAAGCTAGTATGTGCAATGGTGGGAACCAAAGTGTAGTACGTTCAACCGGGGTCCACCATGGTGTGTTGTGGTTGTGTCAATAAAACCGACATGGCTGCGTCAATAAGTCCAAGTCTTGGGCGTTGGATCGTTTCCCTGTTGGGGGCCTGATTAGCTCCTGTCAGAAACTGGTAGTCCAACGGGTGGCTCCCTTGTTGTGCGGATTACATAGAGGGTCCTATCACAATTCCTTTCCGAGATACCGTGGTGGTATCAAGGGGCACAGTGATGTGTTGTGGAGTTGTGTCTTGTGGGTAAATTGGTACACCTCTGGCCAGAGTAAAACTGTTCGAATAGCTGTGCCCACGGTTAAGGGCGGCCTAGCAATGTTTTCTGTGATTAGTCCCACAGTATCTAAAATTTGATGGTTGAACAGTGGAACATGTGTAGCTCCATGTGGGAGTGGTTGGGCCTATACCGTTTTGGTGAGCGGTATAGTGTTGATCAATATTGCTATTTAACTAATATTTTATTACTCTCTCAAATGTTTTATTACTTGCTTTTATGCAAACTTGAGCCATATTATGCCATCCTTGTTATCCCGTGCATTTGCATATTTGCTGTGTGGCTTGCGGAGTATATCATGTACTTATCTTGCAATCAACAATCATCATTTAGAGGAGGACTACAATGAAGAGGACTATTTGGAGGACTGAGCGGGAGCACGGTCAAGTGCGTGGAGTGAAAGTCGTCACGCTGCTTATTTATTTACCCGATGTTAGAACTTTATTGTTTTAAGAGGTACCATTCGCCTCTGTAATAAATGCTTACGCCATGTAAACAATTACTTTGGTTATCAATTTTGTCATGTGTGCCTCGGTTGATTCCTGGATGAGGTTTACACACAATAAAACTCCAGAATTTTGGATAGAAATTCTGGGCGTGACAGCTCCGAATGAAGCTTTATATGGGCAAAAGTGTAGAACCCCACTATGTTGGACAAACGTGGGAGAAAAACAGATATTCGGACTAGATCTCCTAAAACACACAGAAGAGCAAGTAAAAGTAATACGAGAACACTTGAGGATCGTGCAATCCCGACAAAAGAGCTACGTGGATAATCGACGAAGAGACTTGGAGTTTCAAGTGGGAGATCACGTATACCTTAGGGTATTGCCCCTACGTGGGGATGAAGCGATTTGACAAGGCAGGAAAGCTATCTCCTCGGTTCATCAGACCCTACCCCATCACCGCTCGACAAGGAGAAGTTGCGTACCAGTTAAAGTTACCCGACGAACTCACTGACGTACACAACGTGTTCCACGTTTCCCGGTTAAAAAAATGTCTTCATGTTCCAGAGGAACAAGTCGCTCTCAAAGGTGTAGCACTAAACAAGAACCTGACGTACGGAGAATGACCTGTTCGTATCCTTGAAGAAATAGAACAACGAACGAGAAGGAGTACGTTAAAATTTTACAAGGTGCAGTGGAGTAACCACTCAGAAGAAGAAGCTACCTGGGAACAAGAAGACCACCTTCGAGCTGAGTATCCAGAGTTGTTCGCTTAGTTTTAGAATCTCGGGGTCAAGATTCTATTAAGGGGGGTAGGCTTGTAATGCCCGTATTTTTAGGAGCGCTAGAAAATTAATTTAATAAAAACTATTTGCGAAATTTGGATTGTTGCTCGGATTTTCTGAAGTTGTGCCATGCATGGATCTCAAAAAAAATTTCTCGAATTTCAAACCCTAGAGCCCTCCCTAAAATTCCCCTAAAAACCCTGAGCCCAAAAGTCTAATTTAAATTCAAATCCCAAGTTCAAACCTCCCAAAATACCCTATTCAAATTGCTGAGAAAAATAGCAAAAGTCCCTATTCATTTTGGGCCGCCACTCTCTCTCTCTCTTTTTTTTTCCTTCCTCGGTCCAGCAAGGCCTGCTCGGCCTCCTTCCCACTGACGCGGCCGAACGTCGCCACGTGGCCCGCAAGCTGTCGGCGCCATCGATCTTCTCCCTCCTGCACGTGCGCTCGCCCGCACGCGATCACCGACGCGTGTGCCCCCCGAGCGGTGTACGCCGTCCGATCTCCCGCCGCTCGCGTTCACACCATGGCGTGGACGGCCACCCCGAACCAACACCGGCTGACACTTCGGACCCGCCTATCAGTTGCGCCGCAGACGACCGCCAGCACGCCCACGTGAGCTCGTCCCCTATCTCCTCCTTCGCCCTAGCTCGCGCGCCACCTATTCGACCCGGCGCCCACGTGGCCGCGCCGAGCTCCAGTGCCGTGCATGACCACGGTGCTCACGCACCTGACCACCCCCTGTCATGCCGCCTTCGCCGCTGTCATCTCAATCCTCTGCTGCCCCCGGGAGCCTCGCCTCCGCCTCGCTCCGCGCACTCCACAGCCCAGCCATCACGTCCCGTCGCCATGCTAACCCGAAGTGCACCACCCGTCGCTGCCTCGTCCCATCACCGTGCGGCACTCGCCCTTCTCTCCTCTTTCCCGCTCAGGCCAACACCATCATGCTGCCGGTGCCCTCGCTTTGCCACGCCTCTGCCTCGGCCAACCGAGCTCCGCCGCGCCAAAGCTCACGCCACTGCTTTTGACCACCATCTCCTAGCGCTCAGGCTCTGCCTATAAAAGACCCCGAAGCTCCCCGCTAGGCCACACTCAAGCCCCACAGCTCCCACCGTCTTCCCCGTCGCGCCACCGAGCTCTCTCACCGTTACCACCTCTGCTCCATGCCGTCAACTGCCTTCAGCCTCACTTTTCCCCAAACAAACTCGCCAACGAACTCCCCAGGATCCCGTGATCCTCCCTCACTCGCAGCCGTCCAATTTGCGCCCACAGTGAAACGCCCAAATCGGACCGCCGCCGTTCGCCATTGCCATCCCTGTAATCCCCATCCTCGCCAAGGTATATGCCCCTTTTCTTTCTTTTTCCCCTAATTCGCACCCCACCGCCTCGATTGCCCCCATTCTGAGCCCCTACCGTTGAGGTTTTGACTGCTGCCGGCGAGTTTCGCCATTGCTCCTCGTCGGCAAGAATCACGCCGTCGCGTCTCCCCCTCCGTCGATCCCTTCTAACCTAATCCGAGCTGCTTAGTACTTTCCTCACTCCCTCCGCTCTCTGCCGTGGCATCCCGCCATCGCCGGCTCACCGCCGATCGTCGGCGCCACTTGGGCGCAGTGCGCTGTCGATATCCCCCTCGACAACTCTCTCTCGCTCTCTCTCTCTCTTTCTCTCACTGTCCGCGGCCCCTACCTCCTCTCTCTCGCACTGACCGACATGTGGGCCTGGACGCCTCTACACTCCACGTGACACTAACACATGGGCCCCACGGAAGCGAAAATTTTAATAAATCTTATTTACAAAATTTGAGTCACTAACATGTGGGCCCATCTATCTTAATCACTGACATGTGGCACTTGCCCTTCTGTCACCTACAGGTGGGCCACACCCCTCCTCCTCTCTCTCCAGTAACTAACCCAAAGGGCCCCACTTGTCAGCCTCTATTTCCAAAATAAATACTTTTCCCAAATTTCTTTTAATCCTTTTTATTTCACAGAAAATGCCTGGAACTTTGAAAAATCATATCTTTTTAACTGTAACTCCGTTTGAGCCCATTCAACTCTCAAATTATTTTTAAAAATGAGATCTACACGATGGCACTATTAGTTTACTATGTTAGGTTTTGATTTTGTGACTTTTTGTGTGTTTTTGTTTTGCGACGCATAGGAGTCGAGTCTGAGGAGCAGTCGATCGAGGATTTTGTTGAAGAGGCTCAAGATCAAGAGCAACACAAGTCACACCTTGACCATGCTGAACCCATATTTTATAAAAATATATTTATTGCCAACTGCGCATTTTAGAAACATGATTTTGGCTACAGATCGCAAGCCGATCCGAGAGGCCTAGTCCTATTTGCTGCATATTAAACATTCCTTGTTAATTGATGACCTTATATCCTTGTCGCCCTGTCGTTGTCTTGGTACCTGTATTTCCGAGTACGGGTATTGACGATGCCCCAAAATAGATATAAATTACGATGGGAAAATTTACAGGATTTTTATGAAATAATTTTAGAAGTCAACATGTGATGTTGATCGCTTTGCAAAATAAAGGTTTTTCATAAAACTTGGTCATGGGATGTCATCGCCTGTGTGGCCTGACTTCACATGGCATATAAGGACCATTTTCCCTGGAGATTTTCACTGATCATAAATTCGTACGACCACATTGGTGGAATGGAACACCCCTAGCCAAGTAAACTAAGGAACCAGGGTGAGTCTATTGTTGATAAACGTGAAATCACCGGGGTGGCAATATGAGATGCACCTATGGGATCCTGAGTACAAGGAGTCTAGGACTTGCCTGGTACTTGGTCTGGGGCCCGTTTATCTAACATCAAATTATCCTGGGGATACCTTGGAAAGGCCTTGTCGCAAACCTCCGGGCACTAGTTGTATTTGATCAATGCGCGTTGAGTGTCTAGAGTAAGCTTGCGTTATGTGGGTAAAGCGTGCACCCTTAGCAAAGGTTATAATCTGTTTGAACAATCGTGCCCACTGTCACAGGCGGATGTGAAGTGATCCCTTAGCGTAGTTTTGTTTTATAAAATATTTGTGAACTATGTTTGTGGTTGGGAACCGTTACCAGAACCAGCCTGAGTAGCAGGTGGATAACCTAAGTGGTTTGAAATGGAACTGTGTGTTTCAGGGTGTTATGTGGCACCATAATCAGAGTTGAATGTGTGGAATAAAGAGATTTGATTGAGAAAGATTTAATACACCCAAAGGAGATGCTATCTGGCACAGTACGCTCCAGAAATGGACTTATGACAAGTCATTGCGAAATGACTTGTGGAATGGGTCGAGACGTGAGTCTCTTCCCGATAATCGTGGTAAGTTGTTGCAAAACAATTCACGGAATAGATTGAAACGTGAGTCTCTTTCTGACAACTTAAAGAACACTTAGAAATTTTATAAAATATTTTTCCAACACTTAAACCGTTTGCGAAAACAAAACCAGAAACCTGTCTTTGATAAACATTGCATTTCACATTAATTCCGTGACTTGGTGAGTACCCTTGCTAAATTTCTCCTCAGAACCCTATGAAGAGGAAGATCCAACCCTGGAGGAATACTTTCAGGAAAAAGCTGAATATAAAGATTTTTAGGGTTTCGATCTAGGTTCCAAGCTGTGCCTGTAGGTGTGTTAGGCCTAGTGTATGCTTCTGCTGCAATCTTTTGTAATGTAATGTTGCTTGCCCGGGTTTTGTCCGTGGCCGCAACTTATGTAAGAGGACTTATTGTAATAAATAAAGTAGTTTGCTGTGATTCACCAATGGCCTGTATGTACCAGCTGGATTCCTGGAACTGGTACAGGTAATACAGGTAAAGACGTTCCGCTCCTGTTGACTTATATTAGTTAATGGGAGAGGAGCGTTACACCCTACCAATTTTGGTATGGTTACAAATGAAAAACTCCATCAAATTTTGCAATGTAATTTTTTTATTGACATATAAGGGAGTGTTTGAAGTTGAGGGTAAAGGAAGAAGAAGATCACCTAAAACGAGATGAGCCATTAGCGTATGATTAATTGGGTTTTAATTATTACAAACTTGAAAAATTGATTTATTTGATTTTTTAGAGCAACTTTTATATAGAAAATTTTTTACAAAAAACGCACCGTTTAGCAGTTCGGAAAGTTTACTAACGGAAAACGAGATAGTTTTCTCCCTCTTCCCTCATCTTCGGGCACTGCCTAAGGCTTCAAACTAAGGCTAAGTTCGAAGCTACTGGTTGATGGAAAAAAATCCTCATTTTTTATGAGCATACTTCCCGAACTGCTAAACGGTGTGGTTTTTACAAAAAATTTCTATATAAAAGTTGTTTTAAAAAAATCATATTAATCTATTTTTCAAGTTTAAAATAATTAATACTCAATTAATCATGCAGTAATAACTCACCTCATTTTGCATGATCTTTTTTCTCTTCCCTCACCTTCAAACTATCTCTAAATGATCTCTATTACCTTCTCCTATCCAGAAAATAGGTATCCTTAAATGATCTCTATTACGTTCTTCCTACCCAGAAAATAGTTAGTGTGAAAACTTGCCTAGAATTTGTAAGTACCAATATTTGACAGTGTAGCGATCCAAACCTGTCCGCAAATTGCCTGCCATGAGTCCTATTAGAGGATACCCTATGTAGTGTGTTATATTGGTATCTTACTAGGATTTCTTTGAAATATTTGTAGTATTATATCGGTATCTTACTAGAATTTCTTTGGAATACATGGTTTTTTACCGGATTTAAAAAAACCTACTATTTTATTTCCGATAAATGTTATTCAAAATTCCTTCCTTCTAAAAGAGATCAAAGTTTCCGTTTCCTGTTCACAATAAAATATGAAAGAATTAAACCCCAGCTCCTGCACCTGCTTACTACTATAAATACTAATAGGAGCCAAAGCCGATAAAAGAAACGAACACATCTCAGGCCCAATTATCGAATTTTGGCCAGGCAAGGAAAATTGAAACACAATAGTTTGGACCTCCTTTGAATGCTGGAATTTAACGATCATTTTACAGAATTTTTTGCAAGATAATTTGATCTATGCAGTAATAACAGAGAAAGCCCAAGCTCCAAGGAAGCTTTTGTACGGAAAACTTATCCGTGTCAGATTCAGGAAAATCTCATATCTCTAAACGATGCCTTGTTTGTTTCTGACCCGATTTGGCGATGCAACTACAGCCAGATACGCGAACGAGCCATGAAGGAGAGCCACAAAGGAGTCCGTCCGAGGGAGAGGAGAGCAAACGTAGACGGCGAGGCAACGTCACTACGGTACGAGCCCGAGGTGAAGAGATTATCTCCTCAAACAAGCCAACGACCCCACCACACACATTAACATTCGCTGCCTTACTTCCGTTCCATCGGCGCTTCGTTCTCCTCTGCCGCTCGCCGAATCAACTCAACCTCCTCCTCACCAAATCGAAGAGAAAAAACACAAACCAGCAACCGATTACTTGGGCTAATCGCATCATTTTTTTTCTCAAAGAGAAGTAGTAGTAATAAACGTAACCTTTTCGGCCTTTCCTCCTATTTTATTTCACCTAATCCCATCTCTCCCCACCCTCCCCCGGCCAGAGAAAAAAAAAGAAGGCCTCGCAACTGCAAACCCTCGCTTTCTCCGATCGAATTGCTCGCCCGAGCACCACCAGTTCGCCGCCCCTCCCAACACCAGTCGCCTCCCCCGCGCCGGGTGGCCTAGGCCTCTCCCCCCGACCGCCCAGTGGCGATTCCCCCGAGCTCCCCCTCGGCGCCGTGGCCATGTCGCTCACCTGAGGATACGGTCGGTGGGCTGTTTCTTGCAAGAGTCTCTCCCCCGAGCCCCCCAAGAGAAACAGCCCGGGGGACGTGAAGTTGTTGATTCGATCGCCGGAGTATCGCGAGGTGAACCTGTTTTTGGTGGTGGTTCCGTCTCGGTTTTTGCTTTAGCTTGGAGGCTAAGGCTCGGTCTGCATCTGAGGAAGGGGAGCGGTGTGGTAGCGTGCACGGGTCCTCGGGGTCGGCTTGATGCGGAACGGCGCGCAGGCTCCTCGCGGCGGCAGCGGCGGCGGCGGGTTCTTCTCGGCGCGGTCGCTGTCCAACTACATGAGGATCATGTCGTCGGGGGCGTCCACGGCCGCGTCCAGCCTGCGGTCGGCGGGCGCGTCGCTGGTGAACTCGATCGCCAGCCACGACGAGGATGGGGGCCGTGACCAGGTTATTTCGCTTGTGTTTAAACGATTTGCTGTGTTTGTTGGTTTTTTGGGCTGTGTTTTACTATCATAGCAAGTTAGCAACTGTTAGCTTGGCAATAATTGTACAATGGAGAAGCCTTTAGATGCCTCACGTGTGCATTAGTGGTAACTGTTGCAAAACGGGCAAAATTTAATTAAGGCTGGAGAGCGCAACCAGTTCTGCTTCTGCCACCGAGGTGCTCACCATATGTGGTAGTTTTAGTATTTATTGTTAGTGTTGATGCATTTATGTTGAGAACCATATGACCATCTGCCTATGTTTGAGCTAGATAGTGCTTTTGGTATGTCATTTTATAGTTAACTTGCAATAGTCCAACAGAAAGGAAAAGTGGAGAGATGATTAGTGTGTTAACAATGCAATCTGCAGATATTAATGCATAGAGTTGTTATGAATATTAAAGCTACTTTTGAGCTTTGGCTATAATTCTCTGGACCAAATAGTTTCTATTTGGACAGCACATTATGACGCTGTATATTATATGCCAGTCCTAGTTCATCCAAATGGGCAAATGTTGTGGCAGGAGAAGGGTCAGTCAAATCGTGCGCAGGTACATAAATGGTTGGATCGAAGCAACAAATCCCTTTTTGGTAGTAGTAATACTTCCTTGCAAATAATCTGTTTCTACAAAACTAGCTAATACATGCAGTAGGGTAACTTTCCCTTTTGTTTATACACTGTTCTTTCTAATCTTGAGGAAATATTTCCATATAAAAATGCACTTGCACTTGTCTTATATGTAAAATATGGTTGCAGGTACAATGGGCTGGATTTGATAAACTTGAATGTGGGGGTGACATGCTGCGACAGGTTTTACTTCTGGCTTACAGATCTGGTTTCCAAGTATGGGATGTTGAACATGCTGATGATGTAAGACAGCTAGAATCCAGACATGATGGCACTGTTTCTTTTATGCAACTGCTAAAGAAACCAATGGCCTCTAAGAACGGTGAAGACAGATTTGCAGATGAACGGCCATTGTTAGCTCTTGCTTGTGATGGAACTAGCACAGGAAGTCTAATCAGCCATGATGGCAATGGCCCTGTTCCCAATGGAGCCAATGGTACTTACCATAATATTGGCAATGAGAATCTTCCTACTGTTCTTCGGTTTTATTCATTGAGGGTCCATGATTACATGCATACAATGAAGTTCAGATCAACTGTTTATTCCATAAGGTGCAGTCCTAGAGTTGTAGCTGTTTCTCAGGCTAATCAGGTATGCCATATTCCATGCTTTTAACTTGGTGTTTGGATCATGAATAATCCTTAATGGAAAACAAAAATGCTTCTTGCAGATACATTGTTTTGATGCTGCAACATTGGAGAGAGAATACACAATTCTTACCAGTCCTATAGTTTCACCAATTTCAAGTTATGGACCTCTTGCACTTGGTCCTAGATGGATTGCATATTCTGGGAATCCAGTCCCAGTTCCGGATACAGGCCGTGTTACCCCTCAGCTTCTTAATCTGTCTCCCCTAGTTCCACCTCCTGGTTCAAATGGCAGTGTTGTGGCATACTATGCAAAAGAATCAAGCAAGCAACTAGCTTCTGGCATTATAACACTTGGTGATGTTGGATATAAGAAGTTGTCCAAGTATTGTTCAGACTTAATTCCAAGTAGTAATAATGCTATAAACCAAAAGAATTCTGGCTTCAAAGCAAATGGGACAACAACAACCGGGCATACAGATAGTGAATATG
Organism: Oryza meyeriana var. granulata; assembly: GCA_003991445.1. Lineage (NCBI taxonomy): Eukaryota > Viridiplantae > Streptophyta > Magnoliopsida > Poales > Poaceae > Oryza > Oryza meyeriana. Next base: position 113,778 of record RYFJ01002092.1, read on the forward strand.
CTGGAATGGTACGGACTATCACAGTACATGTTGGTTGCCACCTTTGGATACTCTATTGTGCTGTTTCTATATGCTAACCATATTAACAACCAACCAATTGAAGGCCATTAGCCACCTTTGTATACTCTATTGTGCTGTTTCTATATGCTAACCATATTAACAACCAACCAATCGAAGGCCATTAGGGACCTATAAACCCATCTGACCAGTTGAGTAATAATCTGATGGTGTAGTTGGTGTTGGTCCTGTCTGATCTGCACATTCAGCCCTAACTCGCTGTCTCGCTGCATGTAAAAAATGAGATTATTTGTCATTTTATTTTGCAAACAAGGAACTTTTAGTTAGTCTTATTGCTTCCACCAAAAGACTATTTTGTTTAAAAAAGGTGTAAGGAGAACTGCTGTTAAAAACTTATCCCTCAATGCAAAATGAATTTAAGTTCTTTCCCCTTCCGCTTAAACATAGAAAAACAAGGTGGTGATGTAGGATAAGTGGAAAGTTAATTCATCCTGTGATCCTACTTTTGTCTTGGTGGAATTCAGAGATGGCTGATGATGGTGGATGACAAAACTTATCCTGATTAAGTTGGGTTAGTAATAGCGCTTAGTTGTGACCAAAGGATTTTTTTTAAAAAAAAATTGCAAGGAATATTATTTTCAAGATACTTTTGTGCCTATGCCACTGCTTATATGCCATATGTCACTGAAATGGGTGGCATATAAGATGGGGTGAACTTTTCAGTGAGGATTTTATCTATACTCATATTTTTGTCTTGCCAACTTCATGGAACTGTGACATGTAGAATGTTCCCTTTCCAATTACAGGTTATTGTTCGGGATATTGTCTCTAAATCAATGGTGGTTCAGTTCAGGGCACATACTAGCCCCATTTCAGCACTCTGTTTTGATCCCAGTGGAACTTTGCTGGTGACGGCTTCAATTCATGGTCGAAATATCAATGTTTTTCGCATTTTGCCTTCTTCACATGGGAGTTCATCGGAAGCTGGTCCAAATGGAACCTGTGTTCATTTGTATAAATTGCAAAGAGGCATCACCAATGCGGTAAGGTGGCATACATATTTTTGGACTATGTCTATTTTTTATTTTTTTGTAACAATATCTCTTTTTATGATAGGTCATAAAAGATATCAGTTTTAGTGACGACAGCGAATGGATAATGATTAGCTCTTCAAGAGGAACTAGTCATTTCTTTGCAATATCTCCATATTGTGGATCTACAAGCTTTCACTACAATGAAAACAATCTTGCAGAAAATAGTTATGTGGTGGATTCCCAAAATTCAACTCCCTCTCTGAGTCTCAATCAGAAGATGCTCTCTGTTTCGGGACCCCCTGTAACATTGTCTGTTGTTAGTAGGATAAGAAATGGAGGTAACTTGTTGAAGGGCGCTGTTCATGGTGCTGCAGCATTTGCAACAGGTGTTTCCAGTCCAATTTCTGGTGCTATTGCTTCAACATTTCACAATTGCAAGGGTGATGCCAAAAGCTCAGATGGAAGTTCGCCTTGCATGAAGTATTATTTACTAGTATTTTCTCCATCTGGAAGCATCATACAGTATGTTCTCCATCGCTCTATGGAACAGGATCCTGGAATTGATTTTCCCTCGAGTGCCATTTCTTATGGATCACAGAGAGAAACTGACACTAGGTTTATTATTGAGGCTCTTCAAAAGTGGGATGTTTGTCATAAAAGAAATAGAAGAGACACTGCTGAGAGTTTTGTGTATAGTGATTTTGACAACGGAGAAAACAATAAACTTTTTCAGAAAGTGGCAAAGAAAGGAACTAGTGTTTACCCATCCAATGTCACTGCTGTTGAAAAGCTGAAGCTTAGTGGTGATGAGAATCATAATTTTTATATTTCTGAGAGTGAATTGCAGACTCATGTTGTTCCAACTCCACTCTGGTCAAGATCTGGGGTATTTTGCTTCACCACTTCCCTTACAGTACAGTTCCCTTGTTCTGTTTGACTTGTATATGTTTGCACAAGTGCATGCATAACACCTGTGTGTTATTGATGTCCAGATGCATTTTCAAGTAATGGGGGATGGAACTCTAGAAGCAGATAGTACCGGTATAATTTCAGGTGAACTTGAAATAGAAAAAGTCCAGACTCGCAATATTGAGTCTAGGTCAAAGAATCTTATACCAGTCTTTGAATCACTTCATACATCCAGGTTTCAACAGACAAGGTATGCTATGCTTTGTTAGCAATTGATACATTAGGCATTAACTCAATAATGTAAGGCATCTTTCCTGTTGATAAAGGCCGAATGATGTTTATTCGATTTTCAATGTATGAGAATGGTCTGTTGATACTTGATATTTTTGGTTTTGTTAGATCCCTTTTGTGCTGACCCATTTCTTCTTTCCCTCTAGGGTGAGCACACCTGATAGTAACAGATATGGATTGCTTCAGCGTCAGAAGTCCGGATTTTCAGAGGACGGTAGACTCTCCTGCAGAAGCAGTTGTAGTTCTTTGGACTGCATGTCTGAAGGCCCAGTTAGCACTGATGATAATGGTTTTGGTCAATGTTTAGTAGAAGATAGTGGTGGTGCTGTAAATAAGAACCCAAATGTTAACCCCCGTTCCGAGCTTGTAAATAATACTGAGAGCCTTAACACAGAGGCTCAGCTCGGATTTGTAAATAACAAAGAGGATTGTGAAGACAGGGAGAAACTCCCAGATTTATGATATCAACTGTGATCAAAGGTAAGTGCTGCATCACCTTTGCCTGTGCATCAGCATACATGTATTATGTTGTTGAAACTTCTGAGACAGTATTCCATCTGAACTATCCTAAGTTGTGTGAACCACCATTACCTGCAAATGGATGGTGATGTAGATCTTCTCAATTCTTATCACATGGTTTTTTAGCCTTTCAATATGTAGGGCTGATATGCTAAATATAGGGATGCTATTGCTATTTTTTTGGGGATCTAAATTCCTTCAACTAATACATTTGTTATTGTCATGGCCATGGGCTCTTGGCATGCCTTGCAGACGATCACTGGTGATGGAGGAGCTTCTTGAATCGCAGTTGTCTTCATTGTGCGTGTATCTGTTATTCTTTCATTTCTCCTCCTGGAGTTCTTAACCTCTCTTCTATAGTTCTATTTATAAACATTCATGATAAATTTACTCATAAAAATATGAAAGGGAGGTCGAATTAAGGCCCAATGGGTATGGAAGTGGTGGTGCTGTGAAGTTGGTGTTCCATCTTACAAAAAAACGTGTACATAACAAGATTGTTCATTGCATTTTCAGTAATAGCTCTTAATTTGTGAATATTTGAATGCATATGTGTCCATACTGGTGTCAGCTACTAGAGATCTTCGATTAGTTCAGATATGATGTCGCCTTTGTACGTTGCAACTGGACCAATAAACATGTTTGCCCATCTTTTATCTTATCAATACCGGCAAAGTCAAACAAGTTAAAGTCAGTTCGTCGGTATCCGAAAACTTTCATTTCGGATGGCTGTTAGATCGAATTGTATATGTTATGAAGAAACGGTTTACTTGGCATTAGTGAGAACTGACCAGTACAATTGATGATTGTTGTGGAACTGGAATCTGGAAAAAAGTGCTGCAGCCTTGCAGGATTCTACTATACCTGTAGAAAGGTCCCTTCTAGCCTCCAGATCGGACCCGACAAAATTTATAGTCGCAATGATCAAAATTTTTCCATTAGTTTAAATAGTAATATCCTAATTGAGAGCACTGTTTATATATTCTTATTTTTCCGTCGCTGGTAGACTGTTTATGTGCCTGATTTTGTGATAGTTGTTACTTTTTTACATTCTGAACTGGTGAATCGGTAAAATAAAATTTCTCAAAGAACAATTATATGCAGCAATCAACTGGTTAATAAAATGGCAGAGACATGGCCTTTTCAACTTATTTTTCTTATACTATAAAATGTAAATCCAATTTTTCTGGTGGAAAAGTCTTAGACCTTCGTTTCATAAATAAAGTTTAAAAACTTTTCTCCTAACAAGTCTCATAGTCACACACCCAAAGCATGGCTTATAAAAACCAGCCAGACACGGCCATCTCTTCTCGTCCTCCCAAATAAACTCCCAACAAGCAAAAGGCCAAAGAAGACGATGACTACTAAGCTCTTCCCTCTCGTCGCCACCATCACCAACTCCACCTCGTCATCACACTCCAGCTACCTCCAAAACCTCTTCACCAAGCTGCCGCAATGGCGGGAACGCCTCCTCCTGGTCGACCCGTCCTCACACGTCGGCGCCGCGTATGGGCACGGCCTCGGCCTGAACACCGTCCTCGCGTGGCTCCTCTCCTTCCTGGCCGCGTCGGTGTCGAGCGCTGGCGGCGTAGGGGGAGGATCGCTATTCCTCCCCATCCTGAACCTCGTGGCGGGGCTCAGCCTCAAGGGGGCCACGGCCTACTCGTCCTTCATGGTCACTGGCGGGGCCGCCTCCAACGTGCTCTACAACCTCCTCTGCATGGGCGGCGGCGTGGGCGGCGGCCGGCCTGCCGCCGCGGCGCTGATCGACTACGACATCGCGCTGCTCTTCCAGCCGTGCCTCCTCCTGGGCGTGAGCATCGGGGTGGTGTGCAACGTCATGTTCCCGGAGTGGCTCATCACCGCGCTCTTCGCGCTGTTCCTCGCGTTTTGTACTGCCAAGACGTGCCGTGCCGGTCTCAAGATCTGGAGCTCGGAGAGCCGGGACGCCACCGCACGCGACAGCAAGGAGCCCCTGATGCTGCCGCCGGGCACCGACGGCAATGGCGGCGCCGGCGACGACGCGGGGTTCCCGTGGAAGGACGTGGCGGTGCTTGTCATGGTCTGGCTCTGCTTCTTCGTGCTCCATGTCTTCATTGGAGATAAGCATGGAAAGGTATGGCTAGCTAGCCTCGTGACGTGTTCTGTCGTGCCGTAAGCTTCTCAAGCCACCGTTACACAGTTACAGCACCAATGCGCCATGAACTGTACATGGTTGCCGATGCACGAAAGTGACACATTGGTCAGTACAAATCTGCTACCCTTATGACACACACTTGTCAGGTGTACACGCAGAGAAACGGATCCATGGGTTGGAAGTATAGCTGTTCATGATCCAAAGCAAGATACCATACCAATGTGCCCTTCGTAATCATGCCATACCAATGTGCCCTTCGTAATCATGGGTGCCTTTTTGATTGTCAGTTTTTGCTTGCACTATGCAATTATGGTCTGCATTTGTTAGCTTTTTAGTGGAAAGTTGGGGTTGGGTTGCTAGCTTCCTGTGCTTTAGTGAAATGTCGAAGTCAATTTTATTCGATTGGAATGCCTCAGTGCATCTCACCACACGCCTTTTTGCATCACTTGACGATAATGTCAAAAACCATGAACTCTAAATAGGATCAAGTCGGCATGGATATGATAGCGCAGCTCGCGTAAAATCTGTGGCCTGTTCTGAAAAGAAAAAAAACAGCAGGTGTCGAGCTGTATTTGTTCATTCCAGAAGTCGATTGGCCTGGAATAACCAGTCGAACTCGTGTGTCTTTTTCAGTAGCATGATATATTGTCTTTTCAGTAGCATGATGAATTTTTCTTTAAAAAACTTATGAAAGGACAGCAACAAATCATAGCTCGGGGGGCCAATTCCCCCTGCAAACATAAATAATAAATCGAACGCCGTGTCAGTGAATTGGGACCTTTTCTTGGTTCTTAGAATCATAACATTGTGCTTCTCCACATTCATCGTGTATGAACTGGAAAGTTTTTTTTTTTTTTTGAAGTTCATGAACTGGAAAGATTGAAGCGTCAATGGCAACTGGCAACTTAACCATACCAAGTTGTAAACTTGCAATTTAGAATTTCTGGTCGTCAATCATATAGGAGTATGACTAAAACATATGCATGATTCCAACACTGTGTTCTTATCTGCTCAGGGTATGATCAGGATAAAACCCTGTGGAGTTGCATACTGGTCGATCACCCTGTCCCAGGTTCCTTTCGCTGGGGCTTTCACAGCCTATATTATATACGCGAAGAGGAAGAAACAAGTTGTGCATAACCAAGAAGATGGCAAGGTGGCCTAATTTATCTCTTTACTAACTGTTCTTGTGACATTACTTACAAGAAATTAAGGCTCATGAACCGTTACATTGTCATGTAGGCAAATCCGGACAACACTAAAATGGATACCTTGCCCACGCTTGTATTCCCACTAGCTGCTTTTGTCACCGGTGCTCTGAGCGGCCTCTTTGGCATTGGAGGCGGCCTACTTCTGAACCCTGTTCTTCTTCAGATTGGAATACCACCTCAGGTATCACACACTACTGATTCTCAAGTTACTGAAACTATGGCTACCAAGGTATGGTCAGTAGTTTGCTATCGGTAGCAACAGTCCATGCAGGATATGTTACCATCCTTGATTTGCAGACTGCAGCAGCGACGTCTTCGTTTATGGTCCTTTTCTGCGCATCGATGTCTATGGTTCAGTTCATCCTGCTAGGCATGAAGGGCATTGGAGAAGCTTCTGTTTACGCAGGGATCTGCTTTGTTGCTTCGGTTGTTGGGGCGGTGGTGATTGAGCGAGCTATCAGAAAGTCCGGGCGTGCGTCGCTGATCGTGTTCTTGGTAACTGGAATCATGGCGCTCAGTACTGTGATCGTCACCTTCTTCGGAGCATTAGATGTGTGGGCGCAGTACACCCGTGGAGCTTACATGGGCTTCAAGTTACCTTGCTGACATTGTCAGTAAACTATATATGCATACACAAAAAACATCCAGTGAGAGATACTTGCTGTAAGTTCTCCAAAAAAAAAAAAAGAGAGATGCTTGCTGTAAATGAGCTTCCGTTCATCCCTTGGGCTTTATGGCTCTCGGAAGGAAGATTTTGTTGTCGATGACATAACGGGTAATTATTAGCCTACAGAATTTTCACTGGAATAAATACCATTTCGGCATTTTGATGCCCTTAGTGAAACTCCGAATATCGTAATAGCGAAGTGCTAAAACCAATTTTTCCAACTTTTTTTAGGTTTGTCTTTTAAATCTAATAGTATCAGGGGAAAGTCATTTTGCCCCTTTAAGAGGATGTCCCCTCGTTTCTTACATGCTATCTAAATAGTAATAAAAATTTGACAACATAGATCAGTATATGACACATCACCACAAACAAGTAAGTTTAAATTCGACATGTACAAAATAAAACAAAAATAACTCTAACTAGCTAGTACGTGTACTATTCACAATCATAATATGTTATTTTTGTTTCAACCTGTATATGTCGGATTTAAACTTACATGTTTGCAAAATGATATATCATATATTGACCGATGTTTGTTGATTTCTTTTCAAAAATTTTTGTAATTACTTAGATGACATGCAAGAAATGATGAGCCATCTCAAGGAAAAAAACCATCTCCATATAATACTCCCTCCATTTCTTAATAGTTGACACTAGACATTATTCACTTTCGAATTTTGACCATTCGCCTTTTTTTTAATATTTACAAACACTAGAAATGATGTCACTTTATTAAAATAGGGTATGTCTTAAATATAAGCATCACTTTGGTTAACAATTTAAAAGTAATTAATAGTTAAAGTTTAAATGGAAAAGTTAAAATTGTCGGTTATTAAGAAACAGCTGGAATACCAGATTCCTAGTTTGCCACCCCAAAACACCAGCAAGTACAATCAATTGTCTCTTGCTGTGTGGGCGAATTTCTTGTCAGAGCACCTCTCGTCCAAATTAGAGTGCCTTTACCGGTGCAATGCACCAAACCATCAACTCACAAAAAACGTCTAAATACATAGTTGACCAAACTAAACAGTTATTAACATCACATAGAACTGTAGTACAGAACATGTATCTGCAGAAACATCTGAATGAACAGGTAAACAACAGGAACGTCCACATCGTAAGTATGAGTCTATTATAACTAGATTCAACTCCTACTCTTCAATTTCTGTTTCCCATTCACATGGATGCAGACACAAAACTTCATCCCCACCAAGGACTTTATAAAACACAGAAATCAACACGAACATGTTCAATTTTCCCCCAAAACATTGACAAACTGAATCCTATAGAAGGCCAAACGGGCCGCCCGGCCCGGCCCGGCCCTAGCACGATAGTGGCACGGCACTATGCGGCACGGCACTATTAGGCACGGTGGGCTGATCGTGCCGTGCCGTACTGGCACGCCGTGCCTATTTCTTGGCCCAGGCACGGCCCTATAGCCCCAAAACCGTGCCGTGCCGGCCCAATGGCCCACCAGGCCCACCGGGCTTAGTGCCGGCCCAGACACTAAAGGCATCAACCACTCAATGACTCAATCAGCATTCAAAAATTTGAATTATTCAAATAGAATTCATAAATTCAAAAAATTATCAACAGACCACATCACATCCACAAATTCACAGATTACATCACAAATATACAAGAACATAGACATTTTTTCTGAGCTGGTCCTCTGGTTCCTCAACGGCTGCGCGAGGTGGATGAACAATGGCTCCAGCCCGGCCCTCTGGTTCCTCAACGGCTGCACGAACAAGAAGAAGAAAGAGAGGAAGTCAGGAAGAGCAAGAACTCATAAACAGAAGAACACATGAATAGATTTAGGGTTAGGGTTTAGGGTCTGAGCACTTACCTGCGAAACCGGAGCACCAGAAGCGCCAGCAAGGTCGACGAGTCACGGATCTAGGAGATAACGAGATGGAGACTAGGGATTAGGGACGGATTCGAGGATCCGTTTACCAGAGATTAGGAGAGGAGGAGAGGAAGTAGAGAGGGAGAAGACAAGAGGAGCTCTGGCGGAGTGTGCCGTGCCGGCCAGCAGCGGCGTAGAGGCGGAGAGCCGCCGCCGGAGATGGAGAAGACAGGAGAAGCTCTGGATCTAGAGCAGCGCGTGGCGGAGCGGGCGAGGAGAGGCGAGAGGGAGAGGCGGGAGGAGCTCTGGCGGAGTGTGCCGTGGTGGCCTGAGGCGGAGAGCCGCCGCCGGCGAGGGAGAAGACGGGAGGGATTCTAGATCTAGAGCGGTAAGCGACGGAGCGAGCGAGGAGACGAGGCGACGCTAGGGTTTGGGGGGGTCGGGATCGGGAGCAGGGAGCGAGTGGCGCCGGCTTATATAGTCCCGGCCCCCCCGGCCTCCAACGGCTAGCAGGCCAGGGCCGTTGGCAGGCCGGCCAACGGCTTGGCAGGCCAGGCTGGGCCGCTGGGGAGCCGGGCCACCATCGTGCCGGCCCAAAAATCGTGCCGTGCCTGGGCCGGCACTATGGGCCAGATTGGTGGCCCAGGCACTGCCCGATGGATAGGGCCGGGCCGGCACGGGCACTATTCATATCGGGCCGTGCCGTGTTCGGACCGGGCTTTTTCGGGCCGTGCCTCGGGCCGCCCAATGGGCCTGGCCCATCTGGCCATATATACTGAATCCCTCGCAAGTCGCAAGCAGCGCCTTCATTTCTGAAACAACGCCTCAGCTCCACTCCACACCTCTCTCTCTCTCTCTCTCTCTCAGAATCTCAGTGGAGATCGATTGCAGCGATGGGATTCTCCCTAGAGAGCAACCTTGGTACTGTTCTTGCATGCATCCTCTCCTTCTTGGCCGCGGCCTTCTCAAGCGCCGGGGGCGTCGGAGGCGGCTCACTGTACGTCCCCATCCTCAACATCGTCACCGGGCTAAGCCTCAAGACGGCGACCTCATTCTCCACGTTCATGGTGACCGGCGGCACTCTGTCCAACGTGCTCTACACCCTGATTATTCTCCGCGGCCACGAGCCGGGCGGACAGCCGCTGATCGACTACGACATCGCCTTGGTCTCGCAGCCGTGCCTCCTCCTCGGCGTCAGCGTCGGGGTGATCTGCAACGTCATGTTCCCCGAGTGGCTCATCACCGCGCTCTTCGCTGTGTTCCTCGCATCCGCCACGTTCAAGACGTACGGCACTGGGATGAAGCGGTGGCGCGCCGAGACGGCTGCGGCGAGGAGGACACTGGAGGGAGGGAGCGCCGTTGACGATGGCTCGGGGGAAGCCCTTCTTGGCAAGAAGGGAGGAGATGGTCATCGTCGTCAATGGGTTGACTTGGTGGTGCTCGTCACTATCTGGCTTTGCTTCTTTGTCATCCATCTGTTCACAGGAGGCGACGGCGCCAAGGTATGAGAATTTGCTAACTAATAGTACTGATTTATTTTTTACGTTCGGATAATTCGTGCCTTCATTGAGCAATTGATTTTTCAATTTTCATCAGTTGTTCATTCAAGTGAACTAATTAGTGCTAGCTAACATCCATTGTCATAAAGTTCCAGTTTTTATGTGCCATTATCTGCTCTTAGAATTTGCAAGGACATTTTGCTCAACAAGAATTTGTAAGGACACATATTTTCTTCAGGGGGTGTTTAACATTAAGCCATGTGGAGTTACATACTGGCTCATCACCGTAGCACAAATTCCTATCGCTGTGGCGTTCACAGCGTGTATTGTGCACCAGAAGCGAAAATCGTACACTCAGAGAAGCCAGGAGTCTGACCAGGTACACTAAAACAACTCAAGCAGATGGTTTATTACGTATTTTTGGATAACCAGCAACAAATCTCCTTGGAAATGTAGGCAATTTCAGTGAAGAGCAAGCTAGATTCTTTGCCGGTTTACGTCTTCCCGGTAGCTGCTCTGCTGACCGGCGTTATGAGTGGACTCTTTGGCATCGGAGGCGGCCTGCTTCTCAACCCTGTCCTGCTCCAAATTGGAGTGCCTCCAAAAGTAATTCATGTCTTGTTCAGAACTAGTATTGGTAATTGCCATTGTGGTTTATAATTGCTGACGCTTGATTCTGAACTTTTTTTTTATTCAGACAGCATCGTCGACAACGATGTTTATGGTTCTTTTCTGCGCCTCGATGTCGATGGTCCAGTTCATAATCCTAGGAGTTGATGGGATCGTGACAGCGTTAGTCTACGCCATCACCTGCTTCGTGGCTTCGATCGTCGGGCTGGTGGTGATACAAGGCGCCACCAGGAAGTCAGGGAGGGTCTCGCTCATCGTGTTCATGGTCGCCGCCATCTTGGCGCTCAGCGTCGTCGTGATAGCTTGCTCCGGAGCGGTTCGAGTCTGGGTTGAGTACACGAGCGGGCAGTACATGGGCTTCAAGCTGCCATGCTGACGAACGACTGATGAGAATTTTTTCGCAGATCGTGAGCTTCTCGTGAGCTCGCATAGTCGCATGGATTACTGAAACGGTGAAATATGACTATTTGGTCCATGGAATGGCCGGCACATCTGTTGTGTTTGTACCAAACGCTTCGGCCACTTTGGTTTGATGGTGTTTCTAGTGTGTTTTTTGTCATTGAACATGGCGAATAATCTGCTGTAGTGCTGTGTTTGCACCACACACTTTCGTCATTTTTGGTTTGATATTATTGAGCGTTTCATAGTAGGGAGAATTGCTCCTTTGACCTCATTTTAAAGCCTAACTACTAGTTTGATCCATTTTATCAACTTTGCTCATTTGACGCTCGTTTTCAAAACCGAAGGTGCCATCTGATCCTACTCTATTAAGGCAAGGTAATGGTGTTAAGTCAAAAATGCCAATTCTACCCTTGCTCATTTGACCCTACTTCACAAACGTTTTGTTATTTTAGCCTATTTTTTTAATTTTCCAAATGTAAAATGGTATGGTGGAAATATTGAGATATATTTATGATAAATTAGTGTATTTTTTGTATGGTTTGACAGATTTGTCCAATTTTTGACAAATTTGACTTCAATTTGACAGATGTTTGACGGATTTAACTTATATTTAAAAATATGAATTTTAACAAAATTTTGACAGCATTCATCGTAAACTGCATATATTGAAGCAAAATACACACATATAGTTAATTCGTATCTAAAAAAATCAATCACAAATCACAAATCTATGTCGAACAGCATAAATTCATGTCAACCATCACACATATAGGTCTACCATAACCACAAATACATGTCCAACAGAGGCCGAAATTAATGTTTGACAAAAGCACACGTACATGTCAACGAAAGCATCGAGACATGTCCAACAAAAACACTAAATAGTGGGTACTTATTACATAACCATCAGAACATCACAATCAAGCGCCAAACCATGCAACTAGTCCACCTCCACCTCTGCCCCCACCCTGTCCCTGTCTGCTTCCTCTTTCCCTTCCCCTTCCACTTCTAGTTGCACCGCGTATGAAAGAAATGAGAGTTAGTACACAAGTTAATGGTAAAATAAGCAAATAAATTATTTATGTAGATGTGTGGGGAACAGTAGGGTCATTGCTTCCCTTTCCAGATGCATTATCTAAAGATGATACTCTCCTCTTTTGTCTAGCTGTAAGGCCTCCTCGGCAAAACTTGGCCATACAGTTCATGACACTCTAGGCATTTTCTTCTCTTTTTTTCAACCTCGTCAGGCTATTTCTAGTGGTATGTTTTATTTTTATGTTTCCAAGAGTGTTATATAAACAATAACACATTTAGTTAAATTATTTACGTTGATGTGTGGGGAACAATAGGGTCATTGCTTCCCTTTACAGATGCATTATCCGAAGATGATACTCTCCTCTTTTGTCTAGCTGTAAGGCCTCCTTGGCAATACTTGGCCATACGGCCAAGTTCATGACACTCTAGGCATTTTCTTCTCTTTTTTCCAACCTCGTCAGGCCATTTTTAGTGGTATATTTTATTTTTATGTTTCCAAGAGTGTCATATAAACAATAACACATTTAGTTGATATATGAAATAACACATAAAATACATTGTTTCATTTTTGTTGTTTCATAAGCAATACATAAAAGACACTGTTGAAAAAAAAAGCACATGTAAATTTAATTTATTCCATAAATAAATCATGACATCAATCGCATAAGCTAGCAAAATCATCTCACACAATCTAGACATGTATGCAACGGAAAAATACATGAATAGATTAAACACATAAAACATGAAGAATACGTATCGATGATTCTGTTTAGAAGGAGAGCTCAGAGCAGATGCGCTCGGAGTAGTAGCATGCACCGCATGTACAACGCGCAGTATAGGATGGTGACGACGACGCGTAGCATCCGAACGTAGAGGAAGACGAGCCATGGCGGACAAACAACGAGCAGTTGCGTGGAGTGCTTCCCAAAAATCTTGTTCGCCCTCTCCCAGTGCAGAACTACACGAGGATGACGGTTCCGGAGACCTACTCTCCCGATCGCCGATGCACGCTGATGAGTAAGACGGAGTAGACGACGTATGAGTGGCGTAGTACGGAGGAGAGACAAAATCCTAGATTGCTTTCGCGTATGTTGCGTGGAGGTGACGATTCGGTATATATAAGACGTGTGATCAGGATACCTTCCCGTAACCGAACCGGATAAGTCGCGCGTAACCTATCTGGACTCCACACCAGTCCAATGCACTGAATACTGAATAATCCGGTGAGTTCCAAAACAAACACTAGAATAACCGTTGGATGCAGCGAAACAAAACTGTAAAAGGAAGCCGCGTCAGCGCAAGCATGAGGAGCCAATTTTGGAAGACCATTCACGCGCATGTCACATGTGCGCGCCCCCGAGCCCGACGAGGCAAGGCGAGCGAGCGCGCACGTGTGTTTCTTTGGTTCTCTCTACCACACATTGCCCAAGGGACTAGGAGAGCACTCACCCTTTAAGGAGGTCTCCCTCTCCTAGAATAAGCAAGATGGTACTAAAGTTCACATGCATGCCTCCTATGAGGTGGGCTTTTAAGATTTTTCTAGGAATTATTCTCCAATTGGGCCCTGGACCACTAACAATTCCAACAGACACAATTTGCATTAAAAATAGTGTACACATAGTTTCATCTAGATGAAACCTATTTTATCTCTCTTCATTAACTCCTTGCCACATCATTAAAAATGTTGATATGGCACTCTATTTAATAAGAATGAAACTTCCATTGGGAGTGGCCTCAGAAGCCTTTATCCTAGAGACTCTTGGTCTCCTAGGTTTCTTCCTCAATTTGGGCTTCTTGATTTTGTAGCCTAGATCAACCCATGGCCACAAATGCAATTCTCCATCACATCTTATCTCAATAGATACATCATCAATAGCACGCCATAAAGAAATATACTGCTTATAACCCCACACTATTTCAGCACCTATGAAATCAACTAATTGTGGCAATGTGAAGCTATGCATGTGAGCGATTGTTATCAAATGTTTGCTTCTACGGTAGGTCTTTGGCCCCCATCCGGCAAGCTGAAATATGCCCTTACTCTAATATCGACTTTCAAATTACTGTGGTTAGACCTACAAATCATAGCAAATTCTCTCTAATAAGCAAAAGGATTCGCCAAATCGATAGTAGCTTGAATTCTATCATTGCAACAAAGAGGGGAGATGAAATTATGCCTTTCCATGGCTCTATACTCCAAGGAATTGAACGCCTATGCCTCCCTTCGTGCCAGCGAGCCTTGCCTCCCTCAGTGTCGGCGAGCCATACCTCCCTCCGCGCCGGAGACCCTTGCCTCCCTCCGTGCTAGTGAACCGTGCCTCCCTCAATGCCAGCGAGCCGTGCCTCTACACTGGAGACCCCTGCCTAGCTGCCTCCCTCAGTGCACCGGTTACCCCTGCCTTTGTCTCCGCCCGTGCCCCGTGCTAGTCTCCGCCAGAAGCCGCACCTTCGCCGGGTCCCATCCCTTAACTCCGCGTCGTGCGCCGCCGAAACCCTAGCCACGGTAGCGTCAGGTGCATGTCGACTCGGGCATTAGGCAGAGCGAACTAAACCCACCCTAGGGGTATTTTAGTCCTTTGCTTTTCTAAATGTATTTTTTGTTTTTTTATTAAATGCATTCCTAACATTGTGGACAGAGTAGGGTCATAAAATGAGGGTCAAATGAGCAAAGTTGGTAAAATAAAATTAAATTAGTAGTTAGGCTTTAAAATAGGGTTAAAGGAGCAATTCTCCCTTGATGGGTAAAGCGAGTTCCGACTTGTGAGTTCCGACGTGGGTTCGTCAGGTTAATGGAAGCAGAGTAGGCTGGAATAAACCCACACGAAAATATCAAAACAAGCCCATCTTAAATCTCACTTAGTCGATCCGCGGTTGGGGGAGCAACCTGGACAATAGCCGAGTTTTTACTGTTAATAATTTAATTTTTTTTAATTTACAAAACTAATTTTTAATTTTTTTTTGCAGAAATAGACTCTTGCCGCCATGGGCCAGGGCGGCATTTAAAGACCGCCGTGGCCCAGGGCGACAAATGTCCTAGCCGTCAGTGGGCCGTGACGGCGTGGGCCGCCGTTAGCTGGGGGGCCACGTGGGCTTGCCGCCGTGGGCCACGGCGGCGAATGCCTCACAGTCCCCCCATGTGGCCGACAGGGGGCAGAATGCAAATTTACATTCGTCGCCCTGGGGGAGGGCGGTTTTTAGCCCTCCCCTATAAAAGCCCTTCGCACACTCGTCGGCGCATCATTTCCCCCTTCCACCTCCAGCGTTCGTTCGATAGAGTTGAGGCAAAGGAGGAGCAGTACGGTGGTGAAGCCCTCACGGATTTTTGAGCCGAACCTAGGTATTTTTTGCTCTCCCTCCGTCATGTAGTCAATTTTTTAGACAAGTGTTAATTAATACTAGACGCGTAGTGTAATACCCGACATAGTATGAAAATATTAGTGGTTTGGCATAACCATCGTTAGTGTTAAATTTATTTGACCGTACTAGAAGAACATTAGCGGACAGGTAGTAAATTGTAGATATTTTAGAAATAAATATGCTCCGCCATGGCCATCGTTGGTATACGTCATTTCGACACGTTAGATAAACCTAGCGTATAACTTTATTAGTGCCGCTGGATTAGTTTGTAAAATGTAGAAACGTATGGTTTGACTCATACCTATAGCCTTTTTATGGAATAAATATTGATTAGTACAGATTAATAACTGTAGTGAAAATCTTTTTTTGTCAACAGAAATGGCAAATAGAGTTGTATTACGCATATATTCATGGTGAAAGGAAATGTCAGAGAAGAACAATATGGGGTAGATTTATCGGAGTTCAATGTAGCACAAAAGGAAATTATAGCTCCAGCTGAGAGAAGTTTTCCTGGAGTTTACAATTGGTTAATGAGGGTTCGGAGCTAGATCCTCAAGTAAAATGCAATTACGGTGTACGCACTGCGTGTTAGCTGGGCTATGGAGGTTTTTGGTGGGAATTGATGCCAATAGATTCGACGGCCAGCTGGGTATTTTTGTGGAGAGGCACTGCAGCGAGGATGGGCACCTAGCATCCTAGTGGTACTGCATGACAGGGTCAACATTGATCAGGCTAGTCCAAGTACAGCGGAAGGCCCGATGAAACAGCTTGGAGAGCAAAATGAGGCAGAAGACGAGGTTGCCGGAGAGGAAGGAGGCAAGAAGACATGGGACCGGGCGGTTTGCAGATGAAGGGGAGAGACACCAGGTTCGTATAGGAGATGGAAATTGAAGACTCAGAACCTGAGCATATGGAGATAATGAATTGTCGGAGGACGATGTATACCCGCAGAATGGGACAACGAGACTTCTCCGGACTCGTTGTTCAGAGGGCCACACCGTGCCATGGGAAGTATCGCAGAATGAGTGGTGCAGCGCTAAGTCGCCGAAAAGTACAGTGACAGGGCTGTGAAGAGGGGGCCTGTCACTCTGGGAGGGATTCTAGTATCAAATCCACCAGATCGGTAGCGAAGTGAAATGGCAAGTTCAAGCGATGGATGCCATGGAGGATACGCATCCAGGAGAATATGATTGACTATTGGTCCGTGTCAATACGACGGAGCACAAACTGCCAGTCTTCCGGGTGTTCAGAAGACCACAGAACATGATCATCTGCATTCATCGCTTTCAGAGCTTTATTATGCTGTTGTGGAGAACCTCCGGGTCGAGCCCAGTCAATTTCAGGCGCATCGAGAGAAGTACAAGTCACCATTACATTTTATGCCAAGGGCGATGGAGTGCCAAACAGAGATAATTGAAAGGAGATCGGCAGTTTGGAAGGCTTCGTATATTAATTTGCCCGTCTATGGAAGCCATCTGTGCGAGAAAATCCTGCAGCACTCCGAAATCAAAACTTTCCCTCGTTAGCAAATCCTAGCAAGCGTCCTCAGCGGGCCTTCCCTCTCTGCAGTGGCATGTTTGCTTTCATTCATTGCAGGCCCATTCTTTTGCTATCGACGGCACGTTGTCCTAACTGGGAAATACAGAGGGCAAATGTGCGGCATCGGAAGTAGACGGAACAACCAAGGTTGCCGTTCGGCCTTTGGCCTTTCATCGACAGGAGCGAGAACACAGAGAGTGGTACTGTTTCTGAAGCTGGTTAAGAAAGTGGTTGGGGATAGGCCAGAGTTAGAAGTCTCATACATGACCGTCATGCAGGGATGCTGCGGGCAATGGAGGATCTGCGAAACGGCTGCGCAGTAAGGGATACCCTCCGTGTGGGAAGATGTAAAGAGCAGATTTGGGGGGGGGGGCAGCGTCATTCATGGGCGACAACCTTTTATAAGCAGTTCAGAAACAAGAAGCTGAATGGCATTTCAAACGCTTGTGCGCCCAGAATTAACAGAGAAGTTCAATTAGCTGTGGAGGAGACTTGATGAGCTGATAGCCAAATATAGAGCAAAGTTTCTGCAAGACCCGAAGCAAGAGGTGTTAGCCCTGAAGCTCTAGGTTGCACTTTCCCACCATGATAGTACATGCATAAGGAGCCTGTATGCCCGGAGAGAGAGTTAGCAGATTTTTCGCAGTGGATCGAGTACCGAGCCCGAAGGAGAATATGGGCATTGCTGTACGATGAGGTGGAGCAAGGTCGTCATAAATGACCACGAACCTTGCAAGAGGTCTATTAACTGGGTCATGCGTGGTGCTAAGGGCAACTCCCCCTTGTTGCCATCGTGGTGGAGTTCAGGCGTCCGGTACAGTAATGCACATAGAACAGACATACTTTCACGACAGGTAACAGACATAATGGGCCCCATCTATGGCCGATGAAAACCTTTGGTTCGGCACCAAAATGACAGAGTACCTTGAGGAGAAATGCAAGAAGGCAAGAGAGCACCGAGTCCGGGAGGGCATACGGAGAGCGTAGATTTGAGATATTGTGTGCCGACAAGTCCAGGCGTGGCAATATTCGCAAGGAACTGACCTGTGCAAGAGTGTGTCCTAAAGGAAGACGGGACATGTGGCAAGATGCTCCTGCCGGAAACCAAGTTTGTACCCACAAGCCCTGTTCTCATGTTTACGCTTGCGGGTGAGTGCGGCATTGATGAAGCGCTAATATGTGTCCCCGTACTTTAAAAAGGAAGGTGAGCAAGCATGCATACATGGAGTACCGAGATTTTTGGTTTCGGCATCATCGGCACTTGTCACTGAGACACCAGGGCCCCAGCCAGTTTATTACATCCCTGACCTGACGAAGGCAAGAACAAGGCAGGCCGCCGTCGGACCAGGAGGCATTGCAATGATATAGACGAATCCGAGGCCGGCGTTAGCGCTATACTATGCAGTAGGTGTGGAGAAGGAGGGACATACCTATAAGAAGTGCACGAAAGACGCCGAGGCCCAAGTGGCAGCGGAAGTTACTGTGGAAGGATCCGGCGCCGATGGAAGGCGGCCAACTGGGGAAGGCACCCACTGATAGACAGCGTACATCGCAAGGGCGTTCCTCGCGTGCAGCTCGGGTTATGTTGTGTAGTATAGGCTGGTGTGCTGATGTATTATCTCCCTGTAATGTGTACCATCTACATGTATGCTATCTGATTTTCGTTTAGTGTGGGCTAGATCGGCGTGTCATATTATTGTCATCTGTTGAAAATGTGCTCTTTGCTTCACTCACTTGCCAGTGCTGCCTTTAAAGTATTTGTTGTCTGTTAATTTTCTGACTGTAATGCACTATGTTTAATTGAGCTAATCCGTTCCGCTTCTTTTCCTTGCAGGTATGGACTACCAGACGCCTGAGCTGTTGGATCACTGCCACCCGATCAGTCCTTATCGGTCGTTCCTCGGCGTGCAGAATGCTCGAGCTCGGGTACGTACTTACGTCCTCGACCTTCTAGGCAACTCCTTCCCGTGGACCCTCGGTTCAAGACTAGGTATGTACGAACGTTGTACTGTGAGCTGTATATGTGAACTTAAACTTGCTTTATTTGATTGTCAGGTTGTTGCAGGAGCAGGGCCTTTTGCCGCTGTGTAGGCTGGTAGTAGCAGTCGCCAGTGGACCCGAAGACCCGACGAAGAAGTGGGTACGACCGGTCGCTGATCACAGCCTCTTGTGGACCGGTGGAGACCGGAGACAACACACCTTCCACCTCCCATGTGGTGAGATGGTCACCACACTGCAGGGACGTCACCTCACTCCTTGGGCTACCTCTAGCCGGCGAGGCGGTGGCTGTCCCAGTTGACGGGCTTCAGGCGTGGCCGAGACGACATCCGTGCAGCGGTTCGGCCCCGTTCACCATGCTCCGGGGCTTCCCCTCGTCGGCGAAGATCTCCGCGTACATGCATGCAGGCCCCTCTCAGGCTTGGGTACTGAGCTACACGTAAGAATGCTTTCTTGTTGTTTTATGTTCGCCTCGTCTTGGCAGCCGTACTTAGAATTACAGTTGTCAATTTCCTTATATGTTACTGCAGTCTGTTCAGCTAGACCAGAGGCCGACGCCGTACTCACTGCAGAGGAGGCCTAGAGGCGTACCTGTTGTGGCTGTTCGGGTGGGTGATGTTCACCAACTCGCACAGCCACGCAGTCGACAAGGGCTTGATCCTTACTTTAGCGAGGGAGATAGCCGACGCCTGAGGACGGTGCTGTTCCCCATACAGTTGGGGATCAGTAGTCCTTGCCGCCACGTACAGGGGGTCTGTGCGACGGCTGTAGGAAAAAGACCGAGCCAGAAGTGATCTTCAGGGTTGTCCACTCCTCTACAGCTCTGGGCGATAGAGCGGTTCGCGATCGGCCTGCCCCGTGGAGGACATTGTGTCGTAGAGCCGATTATGTACGTGAATGTCCCACCGGAGGACACTATCCGACGATGGGGACGGTGTGTGTCGTTCGTGAGGTATGTCCGGTGTTAGAACCGTCTCGGTTTTTTATGTTACTTGACTTAACTGAGAACTCTTTACCTGTTTGTAGCGTCGGTACGCTCACATGCAGGTGCAGAAGTCATACCCAGACTTCTCATTGGAGTTCGACAGGATCACGGATTCTTGTGAGACGTTGTCTGGGAGCCGTTCATACACTTCGCTGAGGCGGTGATGGGCGCAGTGCGCGCGCTGGCTATCGTCCCTCTGCACTAGGGACCAGGCGTGTTGGCTGACGATGACGCGATGTTGTTCGACATTTCTGTCGAGCCGCACTGCCCGTAGCATGTGATGCGGCAGTGTCGGTATGCGCCAGAAAAAAAGAAAACCCCCTTCGGCCATCCACACCTCCAGGCCGTACCGCAACACGTTCACAGGTTATGTGTGGAATGAATATTCCATATTGTTATGCATTTGTGTGTCACCGGTTGTGCTCTGCAGGTTAAATCGGCGTGGCTAGGCCGCCGTAGGTTGTGGAGACCCACCGTCATCGAGTACATCAACGACTGGCTCATAGCCAGGGAGGAGTTGTCACGGTGATCCACACCCCCACAAGCCGACAGGTACGAGCAGTACTTTCCGGTGGTACAAGCCCCGTACCAGACTACGGGTGACATTCACTCCCATGGGCTCCACAGGCGCGTCGTCGGTGGGGTGTGAGACGCATACTCGACACACCACGACCAGGACTACTTCGCGCGGTGAGTCAATGGTTTTCATACTATTTTCAACGTAGTTACCACGCGCAACTAACCACGCATGTCCTGCTAAACAGGCGGACGATGCTAGGCAGGTCCACACGGAGCTCGCCACTGCGGCAGCGCCTCGGGCTGGCATCCCTCTCACGCAGCAGGAGCAGACGATCACGTTCGGCCGGATGTGCAACATGATGCGCTCGGGTCGTCCGTGCTCTGACTTGTCGCCATTCCGATGCAGCCCCGCCGATGCAGATACATATGCGAGGTCCCCATGGTGAAGGGACATCGGCAGGAGCGGCGGGTTCTGTAGGGGCCAGTACGTCGTGGGGACAGGTCCTTTCCGTACCGCCGGAGGATCGAGGACGGGCTCCACGATCGGGCGAGGGTTTGTCAGGTACGTCAGGTTCGAAACATATTCTCCATAACTAACTGCACTTTTTATTTAGCTGACGCGAACTTTTTTTTACTAGCCCCACGCGACGGATCTCACCACCACCTAGAGGACACTGGGCGAGGATCTGCCCGGAGCACCTCTACTTGGATCTCTACCGAGGACGACCTCATTCCGGAGCAGGACGTGATCGGGTCGTCATAGCTCGGAGGTGCACCGCACAGACAGCCGCACGACGCCGGTGCTTTCCCTAGTACTCAGGCTGTCCGAGCCACCCGTGGGGTACCGGCAGACCACCTAACATACTCGCGCGGGCACGTGCGAGCGCAGCCTAGGAGAACGAGGAGGCGTATGGACTAGGGGCTATTGTTGTATTTATTTATTTATAGGTCTCGCATAACTTGTTCAAATTTTTCATATCCATATTCACCCCCTCTAGGTTCGATCCCACCCTTCAGATCTGACCTTTCACAAATATTTACAACGGTTACTTCCGTTCTGTTTGTACCATTTTAAAAGGACAAACCACTTTCGGCGCATACTATGCGCGAGTACGAACCACCTTTACTTGCATAATATAGGCCCCGCGTGCACCACATTGCGACAAGCGAGCTTTCAGCGCGTCGCTTTAGTCATGCGTCGTCACGGGCATTCTGAATACATGGTCGGCCACTTCAACCGCTTTTTGCATATGCATGTCCCTTATATTTTGACCTGTACGTCTCATAGGGAAATAGATGCACGACAACCTATATAAAAGCACCATCATAGTAGCAGAGGGCCTTCACCCAGCCCCTCGGACAAACTTCGCACTGTTTATGAACTACGGCCACTACCTGCCTCACTAATTTCCTTTTCTTCTTATAGCAGCATCGAACAATACCTCCTACACTTCTTTTCGTGGAGGATTGCAACTGGCGATATTTAGGTTTCGCTTTGGTACTGCCACCTTGGGTTGAACGCTCGATATGCCTTTGTGGTGACCGTTGCCGGCTACGCGTATCTCATCAGGAGGAGACTTATGGCTGGAGATACTTCGAGTGTGTGCACCGGAGTCGCTAGGTACGTGTTTCAGTCAAATCTTTGTCATATTCGTTTTTACGCCCATGACTCTTACACTAGGATATTTACCTTAACAGACCAAGGGAAGATATTGTGGCTTCATCGAGTGGATTGACAACGACAACCCAGAATATGACTACCTCCCGTTAGACGAAAGCATGGTGCAATACATGGCCAGGAGGGCGGAGCACGAACAACGTCTAAAGATAGAAGGGGCAGACTAGAGAAATCGACCTCTCGGACTACCGCGATGGGAGGACCGTCCAACGTGCGCTTGTGGTGATCGTTGCCAGGTCGTCAGGTCGAGAAGGCCAGGAACTCTGCGACGCAGAAGCTTTGTTTGTCCGAACATTCTTGATGACGATATCGATGTAAGTTCAAGCTTCACCTTACTTCCTGGAGATAGTTTACCTTCACCAAACGTGACGAATTTACTAATCAAACTCGTCCCACAGGATCCTCCAAGGAGGTGTCAATTCAGACAATGGATTGACAATTTCACGCCGTCAGATCTATCACGGCACTGGAACATGCAACTAGAATCACCAACCGACTACAGCCTGTCTAAATCGTACCATGAACGAATCGCTCGCTTTTCTAGGAACCGGTGACTAGAACGAGCGGATACATTGTACTGCTCATAAGTTGTATCCGTTGTTGTATTTCGTACTATGGGTGTCGCATTCATCATGTCGCAATGCGAACGGCTCGCATCTAGCTAATATCCCTATGCTATTGTATATGCACTGCATTAAGTATTGACCGAGTGGATCACGAATAATACAATATATCGTCTCCCAATGTCGAATTAAAAATCATTCAGTACGTACATTGCGCAAAAATTTGGGAAAAAATTCATATGCCCTAACATTCTGTTCGCCTGGGGTCCTAAGCCCCTCACGTAAAACGGACCGGCCTATTACAAACCAACGCCCACCATCGTCGGATTATAAAAAAAACTTCAAAAAACATACCCTAAACCACGATTAAAACTAAATTTTGTGAAGTGTGTAGGTGAAAGACGGGGAGGAGTGGATTGCGAGTGCCAATCCGGACATACTTGGAGTGAAATGCGAGTGGCGATCCGAAAATACCCTCAGTTTAACAAATTTTCTTCACGACATGAACAATCTATGATATTTTGTTTTTTTTTGAATATCGACCCAATAAATGCAATGGCACAATAAATAGAATTTAAGAATCTAATTTTGAGAAATAAATTTTCAAAATTTTTGAGGTTAAAAATTAGCAAGAAAATTAGCACTCGTAATTCACTCGCAAATTTGCAAATTTGGTAATTTGCAAATGGCTCCAGGGGGCCGAACGTAAAAATGCATTTGCCGCCCGAGCCATTCGCCGCCGTGGCCCAGGATGGCAATGGCACGTGGCCCTCGGCTCGCCGACGCCATGGGCTGCCGTCACGGCCTGGTGACGCCGCCGTGGGCCCAGGCCATTTGCCGCCTTGGGCCACGGCGGTTTTTAAATGCCGTCCTGGTCCACGGCGGTAAGAGGCTATTTCTAAAAAAAATTAAAAATTAGTTTTGTAAATTAAAAAAAATTAAATTATTATCAGTAAAAGGTCGACAATAGCCCGGGAACCTTTTCGGCCAACTCGGTATATGGCCCACATAGAGCACGGCAAAACTTTTGGCTCGCGAGCGCGAGCGCAGGTGGCCCTGGGCCCCTTGCCCCCTTCCCCTTGTGCGCGAGTCGGTTGCAGCGGCACGGAGCGCGTGCAGCCTTCCGCTTTTGGCAAAAGCTAGTACGCAACCTCGCTATCCCCGGTTGCTTTTTCGCGCACGCTCATCTGCGTTGGCGCAGCACGGAGGCGGCCGTCGCATGCGCCCCCGCCCCCGCCCCCGCGCGCGCGCGCACATGCGCCGCGGCCCGCGCCTCCACTCGGCCAGTCCCTACACTCTTGGACTGTTCACTTAGCCGCATCCAGCGCCGAGCACCTCCTCCGTCTCGGTGGGATGCACGGGACAACGGCGCGGCGCGGACGGTGCATGCGCGAGGCGCGGCTCGGTTTCCGAGCTTTTCTTTGGCTGTTTACACCACCGGCAGGTCCGGCACCTACGTGGTGGGGCGCATCGGCGGTTGCCATCGGCGGGCGTTCCTCCCGGCGGGATCCGTTTGTCACCGAGCGGCCGCGAGCTAGCGTTGCGACAACCTGTACGTGCCCGAGGAATGTACCGTGCGGCTTGGCTCGCTTGCACTGCATGCACATGGCCCGATCGGTGGAATGGAACATATAAGCCTGGTCATTGCAGCCAAGCTATTGTTGCATGTTCCAAATACTCATATGCTCTACAGGCGAATTCGTCCTGCGACACCTACTAACTCCTTGTCTGTTTCCGCGCGACATGATCTGTAGTAGCGAAATTCCGTGCCTGATATGATTAATTATTGTGTACCCTTCGGATCGATGTAGGGACAAACTGACACGCTAATTCCTCTATAAACATGGAGGCCCAGATCGAGAACATGCTCCAGTGATACTGTCTGGATCGTCACGCTTTGTGCGGCGATGATGGCAGAGATGAAGGCAGCGATTCGCATCGCCGCGGCAGTCTCACTGATCCACGTTGTGTCGGCTGCCGATTACACTATCGGCAATGCAGCCGGCGGCTGGGGCGGGGAGTACAAGGCCTGGGTTGCATCCCAAACGTTTGCTCCTGGTGACACACTAAGTAAGTGTACCAAGTTATGTACCAATTTCTTCAATTAACCAAGTAATAGCAGTCATTATGATTACACTGTAGAATTTTTGTTCCATTTACGTGTCACGTTCTCCTGATCATTCTTTGTGGGTAATACACTTATACACTGTGCAGCATTCAAGTACAACTCGTACCACAACCTAGAAGAAGTGACCAAGGACGACTACGAAGCGTGCTCTGCGACCAACCCAGTCTCCGCCGACAGTAGCGGCACCACCACCATCATGCTCACGGCGCCGGGGAAGCGCTACTTCATCTGCGGCGCGCCAGGGCACTGCCAGTCCGGAATGAAGCTGGAGGTGGACGTCGCCGACCGCCCTGCACCCGCAACGCCCAGCCCACCGCCGTTGCTGCCCCCTTCTCCGCGACACGCGAAGCTGCGGCCATCGGCGCCAATACCGTTGCCGCCAGCGCCAGCGCCATGGTCGCCGGCACCAGCACCCGCGGCGACGCAGCGAAGGCATTCCGGGCACAAGAAGCACAGGAGCAGGCACCTCCCGCCTAAACCGGCGCCAGCGATGGCTCCCACTGTGCAGTCCGTGGAGGCAGATTTTCCGGTAGCGGCTTTCGCGCCGATGTCCTCACCACCTCCCCCGCAGCCGATGTCGTCGGACTCTGCTGCCGTGATGCGTCAAAAGTGGAGCGATGTCATAGTCGGCCTAGTAGCCCTTGGGCTAGTGGTTTTGGCTTTATGAGTTGAAGAGAGGTTTTAGATGCGATAGGCTCATATGCATGCATGTTAATTTAGTTAAGTATTGAGGTGTGATTTGTTGAGTCAGAGAATTGTCTTACTATGGTTTCTGTGTGTCAATTGTAAGTCCTTGAGTCTTGACTTACTCGTGGAAGGAGATTATTGGTTTAAGTTAACAAATAACGGATTTGCTAAGCTATATTCAATTAAAAATTAAGAGCAAAATCTTACAAATACATTTCCTAACCTTCTAATTTTCTCCGTGGTCTATACTCCCATGAGCTTTCCCCTCCATCTTTCGTGACTTCAATAAACTCTTGCGACGGCGCTCTCCATCTCTAGTGACCTCGATGAACTTATGCAATCGCGGCGGTTTGCTGCCTGATCTATTCCCCCACAAACTTCCCTTCCATCTCCCACAACCTCGATGAACTCCTACAACGGCGGCCTCCATCTCTCGCGACATCAATAAACTCGTGCGATGGCGGTAGTTTGTTCCATGATCTACTCTACCGCAAGCTCCCCCCTCCACCTTCCATGACCATAGTGAACTCCCACGACGGCAGCAATGGCCTGACCAGTTAGGATGTAAGGTTGGCATGGTTGGTACCAAGGTAGAGAAAGAGTTCATTTTACTCCCTCAAACTATTTCGCTAAAGCACTTAACACCATAAACATTTTTTTGGCTTATTTTACACCTCAGACTATTAAAAATGGTTCAATTTACTTCCTAACGATATTATTTTCTTTCTCTCTGTATAAACCATATTTTGTACTAAAATTTGGTAGGATGATAGGTGCATTATAGCTTATGTCTAAACATTTTTTTTGGAATTTTTCTATAACTATGTACATAGGTTGAAAGCACCTAAGACTGATTTAAACATCAAGATTTTAAACTTCAAGCGGACATTCATGAAAAAATTTGAAAATATTTTTGAACTTTGATAATGGTGTCATCTATGGCTCTAAAAAGTTTCATATTAAAATATGAATTTTATAACAGAAAACAAAAAACAGACATGTTATTAAGAATAAAGCGAATAATTTTCAATAGTTTGAGGGTTAAAATGTGCCAAATAATAGTTTAGATGGTTAAGTGATCCAATGAATAGTTTGAGGGAGTAAAATGTGAAAGTACCTTGATGTCGCACAGAGGGGGGGTGAATGTGCAGCCCTGAAAATCTCACAACAAAATTGAATTACCCATTGGAGCATCCTGGTCCTAAATACTGGAGACTCTAGTCAGGTCTCATTGTCTCATAGTGTGAACTGACCGGACACTCCGTTCCAAAGTACCGGAGACTCCGGTCCCCTGGCACTTCGTCCAAAGAGGCTTGTGTCAAGAACAATCCTGCAAGGGGAACGGGTGGAATAGGAGATAAACAACTGCAGTAGATAGGGAAATGAATCACAAGACAAGAACACGGATGTTTCATCGAAGTTCAGATCCATGAATCCTACATCTCTGTTGAGGGACTCCAAGGAGCCGGATCTCTCTCGATCCTTAGCCTCTCCAAGCTAATAACCAGGAGGAAACCTAGTCTCCAAGCCACCACCAAAGTATAGTCTCGTTTTCGAGCGACCACTGTAACACCCCCGTCCTGGCACCACCTACAGTGATACCAGAGAAGGAGCAATACAGGAGATTGGTGTGAACCAACTCCCACGAAATTGTGTTGCCTGTACCAGTCCTAGAAAACCTTACTGATACCCGCGGTCAACCGAGATGTACCATAGCAACTAAATAAATAAATATAATATACCTATATAAGTTGCAACTTCGGGCAAGCCTTGAGCAGTAACCTGCAAACAGAACAACAGCAGCGGAATCGACAACATAGTGGGAACCCAACCCACAAGCAATGCTTGGAATTAGGAAAGAAACCCTAATCTTTGCTTCCACTTCACTCTTCCTGAAGAGGGAAAAAGAATAGATTGAGATGGTGGGGCTACTTGTCAGAGGCTGGGACATGGCGGGCCCACACGGTAGAGGAAGAACGGCTGAAAGGGGATCGACGGCTGGTGCTGACTAGAGGGGTAGGGCGGAGGACAACGGAAGGGAAAGGGAATGCGATGGCCGGCTCGGATTGGGGCGGGTGATTACCGAAGGTGGTTGGCGGCGAGCGACGGGGCATTTTGGATGGCAGCAAGGAAGGAGCTTGGCCACGGCATCGTTAGGTCGCCGGCAGCGAGGGTCCTCAGGGGTTCGGGTAAGGCGGGGCTTGGGGTGGTTTTGCTTGTGTAGGAAAAAAAGGAAGAGGGGCTCACCAAGAAAGAGGAAAAATGGAAGCGATGCTGGCGAGCTTGAGCTTGGGCTCGACCGAGTACGGTGAGCACGAGGAGCGAGACGGCGGTGGCCATTTATAGGCATGGGCGATGCTACGGGACAAGCTAGAAAGGCGGTGGTGGCGGGATTTTTCTCACACGGCACGCGTGGAAAGCACGGGTCGGCAAGATGGGACTAGGCGGCGAGGGTGGTGTTGGCCAGAGGAGGAAAAGAGGGGGATGGGCGCAGGAGAGATGACGAGACGGCGGGTTGACCTCGGGGGCATGCTCGCACGTGGGAAGGACGCAGGGAAGAGGAGATATTTTGCTGGGGAGAGTTTTTTTTTATCGGCGGCATTCTCTCGAGCACGTGGGGCGCATGCTGGTGAGGGAGAGAGGAGGAAGATGGGTGCGCTCGGGCGGCCGTGTGGGCGCGCACGTCGGACGGCAGGGGCTGGCAAGCGAGCTCAGGTGGAGGGGCAACGTGGCTGGCACGCGTGCAGTCAAGCCACGCGCAGGCAGTCTGGGGCGGATGGCACGAGCAGGGCACGACCGAGCTAGGCCGAGAGCGGCTGGTGTGGAGAGAGGTCGGGCGAGGGTAGGACGCGCTAGCACATGGGCCGGTGCTACTAGGAGGGAAAAAATAGAGAAGAGAGAAGGCCGAGCAGGGCTGGGCCGAGGAGAGAAAAAGGAATAGGGCAGCCCAAGTGGAATAGGAGGTCTTAGGATTTTATTTTTCCTGGAGATTTGTGGATGATTTGAATTTGGTATTTAAATTCAAGCTTGATCCATGGCTCAAAAATTTTAAGATTTCTGATAAGGGCTTTATGAAGGGAATCTTGGTACCTGGAATAGGAATTTTGGAGGAATTTAGTGAATATTTTGAAAAGGTCAAGAAGATTTCTGGGGATTTTCTTTGAGATATATTTGGGGATTTGAGAGGGTTTTAAATTTGATATTTAGGTTCACAAAATTTTTAAGAGTTCAAACAAAGGGGCTTTCAATTGGGACTTTGATGTATGTATATGTGTGTGTGTGTGTGTGTGTGTGTGTGTGTGTGTGTGTGTGTGTGTGTGTGTATGTGTGTGTTTGAGATGAGTTTGAATTTTTGGAGTGACTTAGGAAGGGTTTCAGGGAGGCTTCGGACTTGAACTTGATTGTGACTCGGGGAAATTTTAGAGATTTTTTTAAGGGAGAAAAAGGAAAGGATTTCCAAGGGAGTTTATATTCTGAATTTTTAAGCAGGGACAAAATTCAAGGTGGGAGGGTTGAGAATCCCTATAGATGCTATGGAAGTAGGTTTGAAATTTGTGGCAGCCAACCCCTACAAGTGGGGGTAGGTGGGGTTAAATACTCCCTTATTCTCGAAACTAGTCGTTAGTCATAGATTCAAACACCAGTGACTCTAGTCACAAAGACTGGTGCCTCCAATCACACTTGTCTGCTAGCCGAGAAGGGGGACCGGAGACTTTGTCGATGGAAACCACCAGAGTCTCCGGTCAGCACGCACTGCCAAGCAGACAAAACAGACCAGACTCTCCTATCCTAAAGGCCGAAGACTCCGGTCAGCTTTCTTTGCCAGGCAGTTTAGCTGAACCGAGGCTCCAACGCAACTACCAGAAAAGCAAAGATTTTACCCACATAACCCATTTTTTCCCATGTGTGTGAGGTGCCTTGTGATTCTCTCTAAAGATCAAAGGAGCAAATGAGCACTTGGACACCCACGTTAACTTTTGATTCGAACCCCTCTTTATAGTGCGGCATGCCAAATGACTCAAAAACAAAAACTAAATCGAAAAGAAGCCTCTTTGAGCCTTTCATCCGCATTCGATCTTTTGTGGGGACTTACATTCATCATCGTATCACGGTGGGGACTAAAATCCTTCAAGTTTTTCAACAGATTCATTAATCCCCTATTAGTATTGACATCGATCATCCAAAACCCACCTAGGGGGCTTAATGCACTTTCAAAATGAATATTTTTTCTAAGGTAGGAAGAGTGTAGGGTACGGTAAGAATAGAAGTTCCTAGTTTAAAGAGGAGATTGGGGTGGCAGTTGTTCGTGAAACGGGGACAACGAGTTGCCAAGGACCAGCAGCGGAAAAGCAAGCTATAATCAGTAGCGATTAGTAGACGATGGACAAATATTGGTGGGGGGAGCAAATACAAGGGTGGATTAGGAGGAGACATCGGTGTATCTAATGGAAAATAGGAAAACCATAAATAGGCAAAGTTCATGAACCAGCAAACAATCCGGTGATCACAATTCGACTGATCCATCTTGTACGTAGATTGATGTGTTGTAGAATTGTAGGATCGCATATATTCCAACAAAAAATTTTATATATTCACATCGCTTATCACGCACATTCGAGATTACCGCCTACACGATATATGTGTTAATGTGTACATCTTTAGTAGGAGATGGGATCCCATCACAGGAAGAGGATACTTTAACGACAGTCCCTTCCTTTCCTCAACCTAGCTGAGCTCCTACGTGCTCCTTGCCCCCACTAGCCACAGCAGCAATAGGGAAGGAGGGAGGCATTTACGAGAGGTAAGGAGAAAAGGAGAGGAGGCGCTGACGGCAGGTGGCTCGCCGGCCAGCCAGGCGGCGACGACACTTGCCTTGATACCATGTATCTGGAGCTCCGTCAATCTGCTGTACATCGATAAACGAAGCTCTCTCTTTTTCATCGATAGTCCGTCAATCTACTGTTTATCTGATGTAACAAAAGATTAGTCCTTTTTCCTTCTCATGAACCACTGGTACTAGACCTGGTAGCTGGGTATCGGGTGCCTGGTACCTAGGTGCCAAGCCTGATACCTGTGGGTATCAGTTGTAATACCCCAGTATCAAGCCTATGGATGCTAGTTGAGGATGACGCGCCGCATAACGTACCAGCACACAATGTCGGCGAGCAGCGCGATGGGCTGGCGAGGAGAACAATAGCTACACCATCATGTCAGCTGCCAAATTGAAGCTCCATATCTGGTCATTTTGACATTCTGCTCCATCGGATCTACTATGAAGAAGGAAGGGGCAAGGACCCTCGTCCATCACCGTCGTAGGAAGAACACCATATCCCCGCCCCACTGCCACCGACCACAGCAACTAGGAACCCTAACCATGGCCTCCGCTATCTTCGTGCCTGCGACACTGTAACGCCTCCCACCCCTGGCACCACCTACAGTGATATCAGAGAGGAAGCGCCGCAGGAGATTGGCGTGAACCAACTCCCACGGAACCACGATGCCGGTACCAGTCCCAGAAAACCTTGCTGGTACCCACGGTCAACAGAGATGTACCACCGCAACTAGCCATATATATATATATATATATATATATATATATATATATATATATATATATATATATATATATATATATATAATACCTTTATAAGTTACGACTTCGGGCAAGCCCTGAGCAGCACCCTGCAAACAGAACAGCAACAGTGGAACGATAGCGCAACGAGAACCTATCCACAAGCAACGGCTTAGGATAGGAAAGAAGCCTTAATCTTCACTTCAACTTCACTCTTCCTGAATGAGGGAGAAAAGAGATAGATTGAGTACTTACGTACTCAGCAAGTCACGGAAAACGTGAGTTATGCAGACTTTCAAAGAATAGGCTGGGGTTTATTTTGCAAACCATTTCATTTGAAAACATTTTCGAAAACCTAAGTGTGAGTTGTCTTAATGTGATTGGATGGAGGCTCTCGCCTCGATCCTGTCCGCGAATTGCTTTTCAACAACTCGAGTGGACGAATCAAATTTTAATTGATCTTAGGTATACTTATACCGCCTGCCAGATCGCGACAGCGGTTCAGTGGATCTACCTTCAAGCAGCTTTCCACTGTATTCTCATCTATTACTTTATTTTTAATTTCGTCTACTCCAGGACATAATCTCTATTATTTTCCTTTCACTTTTGTCCTATCCAGGACATCATCTCATCTCATAACTCGTCTCAGTGACTCCTCGAGCCTTTCTCAATCTCAGCTCAAAACATACACCAACTGCTTCTACTCGGGAAGCTTAACTATGATGCCATTCGACATCCCGGGTCACACAGCCCCGTTTCAGACCACTCAGGTCATCCATCAGCCACTGAGGCCGATTCTGGTAACGATTTCTAACCCGCAAAACAATTGTACAGATATTTATAAAATCAAATCTACGCTAGAGGAATCACCTCACATTGCCCGTAACCGTGGGTATGGCTGTTCGAACAGTTCGGAAACCTTTGCAAAGGGTGCACGCTTTACCCACACAACGCGAGCTTACTTCTCGCACTCGTCAGTGGGGAAGGTTCGCGACAGGGCCTTTCCAAAGCCTTTTCAGGATAGCATGTTGCTCTATAAATAGGTTCTCTCTCTCAACCAAGTACCAGGAACTCATTTCCTGTACTTAGGGACGAGAGTATATTGCCCTCTTGGCACCTAGCCAGTCCCACATTTATTAGCAACCGAAAACCATCCTGGGAACACTAGTTACTCAGCCAGGGGTGTCCCATTCCACCCGTGTGGTCACACTTGTGAGATGCTCGGATGAAATGCCCCAAGGAATCGGTCCTTATATACGATTACGAAGTGCCACCACAGAGGCGATCACTTTACACCGCGGATTTTCGCAAATAAATTTTATTTCGCAATTCCGCCGACATCGCATGTCGGGTTTTTAAATCTTTAGAAACCCTTATTTTTTTTCCCCAATCGGCAAACAATAGTGATGTGGGTGAAACCATCGGAACCCATGCTCAGAGAGTACGGTTACCGAGGTACTACGAGGTGGAGCGACAAGGAATAGGATTCAACATCCTACAGGATTTATATAACTACTGGGAAGGTCTGTCAGTTTGACACGTAAACCGAGGTCAATCAATTTAACGTGCATATTAACCATGCAATTTTGTAAGCAAAACATTTTAAATTTAGGAGCAATATGGTCAAGGAGTGACTTGCCTTAGTCTTCGTCTTCAAATCCTTACGAAAATCCGACGTCCGACGAATGCGCGAAACAAGAGAAAACACACAAAACCCTAGAAATAATATACTATTATTAATAACTAATAGTGCCATAAAGTAGATCTTATTTTTAGAAAAATTTAGAGACTTGAACGGGCTCAATCGGAATTACAGTTGAAAAGATATGGATTTTAGAAGTTTTTGGGATTTTCTGGAAAAAGAAATAAATTATTTAAACTGGAAAGGAATATGCCAAGGGAATATTCCCTTGGCTGACAGGTGGGGCCCATGTGTAAGTGGCTAGGGAGAGAGAAAAGAAGAGCTAGCCCACTTGTCATTAGCACAGGGAGAGAGAAAAGAACAAGGCCCACTTGCAAGGGACACAGAGAGAGACGGGATGAGGTAGAGGCCACATATCAATGGGGAGAGGAATAGGAGTAGGCCCATATGTCAGGGGTCCACAAGTCAGTGACCAAAGATGGAGAGAGAGTCTGTCCTAGGGCCTATTTGTAAGTCTCTTATTAATTAAAATGAAGATTAATACTTTTAATGGGGCGGGCCTATAGGTCAGAGGGAGATAGAGGAGAGGAGGCCAGTCCGGCGGGTAGGTCCACACGTCAGTGCCAAGAGAGAGATGGGGTGCCGGAAGAGTAAGAGGAGATGGCCAGCAGAGATGATCGATGGCTGGCAGCTGCCGAGAGGGCGCCGGCGAACGGCGAAGAGGGAGGAAGGGCGGCCAACGGGAATGGGATGAGAGAGGGACGGAGAAGGAGGTGAACGGCTTGGATTGGGCTATTGGCGGCCGACGGTTGCTGGCGACGAGCAACAGGAGTGGCGGAGAGAGAAGAAGGATGGGGTGGCGGTGGCGGAATGCCGGCGGTGGCGGAGGGAGTTCGGAAAGGGCTAGGATGTCTTCGGCATCTCGCGGGAAGGAGAATAGAGGGAGGAAATCGAGCTTTTTCCTCGTGCGACGGTGATCTCCGAAGCGGCGGTGGCCAAATTTGGGGATTTTTGGCTCAGTGTCAATTGGGCGCCGGCGAGGGGTGGGAGGAGGTCGCGGGACTATGGGGAATCCAGTGGTGGTAGCGGCTTGATCAATTATGCTTGTGAGTGGCGGAATTGGGACGGGTTAGATCGGCATCAATGGCGGCGGAGAGAGAAAAAGCTCGAGCTTGGGGGCGAGGGCACGGCGCGGCGGCGGATTTATAGGCACGGGCACGGCGCGTCGCGACGACGGACAGAGGTGGTGGAGCTCACGGGATAAGGCAGAGGCGACATGACCGGAGCTCGGGCTGGGCACTGTGGACGGCGTCACCATGCCTCATGTTGTCGCGAGAGAGAGGGGAGAGGGACAGAGGGGTATGGCGACGGGACTGAACGGGGTTGCGGCTCTGACCTTGAAACTTGTCGGGAGACACGGGGGTATGGGCGCGGGGAAGTCGGCTCAGGGGGGAAACGAGAGAGTTCGAGAGAGAGAGAGAAGAGAGGAGACAGAGAGCGAGAAGGAAGGACGAAGACGACGGGAAGACGACGACTGCCAGGCGGGGCCCGTGGAGGAAAAAGAAAATGGGCGTCCACACTGGAGGCGCTGTCAGGCGGGCCCGAGTGCGTGCAGGTGGCTGGCGAGGGGCTGACCAGTGGGGCCCAGGCCGAATCGCTGCGCGGGAGACCGTGCGCGGGCGGGACGAGCGACTGGTCGGTGGGGTCCGCTCGCCAGTCGGGAGGGAGTCGGCTGGGCTGTGGGAGGCAGAGGCCGAACGGGCCGACCGAGGGAAGAAGGGAAGATAAGGACGCCCAAAGGAACAATAAACTTTGACAATTTCCAGGGATTTGTTTTGGAGGGATTTTTGATGATTTCTAAAAGGGATTTTTAATCCAAAATTTGATATTTTGGACCACAAAATTCTGGGGATTTTATGGAGAGGACCTTTACTGCCAAGATTGAGATATTTGTCTGGAGATATATATATATATATATATATATATATATATATATATATATATATATATATATATATATATATATATATATATATATATATATATATATATATGGAAGAATTTGATGGGGGATTTTAGAGGATTGAAAAGGGTATTAATTTTGGAATTGGTGTTTGATTTCTCGAGGATTAAATCAAGGGAATTTTTGCAGAGGGACTCCGAGATATATATATATATATATATATATATATATAATTTGGAGATTCAACTTCGGATTTGATTTTAATTTTGGGGATTCGAACTCCTGGTACTTTGGAAAATTTTCGAGAGGGGTTTCTGGGGATTGGATTTGAGCACAAATATATTGATTGATTTTTGGATGATATTTGGGAAAAGAAAAGAGGAGATTCAACAGGTGACTTTGAATCTGAACTTTAATTTAATTTGGGATTTGATTCTCAAGGATATTTTGGGAATTTGCAATGGATTAGAATTTGAGGACCTCGAGGGAAGATTAGAATTTAAATTTAATTCTTGGAATTTGAGGGCTTTAGAAATATATATAAATTGGCAAATTTTGGGAAGGGAGTTCTCGATGGAATTTAGGGTTTTTCGAGAGGAACAAATGAGGAGATTTCAAATAGAGGGCTTCAAAGGTGATTTCCAAAGGGTTTTATTGGAGGGCTTCGAACTGTAAAATTTGAACCCGAGTACACAGAGTTTTCGGGAGGTATTTGATTTTGAATTTTCTGAGGAATTTTAGAGAGACAGTTGAATTGCAAAATTCGAGTCTCGGATTTTAGGAGAGAGTTTGGGACCAAGGTTTTTAGGGTTTTAAGGAGGCTTTGATCTAAAATCTATGGCACTTAGTCCTAAAGCACACACAAAGATAAATTTTTTTTTGAAATTAGGGTTTTTACTAAAATAGTTTTTTAACAACCTGAAAACCGGGGCGTTACAGACACTAGGGGGGAGGGAGGGGGCACGGAGCAGCAGCGGGGTGTGAACAGTAGGGGATGAGCAGGGGTGCAAGGAGGATGCCGTGTCATTAAGTATCCCGTCCTTCGAACAAGATCCCTTCGTCTGTTTTTTTGAAATTTTATATATTCACATCGCTTGTCATGCAAATCCTAGATTAAAGCCTACATAATACATCTTTAATTTTTACAAAACTTTTACAATCTCATAGCATGTCATGTCAGTGTTGGTAACAGTTTTGTAATAAAAATTTTGTACCAACAACTATCATCACGTCCCCAAAGGTTGAGGCATACTATCATTTACAAAGATCTGCTATTTATTCAAGAAAAAAAGGAACAAGTCGTATAGGCGTCGCCAACGACTTCATGCCTAGTAATAAAGACGATCAGAGCAATTAGCATATGGCTGCTCCTCATAGTCGTCGTCGAGGTAGTACATCTTGACCTCGTCATGCTTGAACTTGTTCCTCCCCTTGCACGTCCTCCTCTTGCTGTAGGCCTCGTACGGGTCCCTTCCTGTGTACTTGGAGTGGTTGGTGGGCTTCCTCGACACTCGGATGAACCCTCCGTTGGCCATCTGCTGCATGCTCTCGTGCACCACGCACTGCTTACCGGCGCCAGGGCCGGGATCCATCGGGTCGACGATTAGCTTGTGGGCGTACACCCACCCGTGCATCCGCCCCTCGCGACGCATGGCGGCGACTCCTTGGATTTTACCCGGTGCACGACGAACCGTGGCGCGGTGTGTGCCGGCCTATGTGCACAAGTCCTCGTATTTGTAGGCCTCTCGTGCGATTCCTTAGCGGCCACGGGGCCCTAGTGGAGTTGGTGTCGGATGCGTAGGATCCAAGCTTATGAATTTTTTTTATTTTATATTTTTTAAAAAATATTTATAAAAGTATTTTTTTTTTCAAAAATTTATAAAAAATATACTCCCAACGCTCTCTGGGAGGGCGTTTTTTAAAAAACACCATCCTAGAGGGCGTTTTTGGTGACGTGCTGGACAGTTGTCGGCCGGACGACCGACGACCGTCTACAATTTTGTAGGCAGCATCTTAGCCGCCCTTTAGAAGGGTGGCAAAGGGCCCTCCCACAAAATCAAGCTACCGATTTTGCGGGCGGCCCCCTTATCGCCCTCCTAAGGGGCGGTTTTTCTCAGCTAGGGAGCCGCCTGCAAAATGGCCTGCCCCGTGGTCGGCTATTTTGCGGGCGGCCCCCTTGCTTCCCTCCTAGAGGGCGGTTTTTGACTAGCTAGGGGGCCGCCTGTAAAATGGCCCTTTTACTTTAAAAAACTTTTTTCGAGTATAAAATCGTCCTTTGGGAGGACGATTTTTTGCTGGCTCAGTATAAAATCCCCTTCCAACCTCCAAAAAGTTCATAAAATTCATAAAAATAACAGAAAAAAAAGAAGAGAGAGCTGAGAGCGAAGGCGAACGAAAGTGAAGCCCTACCGGTTTGCAGATTCGTCTGCAGGTAATATTTTGTCTCTTCGTAATTTTCATTTCTATTCATCAAGTGATGTAGTATGTGTAGTATTGTACTAGTTATTTTACTGCTAAGCAAATGTTAGGTATGGTCCACATGGTGTAGATCTATTATAGTTGAGCATAACGTCTAAGGGCATTGATAGGCCGGATGAGAGAAATTAGGTTTTTTACTAGATGAGTAACCCTAGTTCGAGAAACACTAGGGAGATGGAAATGAGGACGATGACATTTTATTTTTTTTTAGTCATGTGTAGTATGCCCTAGGTATGTAGTTGTATAGTGTATTTTTGGCCTAACGTGTTATAACTTGCATTTATTTGGTTATAATGTAGGTTGCTATGGATGCGTTCGGTATGTCCAGTCGTCAATGACCTCTGATTGGCGTGCCTCTGCCGATGTATTGGTGCAGAGATGATTGCAAAGTTACAATAAGTGAGCAGGATCACACATACCGGCAAAGGTATTGGATGTGTGATAATTACGCGTACTCCCCGGAGAAGCCGAAGCCGCGAGAGAAGGGAAGTCGAAGAAGCCAGTGGAGGTAATACGAATTATCTTGTAGTACAAAATATTTGAACCTTTGAGCTAACAAATTTGCATATGTGAAGGCACCGAAGCCTCCTCCGCCTCTTGTCGATGTTTTACACCGGCAATAAATATATAGGGCTATTCGTGAAATCGAAACTTGATGGACTGCAAAGGAACACGAAAGGTTTATACTGGTTTAGGCCCTCGAGATGAGGTAATACCCTACGTCCAGTTGTGGTGTATTTCCTTTGAGGATGTATGATTGTGATCTTGGTGATCATGCTCTCAGGGGGCACCCTACCTCCCCTTATATACTGGGGGACAGGGTTATAAAGTGGGAGTCCCAGTCGGACTATAACCAAGGGATCTCCTTCTAGGAGTACAACATGCCCGACTGTATTTTCTATGTCGTACAAGGTTAAGTCTGCCGAGTTTTATTGTATTCCTAATTACAAGGCTAGGCCCATACTCTGTCCGAGTGGCCCAATAGCTTCTCATGAGGTACCTCAGGCCTATGGCACCGACAGCAGCCCCTGAGACCTTCATAGTTGAGTCACAGCTGATGCCGAGTGCTCATTCTTCACGGTGAAGAATTCCCAAGTGTATTACTCCCGAGTACTATTTGTCCGAGTGCTCCTTCTTCCGAGTCCTGCTTTATGTTAGCTGGCAACGAGGCTATGAAGGGCTTCATAGAAAAATATGAATAGTATGTGTCAAATAGGCGCACCTATTAGGTATAGCCCCCGACTTTGTGCTTAATTGTGAAACAATTAAATATAAAGTCAAAGATCTTTAACCTAGTAGTTTTTAACCTAGTAGTTTTTCTCGAGTAGTGTACTACTGGTATATGAGACTCTTCAGCATCATGTCAGCTGGAATGATTTTTGCTCATGGCAAATAATGGCTAAGCATGTAAGCCGAGTACCACTTTATGGATTTTAACCCCATACGTGGTCAGGTGTACTTGAGAGATACCTGCATCCCTAATTTTAATGGAGACCAGCTGTTGATCCTTATAAGAATATATCCCCAATACCTGGTAAATAATACAGATACCCGAATGTATACACCTGGCTGTAGGCTTAGCATGAAGCATATATAATTATTTAATCGGTTTCTGTGAATAACACCTGCACTGTGATTTTAACACAGTCAGTGAGCAGCCCAAAAGAGCGTGCTATCGAGAAACTCATATCTTTGGCCTACTATCGAATAAGTCGGTCTAAACCGACCTATCCATCGCAGTCCTATAAAATTAGTATCCCTTGCATGCCAAGATGAGTACTCCATTATCGATAACTGCAATCAGCCAGAGGAATCCTTGTCCGTAAGCTTTTTCGACTTATGTTCTGAATGCAGCATGGTTACCACAGATGCCCAAGTAGGTATATTGCAGGATCTGCTTGCCCTCCTCAGATAGGGGTGAAAACGGATTGAAAACGGTTGGAAACTAGCTATACCATATTTGTATTCATTTTTTTTTCGGAATCAGATTTGGAATCGAAAACCTCGGATACAGAAACAGAATCGAATATTACCGGATACAGATACAGAGCGAATACGAATCGGAACGAATATGGTAACAAATATTTATTTGAATATAAAAACCCCTCAAACTGAAGTTTACAAACCAACGAAGAGAGACAACTTATTATTTTTTTATAAAACAATATATCAATATTTCTAAATTTTTAGTTAAATAACATATACAATAAATTTCAAGCTACATATCAACAAAAAATAGTTTAATCATATGATCAAATTTTTCATCACAAAATAGTTCATCTATATGACATAGACTATCCAAATAGTTTAAATACTCAATCAAATAGTTTATCATAAAATAGTTTATCACAGGCGCAGAAGCAGCCCTCCCGTTGAAGATTCGGGCATTGCGCTCCTTCCAAATGAGCCAGGTGGCAAGGATTACACGAAGGCAGATCAGGTTCTAACGCTGGCGATGAGCAGCTGAGTTCCAGGCGGCTGCGCACCAGCTCTGTGTAGTGGCATCCGTGAAAGATGTGCGCACAGGTTTCCAAGTTCCTGCAACAGAGGTGGCAGTTGCCTGCCAAATGCCTACCACGGCGTTGCAGGTTGTCGGCGGTAAGGCAGGCTCCACGCATAGCAAGACCTCGCCGGCGCTCTGGTCAACAAGATAAAAGGCTCAAAGCTCCCAACCTCAAACGGTGCCAAAATAATGTTGTGAGCTAAGATGGTTCCTCAACAAGCTAAGAAAATGCTACCGAGTTTATGTGATTAGATGGATCTCATAAATGTAACTATGCCTGGCAAGAGATTAGCCAGAACAAGAAAGAGGCACAGAATCACTAACCCCAACCATTTTCGCTCCACTAACCAAAAGTTCTATTTCACTGCAGGAGATGATCCACACTCGTTAAGCCCATCATTTTTAATCCACTAATCAAGAGTTTTATTTCACTGCAGGATATGATCCACACAACAATGGCAGGAGTAACACATAAGAGCAGGAGCTAGCTAGAAGCACAAACCATCGTCGTCACACGGCTGCAATCGGACTGACAATCTGAGTCTACTCGAACTTGTAGTGCTTGTCGACTACCTCGGCGACGTCCCAGGTGCAGCTCATGCCCCTAGGGAACACCACCAGGTCCCCCGCAGCGATCTCCACGAAATCCTCCTCTCCGCCGCCGGCGCCGTCGGGGTAGACCTTCACCTTCCCCTGCAGCAGGTAGCACGTCTCCTTGGCCGAGTACGTCCACGGGAACTTGCTCTTCTCGCACCCCCACCTGACCCAGCACACACCGCCAAGCAAATCAGCACGGGCGAACGAGAAGGGATCGAGCACGAGAAGAGAGAGACGCCGCTTTGTTCGCTTACTTGGGCCACTGGCGGACGCCGAGCTCGGAGAGGCGGGACTCGGGCGGGTTGCGCTCCACCCGGATGCCGAGCTTCTCCGTTGCCATCGCCTCCGACGCCGACGCCCACACCACCGCCAACGCGAACCGCCCTCTTCCCCTCACCCTTGACGCGGATATCCGAAAATTTGTCAGATAGTTTCCAACCGATTCCAGAATCTGTCGGATAATGGTTTTACTGTATTCGTATCTATATCCGAGAAAAATTATCCGTTTCTATTTTCGAATTCGAGATTATCCGAGAATTATCTGACCGATTCTATCCGTATTCGAAATTTCGAACGGTTAGCGGATAATATCCGAACCATTTTCACCCCTATCCTCAAGTATGATGCAGTGTATGAAAACTCCAAATGCGTTTTGACGATATAAGTCTTATCTGACTTCGGCAAAACCGAATAAGGTACTCGAACCTCGCACTAGCATAGGATTTGGCTGGCGATCCTCATGGGACGTACCCTACCCAATATAATTATAGTCAAATAAGGTATCCGAATCTTGCATTAGCATAGGATTCGGCTGACGACCCTCATGGGCCGTACTCAACTTAGCGAAGTAGTACCTGAGCTCCGACTGGTGCCGAAGGTCGCTTGTTAGTCGAATAAGGGACCCGAACCTTGTATTAGTATAGGATTCGGCTGACGACCCTCATAGGCATACCTCACCCAATAGAGTTGTGACCAAATAAGGTACTCAAACCTAGCATTAGCATAAAATTCGGCTAGCGACCCTCATGGGGTGTACCCTACCTTGCCGAGTTGTAACCGAATAAGGTACCCGAACCTAGCATTAGCGTAGGATTCGGCTGGCGACCCTCCATGAGGCATACCTCACCCAGCCGAGTGGTACCCGAGCTCCGACTGACACCGGAGGTCGGTTTTTAGCCCACACACGAGTCCCGACTAGTGCGAGTACTCCGACAATGGCTCTCGTGGAGCATTTCAAGTGATTCTTGAAGCGTCGTACTCTGAGTGTATCTTGGCAGACTGGTCCAGCCCCCGAGCGTAGAAGATAGGCTCGTAGCCCTGAATTACTGTTATGCGTATCCGGAACTGGCCCTACATTATAAACATATCGGATGAATAGCATCTGATGGTGAAAACAATTACCTGAAGAAAATTTATGCATTTTACAATATATATAAATATGTGTTCCTCCTCTTATTGATATTAGTTTCCCTGAATAGTTGACCCCTTATGTTTAAGC
Organism: Oryza meyeriana var. granulata; assembly: GCA_003991445.1. NCBI lineage: Eukaryota > Viridiplantae > Streptophyta > Magnoliopsida > Poales > Poaceae > Oryza > Oryza meyeriana. Next base: position 155,686 of record RYFJ01002092.1, read on the forward strand.
ACTCTGTCCGACAAATCATAGCCCCTAGTGTCAGGAGTTGACTCATGGCTCTTTCTCAGACACGCGTTTTGGGAGACTTGAGTTTATCTTTTATGGGGTAAAGTTTCACGGATCGGAATTTATGCTACTCGAGTACTTTTGCAATCATTAAGAGAAAAAAAATGTGTAGCTTGTACACCTATTAGGTGTAAGTGGCTGCGGCATTGGCGAGGCCGAGTGAGGAAATATTTATCAAAAAGCGACTTAGCTGTTCGGTATGTGGGAGTGGGGATGCCATCCTTGCGTTTAGGCTTTTGAGCCCCTAAGCATGTCACTTATTGTTCTGATAATCTTCAGTTGTAGGAGGTCGAAGATGGTTGTGACCAACTGCCACAATGAAGTCGTCTGACTCTCGTTTGCGGTTCCCAGCCTTAGTCGGGGCCGCATCATCGGTGTCCTTCTGCTCCTTCTGTCAGGGTGTCTTTTTGTCATCGAGGGCCTCATCAGCAGCGTCAGCCGAGTCAGCGTACTTGTTCGCCATGTCGAATAAAGCCTTGACAGAGTTAGGAGGTTTTCGAGTGAATTTAGCGATGAACGGGTGTCTTTGACTCCTTTTTGAAAGACGGCGATGACGACCTCGTCCTTGATCATTGGGATTGAATTCTTCTTCTCAGAGAACCTCTTGATGAAATCACGAAGAGACTCGTTCTTGCTTTGATGCAACTGATACAGATCATACTCAGAAGATGGTCTCTCGTACGTTCCATGGAAATTGGCAATGAAGCGTTCTCGGAGTTCTCCCCAGGAGCCGATTGATATCTTAGAAAGTCCTATTAGCCATGTCCTTGCCGAGTCGGCTAGAGCGACTAGGAGGTAGTTAGCCATGGCCTTGTGATCTCCTCCAACTGCTCGAATTGCCAGAGTATAGACTGTGAGCCAGGACTCGGGATTGGTCTTCCCGTCATATTTTTCAATTCTAGTCGGCTTGAAGCCTAAGGGCTAGTTGACTTGTTGCAGCTCATAGGTGAAAGCCGGTACTCCTTCATCTTCATAAGGACTCCAACTCCGACTGCGACGGTGAAACCGCTCGTGGTGGAGGCCAAAGCGCTCGTTCTCGTCTTCCAGTCGGTGTTGCTCGTCTTCCTCTCGGCGCCGAGCGTTGATGTCCTGCCGAAGGTCACGCCGTAGTCGGCCTCGGAGATCCTGGTTGTCCCAACGGTCATCTTGATGTCAGCGTCGCCGGTTGTTATTGTGGTTGCCGAGTGAAGTGTGGCGTGACTCCTGTGTAGCCGACTAGAGCCAGCCGCCTGGTGTCACGTTGAGACAGATGAGATCGCCGTTGGAGAAGCCGACCTGTTGGTCGGTATGAGAGTGTTGCCTGACTGTTGACGCTGCTGGCATGCAGCAGCGGTGATCATGGCTTTTATCCTTGCTATCGTCGGGGTGGCCTGGTGATCAGGCCTAAACTACAGTGTATCTAGCAGAGTTGCAGCGGCCACAACATTCTGTTGAGGAGTTACAAAAACATCGTGGTCACCGACTCGGGTTTGGAGGATTTGCTGTTGAGCAGTCCGCCCAGCCTTGCGCAGATTGTCATTGTGGGCATTGCGCTCGGCCTGTAAACGTCTTATGTCTTCCTCCTGTTGTTTACGTAGTCGGCTAGCTTCCTCCTGTTGTTATTCTCGTAGTCGTCGTGCCTCATGAGTGGGAGTTGAACCCTTGGATATCATAAAGACTTCACGTGGCGGAGATAAGCTTGCCGAACTACTATTCGACTTAAAGTCGGAGTCTGACTAAGAGTCGGAGTCGAAATAGTTGAGGGGGGTAATAACGACCCCAACCTCCCTAGATCCAATCTCGAGCGGCTCTGAGCCGTATTCGAGTCGAACCTTAGGGGATCGGATTTGCCGCGTTGGATGTTGATTGGAGATATCCATGGCATTGCTGAGTCTGTATGGGAGATTGATGATCTCTTTCCTTCTTAGCCCGATCTTGGTCGGCTCAAGGCCGAGTCCGAATCGAACACTGAAGGAAAGAGTTGTCCCAAGATCCGGACAAGATGAAGATTGCCGCAGCAAGTCGACGAGGGTTGCTGCAGCGTTGCGTGGGCCGATCGGCATAGAGTCGGCTGGATGTTCCTAGCCGATCAGATCGAGTTCGGTTCGGATAGGGTGAGGTTGCCAAACTTGTCGGCGACGAAGTCGAGGCTTCCGAAGTTAACTGTTTGCCCGGGGAAGAAGTTGATGCCGTCGACTCTGGTGATTGGATCCATCAAGCTTGTCGAAGATGATGTCACCGATGCCCCTACCTGGCGAGCCAACTGTCGATGTTTACACTGGTAATAAATATATAGGCTATTCATGAGACCGAAACTTATAGACTACCAAAGGAACACGAAAGGTTTATACTGGTTCAGGTCCTCGAGATGAGGTAATACCCTACGTCTAGTTATAGTGTATTTCCTTTGAAAGGATGTATGATTGTGATCTTGGTGATCCTGCCCTCGGGGGGTGCCTTGCCTCCCCTTATATACTGGGGGACAGGGTTATAAAGTAGGAGTCCCAGTCGGACTACGACCAATAGATTTCCTTCTAGGAGTACAACGTGCCCGAATGTATTTTCCCTATCGTATAAGGTTAAGTTTGCCGAGTTCTATTGTATCCCTAATTATAAGGCTAGGCCCATCCTCTGTCCGAGTGGCCTAATAGCTTCTTATGAGATACCCTGGGCCAATGGCACCGACACCTCTATACGACTTTGTGTAGTGGATAGATACGGAGATCTGCCCAGAGAACACAGAGTTTCTTCGCAGGTCACAGGAATGGCATAGGGAGCGTCTCGAACGTCTTTGGGCGACGAAAGCAGAGTGGGAAGCTGAGCAGAAGAGGAAGGAGGAGAAGGAGCGGCAGGAGCAGGAAGCCCATGAGGCAGACAAAGAGAGGAAGCGAGAGAGGGCACTACGTGGAAGCAAGCTGGGCCAGAGGCGGTGAGGATGGTACAGTACCCAAGCTGCATACATGTGGGTGCCATGGGCCCCGGGTACCTCATGACAAGCATATGGGCCACTTGGATAGAGGATAGGCCTGGCCTTGTAATTAGAGATATAGTAATCCCTAGTAGACTTTGCCTTGTACAATAAGGAATATACAGTCCTAGCCGGGTACATTATATCTCTAAGGGGAGATCTCCTAGTTGTAATCCGACGGGGACTCCTACCGTGTAATCCTGTCCCCCAGTATATAAGGGGAGACAAGACGCCCCTTGAGGGCACGGCCATACGGTTCATCAGAATCGCCACCATAATTCCTCAAAGGAATACATATAAACTGGACGTAGGGTATTACCTCACATCGAGAGCCTGAACCAGTATAAAATCTCCCTGTGTTCCTTTGTAATCCACCGAGTTTCCATCCGCCGAGTAGCCCCATATATTTATTGCCGGTGTAAAACATCGACAGTTGGCGTGCCAGGTAGGGTCTTCGGCGCGATCTACATCTACAAGCTCGATGGATCCAGCAATCGGAGTCGACAGCGGCAAACTCTCCCCCGGAGATACAATTTCATTCGGAAGCCTCGACTTCGTCGCCGACCAGATCGGCAATCTCACCTTGGTCGACTCGGACTCGATCCGATCTGCCAGGGAACCGGCCGACTCCGCACCAGTCGATCCACACGACGCCGCAGCAACCCTCATCGACTTGCTGTGGCAATCTTCATCTTGTCCGGATCTCGGGACAACTCGTTCCTTCGATGTTCGACTCGGACTCGGCCTTGAGCCAGCCAAGATAGAGCTAAGAAGGGAAGAGATCGTCAATCTCCCGTACAGACTCGGCAACGCCATAGATATCTTCAGACAACATCCGATGCGGCAAACCCGATCCTCTGGAGTTCGACTCGGATACGGCCCAGAGCCGCTCGAGATCGGATCTAGGGAGGTTGGAGTTATAATCACCCCCATCAATTATTCCGACTACGACTCTCAGTCGGACTACGACTCTCAGTCGGATTCCGACTCTAAGTCGGACAGCAATTCGGCAAGCTTCTCCCCGCCACGAGAAATCTTCATGGCATCCTGTTAATGCCAAAATTTGGTAAGGCCCTGTATTAGATTCGGTCAAAGGAGAAATTACAGTCAACTGACGGAGAAGAGACCGGAATCGGGAAGGAGCCATGAAGGCCGTTATTTGGCAATTATTTACTGTACATATTAATTAGACAGATGTTTTGAGTGCATAGCCGGTAAGTTATCTTCATCACAATCGCATTATATCTATCGGCCCATTGAAGTATCGCTATCATTGTTGGTCTATGCTGCAACGGTTGGGTCCGATCTACTAGACTGACGATAATAGCTTTACTCTTGATGAGCCGATGGTGTTGTGCGATGGTGTTATCGGAGTGCTTAGCCGATAAGTTATCTGTTAAAGCCGACTACATTTATTCATTGTCTTATTTTATACTCGTTCTGTTCAGTAGTCGGCTGGCTCATCAATTATTTATCATTTATGTTATTGCGTACCTTGTTATATATTCTTGCCTGTATTATTGTTACAATCGGCTAAGGACTAGCCGATGGGTTTATTCTGCCGATCCAAGTACAAGTACAAGCAGGTTCCCGGGCACGACCCCAGGTGAGGGCCCGGGCACGAGCTTAGGTAAGGACCAGTGTACGGGCCCGGACAGCGGGTGAAGACCCTGGGAGCCGATATAAGCAAGGGCCCGGGCACAAGCATATCTTCACGGCAACACCAGTAACACTAAATTATGATCGGCTAGGATTTATTTGATTTATTTACTTATGCATTATACCTGTTTATTTTACCAAGTTTACAGCCGGTTTTTGAGTATCCCTTTGATGATCGGCTAGCACGATACTGGTGCATTATTACGCTATTGCTCCTGCCATCATCGGCTCTAAGCCGATGTATAAGTGCTACAGTGCGTATCGGCCATCGGCCGATGAGATGAGTCTAAGCCGGCTTCCAGCCGATTGGCTCGCGAATTTAACATTTCTCTCTCCTTGTCAATTACAGGGTCAAATTGACTGGCACGCCTACGAACCTCAAGACTTTAGGACCTGCACTGGAGTTAAGCAGATCTCCCAGGCCTTCACGTGTCAACCCGACGCCAAACCAGATCCCGGCGATTTTTGGCGTCAACACATCCAAAGGCTCTACTCCTACTCAGGAATCACGCCGACTACGCGAACAGCAAGAACAGGAGGCCCGCCGACTGCGAGAACAACAAGAGGAGGAAGCAAGACGCCTGCACGCTCGCAACAACGACCTAAGCAGGGCTGGGTGAACCGCTCAGCAACAAATCCTCCAAACCCAAGTCAGCGACCACAACGTCTTCGTTACTCCTCAACAGAATATCGTGGCCGCTGCGACTCTACTGGATACACTCCAGTTCGGGCCTGATCACCAGGCCACCCCGACGATCGCAAGGATAAAAGCCATGCTTACCGCTGCTGCATGTCAGCAGCACCAACAGTCGGGCGATACCCTCATACCGACCAACCGGTCGACATCCCCAACGGCAGTCTCATCTACCTCAAAGCGACGCCGAGCGCCTGGCTCCAGTCAGCTGCATACGGAGGCACGTCAGGCGTCACTCGGCAGCCCCAATGACAACCGGCGATGTCAAAGCAACCGTCGGGACGATCAGGACCTCCGAGACCGACTACGGTGCGACCTTCGGCAAGACATCATCGCTCGGCACCGTGAACGAGAAGAAGATGAGCAATGCCAACTGGAAGACAAGAACAAGCGTTTCGGCCTCCATCACGAGCGGTTTCACCGCCGTATTCGGAGTCAAAGCCCTCATGAAGACGAAGGCATACCGGCCTTCACCTAGGAGCTACAACAGGTCGACTGGCCGTCGGGTTTCAAGCCTACAGGCATCGACAAATACGACGGCAAGACCAATCCCGAGTCTTGGCTCACGGTCTATACTCTGGCGATCCGAGCAGATGGAGGAAATCACAAAGTCATGGCTAACTACCTCCCAGTCGCTTTAGTTGACTCAGCGAGGACATGGCTAACAGGACTTCCCAAGCAACCAATCGGCTCCTGGGGAGAACTCCGGGAACGCCTCATCGCCAACTTCCAGGGATCATACGAGAGGCCATCTTCTGAGTATGACCTGTATCAGTTGCATCAAAGGAAGAACGAGTCTCTTCGTGACTTCATCAAGAGGTTCTCTGAGAAGAAAAATTCAATCCCGAAGATCAAGGACGAGGTAGTCATCACCGCCTTTCGAAAAGGAGTCAAAGACACCTCGTTCATCGACAAATTCACTCGGAAGCCTCCCAACTCTGTTAAGGCTCTATTCGACATGGCGAACAAATATACCGACTCAGCCAACGCTGTTGCTGATGCCCTCGAGGACAAGAAGACATCCTGACAGAAGAAGCAGGAGGGCACCGACGACGCGGTCCCGACTAAAGTTGGGAATCGCAAACGCAAGTCAGGCGGCTTCATTGTGGCAGTCAGTCACAACCGCCTTCGACCTCCTACAACTGAAGACTATCAGAACAACAAGTGACATGCTCGAGGGCTCACAAGCTCAAACGCAAGGATGGCATCCCCACTCCCAAATACCGAACAGCTAAGTCGCTTCCTGATAAAAATTTCCTCATTTGGCTTTGCCAATGCCGCAGCCACTTACACCTAATAGGTGTACATGCTGCACCTTTTTTTTAGGTTTTTCCTCTTAAATGGTTGCAAAAGTACTCGAGTAGCATAAATTCCGATCCGTGAAACTTTGCTCCATGAAAGACGAACTCAAGTCAGCCAAAATGCGTGTCTAGAAAAGAGCCACGAGCCAACTCCCGACGCTAGGGGGCTATGACTAGTCGGGCAGAGTGTTTAAACGTAAGGGGTCAACTACTCAAGGAAATTAATATCAAAAAGAGGAAGAACACGTATTTACATATATTGTAAAATACATTTTATTTGGGTGATTGTTTTCATCGTCAGATGCTACTCATCCGATATCTTTATAATGCAGGGCCAGTTCCGGATACGCGTGACAGGAACTCAGGGCTACGAGCCCATCTCCTACGCTCGGGGGCTGGACCAGTCTGCCAAGGATCACTCGGAATGCTCCATGAGGGCTATTGACCGGTACTCATGCCAGTCGGGATGTCATCTTCCCCGGCTACGCTCCATGCGAGCTGATAATCGACCTCCGGCGCCAGTCGGGGCTCGTGTACTACTCGGCTAAGTAGGGTACGCCCCATGAGGGTCGCCAGCCGAATCCTACGCTAATGCTAGGTTCGGGTACCTTGTTTGGTCACAACTCTGTCAGGTTAGGTACGCCCCATGAGGGTCGCCAGCCGAATCTTATGCTAATGCAAGGTTCGGGTACCTAGCTTGGCTATAACTCTGTTGGGTAGGGTATGTGTTGACGCCCAAAACCCGCCGGGGGCCGTCCGGCGTCTGGGAGACACGCGAAGGCCTGGGAGATTTGCTTCACTCCAGTGTAGGTCTTAAAATCTTGAGGTTTGTAGGCGTGCCAGTCAATTTGACCCTGCAATTGACAAGGAGAAAAGATGTTAAATTCGTGAGCCAATCGGCTGGAAGCCGGTTTGGACTCATCTCATCGGCCAATGGCCGATACGCACTGTAGCACTTATACATCGGCTAAGAGCCGATGACGGCAAGAGCAATAACATAATAATAAACAAGTATTGCGCTAGCCGATCATCGAAGGGATGCTCGAAAACCGGCTATAAACTTGGTAAAACAAACAAGTAGAATGCATGAGTAAAATAAACTAAAGGAACTCCAGCCGATCATAGTTTAAAGTTACTGGTATCGCTACGAAGATACTGTCCGCGCCCGTGCCTGGGCCCTTGCTCACATCGGCGCTCGGGATCTTCATCCGCTGTCCGTATCCGTGCCCGAGTTCTTACATATGCTCGTGCCCGGGTCCTCACTTGAGGTTGTGCCCGGGAACTTGGCTGAGGTCGTTCTCGGGAACCTACTTGTGCTCGCACTCGGATCGGCAGAATAAACCAATCAGCTAGCCCTTAGCCGATTGTAACAGTAATGCAGGCAGGAATGTATAACAAAGCAAGCAACATAATCGGCTATATTTAATAAGAGATAACTTATCGGCTAAGCACTCCGATAACAACATCGCATAAAACCCATCGGCTTATTCAGAATAACGTTATTATTCAGTCTAGTAGATCGGACCCAACCGTTGCAGCACAGACTGATAATGATAACGAAATCTCGATAGGCCGATAGATCTGATGTGATCGTGATGCTAAAACAGGATAACTTACCGGCTATGCACCCCGATAAGACGCTTGCACATAAAGTATCGACCTAGCAGGACCGATTTATCGCTAGCAGTTTAGTAGGTCGGACCTAACCGATGCAGCACAAACTGATGATAAACCGCTCCTAGTAAGCCGATACGATCTATGCACGCATGATGTGATATACCTAATCAATCTATGAGATCAAACTGAACTGATGCAGCCATAGATAAAATAAATATATCGTGGTAAGCCGACTACCATAAACCGACTAGAATATCGGACCTAACCGAGGAAGTCCTAGCCGATAGGTAGCCGAGGTGACGAGACTTACCCTCTCGCAGGAGTTCGGACCTAACCGATGCAGCCCGGCTCGAGAAGCAAGATCCCGTCGGAAGGGTGGCGATGCACCGAAATTGTATTGATCAAGTGATAATTTACAAGGTCCCCGGGCGTACGTATTTATACCCCGAGTTACACGAGTCCTTATTGGACACGGTACATGATTTCCTAATTATAACAGAAAACTTTAACAAGGCCTGACCGGACACGAGGTCAGGTTTCCTAAAGATAAACACTTGCCTAATTAATGGGTACAGTAAATAACTGCCAAACAGCGGTCTTCACGGCTCCCTCCCGGAATCGGTCTCTTCTGGATCAATTTCCGCCAGTTGACTGCAATTTCCCCTTTGACCGAATCTGACATAGGGCTTTACCAAATTTTGGCGTTAACAGTATGCCCCATGAGGGTCGCCAGCCAAATCCTATGCTAATGCAAGGTTCGGGTACCATGCTCGGCTCTCCTGAAGTCAGAGAAGACTTACATTGTCAAAGCGCATCCAGAGTTCTCGTGCACTGTGTCACACCTGAGGAAGGCAAGCAGATCCTGCAACATACCTACTCGGGCACATGTGGCAACCAGGTTGCATCCAGAACGTAAGTCGGAAAGGCTTGCAAATAAGGATTTCTCTGGCTGATTGCGGTTACCGACACCAAAAAACTCATCCTGACATACGATTGATGATACTTCTATAGAGCTATGCTGGGTAGGTCGGCTTAGGCCGGCTTATTTGGTAGCAGCTACCAAGATATGAGTTCCTACAGTAGCATGCTCCATGTGGGCCGCCCGCAGGCTGAGTTGAAATTATAGCTGTCGGCGAAATGGGATAGGGGTCCCACATACCCTGGGGACGCGTGGGTCATCGGCCAAGTCAGTTCCCCGAGGGGCCATCTCGCCTTCGGTCCCGGGGCGCCGCGCCTTTGGCCCCGGGCACGACCCCGGGGCGCCCGCGCCTTCGGCCCCGGGCACGTCCCCGGGGCGCCCTCGCCTTCGGCCCCGGGCACGACCCCGGGGCGCCGCCTCTATCGGCCCCGGGCCCATCCCCGGGGCGCCGTCCCCACCGGTTTCGGCCCCGAGGCATCGTTGGCCTCGGGCCCGTACCTTGCCTCCGGGCGCCATCGTCTCACTCCCTGCCCGGGGCCCACATGTCGGTCTCCGGCAGGACCGATGGACCAGCTCTCCAAATATCAGCATTAATGATGAGGCGACGGGGCACGTTGCCCCTGTCATCCGCTCCGCCACGCGTAAGTGTCTCAGGACGGCCTCCCGTGGACACCTGTCTGCTGTCAGAGGCCTGTTGACTTCTGTGGCGAGGGCGTGCGCCGAAGTCCAAGCAGTCAGAGACCCTTGACTTCGGCAGCGTGCTCCATCACATCCCATCACATCCTCACGACTCTACCGCCCGCTGCATACCTACTCCGGCATGGGCTCAGCAGGCGGGGACGAGAGCGACCAGACGCTCCACCGACTCTGGCGCAGGCTTTGCAGGCGGACGTGAGCGACTGGACGTCTTCCAACTCCGGCGTGGGCGTCGCAGGCGGAGGGAAGAACCAGAGAACTCTCCAGAAACTCTCTCTCTCTCTCTTGGTGTGCTGGCACTGTGGAAACCCCTTGCTCTATAAAAGGAGGACCAAGCCACCGGCGAAAGGCAGACTGAACAGAGGGCCTCTAGCCCCCAGCTCTCAGCATCCGAGCTCATTCTCAACCTACTGCTCTTCTTCTCCGGCTCCGGCCGCGTGCTAAGCTCACCTTGTAACATAGCAAACCACATTCATCTCCACATAGCATACACACAGGAGTAGGGTTTTACGCTCCGGCGGCCCGAACCTGTATAAATCCTCCTGTCTCCCTTGTGCGTCGATCCCCTCTTCCGACCGTTCGTTGTTCATCGTCTTCCCCGTGCAATCTCCTCGGTCCGGATGGTCCGGACCCGGTTCGGACGGTCCGGACCCTTCTGCCTTGGTTCACGGTTCGGACGGTCCGGACTCCTCTGTTTCTTCTACGTCTTCTTCGCGCATCTGTCTTCTGCACTCTGACGCCGACTTTCCCTGAGAACTACTCCCCTGGCCGAATCTCAAAGGGGGGTCTCCCGACTTCCCGCCGTCGAGGTTCCATCCTCCGACAGCTGGCGCGCCAGGTAGGGGGAGTTTCCTTTTCAGGTGTTACGCCGGCGCCTCCAACATCGACGCGCTCCATGGCAGGAGGCCACCATCATCGTCGAGACTACGGCGAGGGGTCCGGCGGCTACACCCCGCCGGGCAACGTGGCCCCCGACAAGGGCCCTGGAGAGGACGGCAGGCTCTCACGTTCCGTGCTACGGCGGAACAGGAGGAAGCGCCAGAAGGCCAAGGCGGCAGCCGAGAGCTACGCCTTGGCAGCTACGGGCAGCCCCCGGAGCTATGATGCCCGCAGAGGCGATGGTCGCGGCAAGCGGCGAAAGGCCGCACGCGCGCCGCCACCGCCGGCGACAACCCAGAAGTGGTGCCCCCTCCACCAGACGGACTGGCACGACATCACGGAGTGCCGCGCCGTCCAATGCTCACCCGAGCGTGCCGAGCCGGCCTTAGTTCGGGGATGGTGCGCCTACCACAATACGGACCGGCACGACATCACGGAGTGCCGCGCCGTCTAGGGCATGGCCGAGCGCCTCAAGCCGGCCGCAGCCCGTGGGTGGTGCGCCTTCCACGACACGGACCGGCACGACATCACGGAGTGTCGTGCCGTCCAGCGTTTGGCCGAGCGCCTCGAGCCGGTCGAAGCCCGGAGGTGGTGCGCCGTCCACGAGACGGATTCGCACGACCTCGTGGAGTGTCACGCCGTCCACAAGCTGGCCGAGCGCGTCAAGAAGTCCCGGCTGGAGCAGTAGCGGGCCCGAGCTCGCTCCCTCTCAAGGGACCTGAGCCCGTGCGGTCGAGCCCCTGGCTCCCGGGCTCATAAATAGCCCCAGTCAGAGCTTAGCTCCCGGGTGCGTAAATAGCCCCGGTCGGAGCTTGGCTCCCAGGCGCGTCCTTAGCCCCGGTCGGAGCTTAGCTCCCGGGCGCGCGCAAATAGCCCCAGTCGGAGCCCCTAGCTCCCGGGCTCACATTTAGCCCCGCACGGAGCCCCTTTTGGTTTAATGAAAATCTCTCCTCTCCCTCTTTATTAGAGGAAGCCTTCCCCTTTCTTTTGTCATAGGGTACGACTACCCGGACTCCATCGGACGCGATGGTGAGTCTGGGCGGTTTGTCCCGACTCAGTCCGGGACCTCCGGGCCTCGGGCGCACATAGGGTACGACTGCCCGGACTCCATCGGACGCGATGGCGAGTCCGGGCGGTTTGTCCCGACTCAGTCCGGGACCTCCGGGCCCCGGGCGCACATAGGGTACGACTGCCCGGACTCCATCGGACGCGATGGCGAGTCCGGGTGGTTCGTCCCGACTCAGTCCGGGGCCTCCGGGTCCCGGCGTGATAATCCGGACCACGCCGCCCTGTCGAGCGCAAGTCCGGGCAGGCTGTCCCCGGTTGAGGATCTTCTCCCGATGTCAAGAGCTCGCACCCTCGCAAGGGAAGCTGAGCCCGAGGACGGCCCCTGACAGGCCAGGACCAGAGAGCGTCCTCGCTGCCCTCGGTAGCGGGGCTCGCGCCCGCTCCTCGCGCCTTGGCCTCAGGTCACGATACGCGAGTTGATGGTTGGGCACATTTCTGCAGGCAGCGAGCGTGGCGCTCGTCGTTCACGGTTCGGACGGTCCGGACCAGCTTCGGACGGTCCGGACTCCTCTGTTTCTTCTACGTCTTCTTCGCGCATCTGTCTTCTGCACTCTGACGCCGGCTTCGCCTGAGAACTACTCCCCTGGCCGAATCTCAAAGGGGGGTCTCCCGACTTCCCGCTGTCGAGGTTCCATCCTCCGACAATAGCGCTGGTGCTACCAACAGGAGCCGATGAGGTAAACAGATATGCTTCATGAGAGCCTTATTGCTAAACATATATGTTTGGGTATCTGTTCTATCCACCAGGTCTCGAGGATATATCCTTACATGGATCACAAGCTGGTCTTCATTAAAATTAGGGATGCAGGTATCTTTCTCGGGTACACCTGACCACGCCGTGGATTTATTTTCATAAAGTGGTACTCGGCCTACATACGTGGCCATCAATTGCCATGAGCAACATTATTCCAGCCGATATGACGCTGAAGAGTCTAACTTTCGAGTAGTGCACTACTCGGGAGAGACTATAAATTTCTCATTCCCGCTGACATGACGCGGAGGAGTCTAACTTCTGGGTGGGACGCCACTCGGAAAAGACTATAAACCCTCCTTTTCTAGCTGACATGACGCTGAAGAGTCCCATATACGAGTAGCATCCTACTCGGCAAGACTATAAACACATATTCCGACTGACATGAAGTCGAAGAGTCCTACATACGAGTAGTTCCCTACTTGGCAAGACTATAAATCATATTCCGGTTGACATGATACCGAAGAGTCTCATATACCAGTAGTAATCTGCTCGGGAAAGACTTCCAAGTTAAAGATCTTTGACTTTATGTTTAATTGTCTTCACAATTAAGCACAAAGTCGGGGGCTACACCTAATAGGTGCACCTATTCAGCGCACACTATTCATATATCTACATGAAGCCCTTCATAGCCTCGCTGCCAACTGACACGAAGCAGGATTCGGGAAGAAGACTCACTCGGACAAAGAGTACTCGAGAGCAATGCACTCGGGAAGACTTCACCGTGGAGGATGAGCACTCGGCATCAGCTGTGACTCAACTATGAAGGTCCCAGGGGCTACTGTGGGTGCCATGGGCCCCGGGTACCTCATGACAAGCATATGGGCCACTCGGATAGAGGATGGGCCTGGCCTTGTAATTAGAGATATAGTAATCCCTAGTAGACTTTGCCTTGTACAATAAGGAATATACAATCCTAGCCGGGTACATTATATCTCTAAGGGGAGATCTCCTAGTTGTAATCCGACGGGGACTCCTACCTTGTAATCCTATCCCCCAGTATATAAGGGGAGGCAAGGCGCCCCTTGAGGGCACGGCCATACGGTTCATCAGAATCGCCACCATAATTCCTCAAAGGAATACATATAAACTGGACGTAGGGTATTACCTCACATCGAGGGCCTGAACCAGTATAAAATCTCTCTGTGTTCCTTTATAATCCACCGAGTTTCCATCCGTCGAGTAGCCCCATATATTTATTGCCGGTGTAAAACATTGACAATACAGTAGTTGCATATCTAGTCGGATATCCGTTTGAAATACCCTAAGGCATGTAATAACGATAACTAGAAACGTTTCATGTGCCAATTATACTCGTTGGATGGATAATTTCATTAGGTTCGTAAGCAATTTATGTGTGCTTGGTAGTCATCTCTCGAAATCTACTTTCACCGTGAAGTTGAAACTCAAAAATTCATGGTTTTTGATCAGTTTCGTCGAAAACGTAGACCGTGAGGAGTATATTATTTGATCGATGAGCGTAAACGAAGTAAAGAGGTTTCTGCAGTAAACGTAGGATTAATAAAATATGACGTACAAAAGATATAACATATGTACAACATGCTAACTACTACTGGTACAACATACTGCGGGCCCTGGCCATGACCTCTAGCCCTCTTCGTCCTCCTACCTTCGCTCGCACGAGGCCCTGGGAGTAGGTCAGCCGGTCCGGTGGTACGGCACTGCCAGCGCGGCTCGCCTGCACGGGTGTGGCAGCTGGTGGGTCCTGTGTCTGTGGTGACGGAGCTCCTCCGAGCTGCGAGGAACCTAGTACCTCCTGGATTTCCGCGTCCTCCAAGTCGTTGTCCTCGAAGGGATCCGGTGCCCAACCGCTGCCGTGTGCGTCCTGCGCGGAGAAGACAGCGCCAACAAACATCCCTAGCGGTGTAGAGTGGAACCCTGTGCAAAAAATTGTTGATAATTGCAAATTGGAATTTTGCAAGGCAAAAGTAAACTTTGCACCGTGCATTTAACCTGAAGGACCTCCTATGGTGGCCCCGGGGGCACTGGTCTTGCCCTGCTGCGCGTGCAGTCGTGTGTGGTACGCTCCCTGTATGGACGTGCCAGCTCCAAAGAGATCTAGGTACGGTGTAGCAAAAGCTGCACGGAAGCATATTGATGTAAAACGGTGCATGTCGTAGAAGGAAACATGGTATAAACCAATAGTTAGCGGAATTTACCTCTTGAGGGGCCAGCTGGCTGACTGGAACCCTGCTGGTGCACTCCTGCTCCTGCGTTCCGTGGCTGGTGCTGAGGTACAACTACGGGAGGTACCGCGTTGACCGCACGACAAGTAAGCGCACGAATCACTGTGTGCATCGACTGACGGATCCTCCCAAAAGTCGTCCTCGGCTCCTCCACAGTCAGCACGATCCCAATGTCCAACCGTCCGAACGCCGCGTCCACATCAGCCTGAACCTATCGCGCTGCGTCGGTCTATTTTATATGTGACGTGAATATATGTTAGAACCATGGACACCTACAAAGGGAATAGTAAAGTACAAAGAGAAAATGACTTACCATGCGGAAGTAGTCCTAATCACGGTGTGTAGGATACGCATCAGTCACAACGCCGACATGTGGCTATGGATCAGTTGGGGTGAACGTCATGCGTGTGCAGATGTGGGGTTGGTACCACCTAAGGTATCCTAGCTAGGCGGCCTCAGTGTGTGCACGGACCTCGCCGATGACCTCCTCCGTCGCCAACAACCAGTCGTCCACATACCTCTGCAGTCGGAGAACCCACTGAATGCCGCCTGCCTATCCCCTACGAGTATACCTAGTTGTAGAGAGTGTATTAGACTTCATAAAAGAGTTGTAGTACTCAACAAAGATCGCAGCTGTACTAACCGGTGCACGTCGCGCGGGACAACCAACTCCACGGGCATAGGGAAGAGCTGACGTAGGCCGAACTGTTGCATCACGGGCTACGGACAGTGGGGCTCGACGAAGATGTTGAACACCATCGGTACTGTCGTCATCCAGTACGCCTGGTCGTGCATGCAAAGAGCTGAGAGTCTGAGTGGTACACGGGCCACAATGGCCTGCGGACTATGCGGCTCTCAGACGACGTCGCTGGGCTGCAGGCGGTTGAACTCCATCACGAAGTCAGAGTAGGCCCTCCTAACCTGCGCGTGGGCGTAACAACGCTGCAAAATAGGACAGGGAGAACACGTCAGGGTGTAGCTGATCAGGCTGGAAAGCAAGATTATTGTCAGTTCCATTGTTGCCTTATAGATCGGACGATTGTGAATCAAAGAGATACGCGACTTACGGTGAACTGTAGCAGCCACACCTGCGAGGGGCCGCTCGTGGTGTAAGCCGGTATCGAACCCAGCGCACCAAGTCCAGGCCGGTGCTGCATGATTGCGAACTAAGCAGTGATGTCCTGCGACCAACCATGTGCCCCGTCAACCGGACCCACTACGTCCCCTACGAGGGGAAGTCCCAACAGGTAGGACACATCCTGCAGTGTGGGAGTCATCTCGCCGCATGATAGGTGGAACGTGTGCCTCTCCGGTCTCCAGTGATCCACCAGTGCTGCCAAAAGTGACTGGTCAGCGTCCCACCGCCTAGCGGGGTCCCTCTCGTCTGGTGCGGGCTCAACTAGCCTGCACAGCGGAAGAAGTTCAGACTTACGCAACCTGCAGAATATAGCACTGTAGTCAATATTTGGGAACATAGATATGTAAAAATGTTAGGAATAAATATTGGTACAGCTCTTACCTCTCACAGAACCGGGGGGTCTATCCGCAGGAGGTGACGTGAAGGCCGTGGACGGAAGGTGCTCAGCTTGGCACCCTCAATAGCTGACAAGTAAAACTGGTGGGACCGGTCGAGCCCCGGTCGAGCAGCTCCGGTGTCTGGTACACCATATCTGCATGCAAATAGAGAGTTAGCGTAATTTTTATTGTCAATGCAACAAGTAAGAGTAAGTTTGCAAAGTTAATTAAACAACCACATTAAAATTATTGTTATGGTTCATAGCATTATTACATGACAATAAAAGACAACAATACGGTACATATCATTCTATAACAAAGATCAAGCACATAACAAAGCAGGAGAACTTAAGTTATAGAATCTCTATTATATCGATACATGGACTAACACTACACCGCAGCACCACCAAATGCTCGAGAACGTCTAGGACGAGGTTGCCTTGAAGTTGTGTCTTCACCCGGAGGACGATTGTCATCAGCGCCTGAACCCGACGATCTAGCTTCCGCCGTACTTGGACCGATTGCATCATTCGGACATTTCTTGTAGGTATGGCCTTTCTGGTCGCACTTTGAATAACATTTATACCTTCCACCCACTTCTGACTCATTTATGTCATTACGAATGCATCTTGTCTTGCAGCAACCTGCTTTGTCCCTTAATTTTGTTGGGTCAGGAATGTAGATAACCTGAGGATGTTCGGTAGTAAATGTCCCCACAATACTGAAGCCGTATATCTCGCCACTCCAGGTACTATAGATTGTTTCTTTCCTGAAATAAGGTGAGACAAAATGACGTGCTTCTATCTCGCACTCATCGCGCGCGGCAATAACGTGAGAACATGGCTTGTGGAGTAGAGTAGGCTTTCGGCACGAGCACTTGCAGGTCCTATCTTCCTTCAGCACATATTCCTACACAACTCTTTTACGGTAAATTCCAGTATGCCAAAATTTGGTATGGTTCTTTATCAAATTCGGTTAAGGAGTAAATTACAGTTAGCTGGCGGAAATTAATCCAGAAGAGACCGAGTTTGGAAAGGGATCGTGAAGACCACGGAAAGGCAGTTAAATTTTTATCTATTGATTAGGCAAGGATATTTATTTTAGGAAACCTGATCTCGTGTCTGATCAGGGTTTGTTAATTTTCTTTGTATAGTTAGGAAACTCCTGTTTCGTATCCGATCAGGATTGTATCAACTCGGGATATAAATACGTATGCCCGGGTACCTTGTAAAGAATCACAGAGATCAATACAAATTCAGCGCATCGCCACCCTTTTTGACGAGTTCTTGCTTCTCGAGCCGGGCTGCATCGGTTAAGTTCGACCTCCTGCGAGAGGGTAAATCTCGTTACCCCGACTATCGTATCGGCTAGGACTTTCTCGGTTAGGTTCGATATTCTAGTCGGTCTACGGTAGTCGGCTTACCATGATATATCTATTCTGTTTACGGCTGCATCAGTTAAGTTTGATCTCTTAGGCCGAGTAGGTATATCACATCACATTTGCGTAGATTTATCAGCTTACTGGGTGTAATTTATCGTCAGTTTGTGCTGCATCGGTTAGGTTCGACCTACTAAACTGCCTGTGATAAGTTATTCCTGCTAGGTTGATAGATTTTATGCAAGCGTTTTATCGGAATGTATAGCCGATAAGTTATCGTATAATACATCACAATTGCATTAGATCTATCAGCTCATCGAGGTTCTTTTATCATTATTAATCTGTGCTGCATCAGTTAAGTTTGACCTACTAGATTGATAATGATAGATTTATCCTTGTTAAGCCGATGGGTGTCTATGTAATGTTCTATCGGAGTCCTTAGCCAATAGGTTATCTTTTATTAGATAAAGCCGACTGCATTCTTAATTATTTTTATCTATACTACTATCGGCTTTCCAGCCGATACATATGTTCTATCGGCAGTCGACTGGTTTATGATTTGCTTACATCGTTATCGGTTTTATAGCCGATGTACTCATTTATTTTGCCTATTTATGTCATCATCGGCTTCCAGACGATGTATAAGTGCTTTAAGTCATATCGGCAATCAGCCGATGAAACGAGTCCAAATCGGCTTCCAGCCGATTGGCTCACCGATTTAATATTTTCTATCTCCTTGTCAATTGCAGGGTCAAATTAACTGGCACGCCTACGAACCTCAAATTTAGGACCTGCACTGGAGTTAAGCAAATCTCCCAGGCCTTCGCGTGTCTAGTGCATCGAACCATATTATCGGCTCGTTCTCAACGCTGCCGGTGATTTTCGGTGTCAACATGTTGTCGACACATAATATTTTAAATCTGTGCTCTTGTGTACCTTGAGGAATAGCTCGATGTCTTCAGGCCTTATTACTTTTATCTTGCATGTACTTAGTCAGTAGTGTGCCAAAGAAAAGATTATTGTCTGCCATAGAGGGCCCAGCTGCTCAGAACCGATCTCTGAAGTACGCGCATGTGGCATGCAAGATAAATTCAACAATGTCAACAAGTAGGAGCTCTCGAACACCACACATCACCCAGTTGTAAACCTCTGTCAAATTTGTGGTCATTATGCCAAGTCGAGAACTATCTTTGTCAAACAACAAGGCCTATTTCCCCTTTGGCTCATTCTCAATCCACTACGAAAATTTCCTAATCATCGATACCGATCTTCTTTTCATACGAAGTCCATCACTTGATAAAGGTCCAAGAGCTTGTGGAGCCTTATCCCCTACAAGGTTAGCCCTTCTGAACTGCTCCTCTATTTGTTTAGACGTCAGCCCATCCAACCTCCTCCAAAGCTCATTGAATTTCTTCTCTTGATTCTGAGTGTACAGCCTCTTGAAAAGATCCATAAGGTGTTTGTTCTTAAACTGTCTGTAGAAATTAGCACCCATATGATGCATGCACCATCTACTTCGAACATCGGACCACTTTGGTAGGTACCCCTTATCAGCACATCCATCCCTCAATTCCTCTATTGCCCGCAGCAAGCCGGTGTGATGGTCATGTATTAGGCATACGTTTGGCCTCATCTATACAACTACAGACTTAATCCATTTTAGCAACCAGTACCAGCTATCAGTATTCTCGCTCTTAACAAAAGCAAAAGCCACCGATAGAACTTGGTTGTTCCCGTCAACTTCAATTGCTGTCAATATTTGTCCTCTATTCTTTCCGGTCAGGAATATCCCATCGATGCAGAGGATGGGACGACAATGCACAAAGGCCAGAATGCAAGCACCTAATACAAAGAATGCCCGTTGCAACACACTTTGATTACTATGGTCAATTAATGGGAAAGCTTTCAGGTCGTAGTAGGTCTCCGGATTTCTCTGAAGAATACAGGCTAAAAGACGAGGCAAATTATCATATGATGCTTCAAATGTGCCAAACCTCATCTCCACAACCTTCTGTTTCGCCCTCCATGCCTTCGCATAGCTAATTGTGTACTTGACTTTTTTCTTAATATGTCTAACGATTGAACTTGGTTCGTACCCCAGATTGTTCACAATGTCGGAATACATCTCTGTTGCAATAAATACAGATGTCATGTTTCTATGGTATTTCTCGGTACCTTGTAAGTAACATGAATACCCGGTCACGATTGAAACTTGCCAATAATCCTTTCATTTACCCTTGAACGCATGCACCGCCATGGATACCCATCCTTCACGCACTTCACTTCATACACCGACTTACTTGACTTCACGATCGAGAACTCCCTCTGAAGTGACCGCCCATTGTTTCACTGCCTCCTTTAAATCCTCTATGTATGTATACTTAGCCCCCTGGATGACCTCATTCTTCTTCTACTCCCATGGCACATGATGCCGCTCAGAGATAACAAGCCCGAAGAAGTCCTCGTTGGTCCATTCTATAGTCATTACACTGTCCTCATCAGATGAATCATCATCCTCTGCATGCTCGTTTTCAGCATCTTCCGTATCCATTTCCTCAACGATGGTATCGATTTGTTCTCCCTCGTCTGCCGCATCTGTTAGTTGCCTTTCTTCTTCATTCTTTTTTTCATTTTCCTCCATTGTTTCGACATCACCTCCTGTTGCACTTGGACTCTCGTCATCTTGCACGGCCATTGTAACAATGTTATCCTTCTCGTACACCGACATAAGTATGCCAAGTGGCTAACCACGTTGGAATGCATTCTCCACGTACCATCTCTAAATGGCAGTGCAATCCACCGGCATCAGTTCCTAAAAAAAACCTTCGACTGCACGACTGACTACAACATACACGGTTATTGCGTTGATCTGGGGATCGACTCGAAAGCGTCGCATCAACCAGTTGTACACTGACCCAAAATTTCTCTCAGCTAGCCTATCAATGCCCTTAACCGTTGAACTGAATTCCGATAGATTTACACCTTGTGGACCATACTTAATATTCCCTTGTCCGTAAAATAACTGAAATATCACCTTATTTGATATCTTTATTGATGAAAAAATAGAGTTAAACTAGGTACCAACATTCTCCTCACATCTAATACCGTATAATCGACATTTTATAAATACCATCTCTACACAAATTACGTTGCCTAACAGATTGACTAAAAACCTACGGATCTACGAGTAACAACTTATTTTCATATAGTACTATAGACGTAACTAGTACAATACTATATCAATTCTTGAATAGAAATATAAATTGCAAAGGGACAATAGATTTTACCTACAGACGAATCTGCAAGCCGGCAGAGCTTCGCTGCTTTCATTCACTTTCGCTCTCAGCTATCTCTTCTTTTTTCTGTTATTTTTGTAAATTTTATGAACTTTTCGGAGGCTGGGAGGAGGTTTTATACTGGACCAGCAAAAAATCGTCCTCCCAAAGAGCGATTTTTAACACTTTTGCAGGCGGTAGCCTGCCTCAGAGGCCAGGGAGCCACCATTTATACAGACGGCCCCCTGGCCGGTCAAAAACACCCTCCCATAGGACGGCAAGAGGGCCGCCTGCAAAATTGCAGACGGCCGTCGGCCGTCCGGCCGATGGCCGTCTGCCACATCATTAAAACACCTTCTGGGAGGGTTTTTTTTAAAAAACGTTCTCCCAAAGAGCATTGGGAGTATATTTTTATAAATTTTTGAAACAAAAATACACTTTTGTAAATATTTTTTAAAAATATATAAAAAATTCAGCTTATGACAGTTTGGACTGCGTCGGTATCAGCGGTGTTGAATCTGAATTCTACTTGGGCCAAGCTGTGGTCGTATTTGTTGGGCCTGAGGTTTCACGCTTGGTGCCAAAAGCCTAAACAGGACATGGAACTGACCAGGCCATGTGCGTGCAGGACTTGTGGTTGTGCTGTGGCTGCTTAGAGCAAGCCCAATCGAACTCTCAAATTTGACCCCCTATTAGCTAGAATAGGAGCTCTCTCATCTATATTCAACCTCCTATTTCGCTACTGTTCGCACCAAAAACCACCGGGTATGCCAAGAAGCTTGTTGATGATCTGGTTTGATGCGATTGAACATACGAAGGCCTGGGAGATCTGCTTAGCTCCAGTGCAGGTCCTAAAATATTTGAGGTTCGTAAGCGTGCCAGTCAATTTGACCCAACAATTGACAAGGAGATAAAATAAATCAGATCACCGCTCCAATCGGCCGATAAGCTGATACAGTCGATGGCGCCAACAGTACTTGTAAATCGGCTGCGCTTGTACTTGGGCCCTTGTCTTCGCGCGTGCTCGTGCCCGGGCACTAGTTGTCCGTGTCCGCGCCCGGGTAGTCGTCCTGTTGCCCACGCCCGGGACCTCGTGCCCACGCCCGGGTCTTTGTGCCCGCGCCTGAGTCTTCGTGCCCGCGCCCGGGTACTTGTCTGCTTGTTCGTGCCCGTGCCCGAGCCCTTGCTCCTATTCAATCGGCCGATACTCCTAGTCGATAGCCGATAGCATCTGTATATCGGCCGTGCCCGGGCTCTTCCTCGTGCCCGCACCCGAGTACTTGCTCGTGGTCGTGCCTGGGTCAGCAGCAATTGCACATCGGCTATCGGCCGATACGGACTGATGTAGGCTCCTTGTAGCCGATGGCCGATGGCACCTGTGTATCGGCTAGGAAACCGATAACGCTATAAGCAAATAGATAAGCTGTCAGTATAACATGTGCATCAGCTAGAAGCCGATGATAAAATAGATAGGCAGAATAGTAAACTAGCCGACTGCCAAGGAAACACATGTGCATCGGCTAGAAAACCGATGATAATATAGATGACCAAAATAGTAAAGATAATACAGTCGGCTTTATAAAAAGATAACCTATCGGCTAAGCACTCCGATAGAACGTCGCATATACACCGATCGGCTTGACAAGGATAAATCTATTATTATCAATCTAGTAGTTCAGACCTAACTGATGCAGCACAGATTAATAATAATAAAGGAACCTTAACAAGCCGATAGACCTAATGCAACTGTGATGTAATAAGATAACTTATCGGCTATACATTCCGATAAGACACTTGCGCAAAAATCATCAACCTAGCAGGAACGATTTATCGCTAGCAGTTCAGTAGGTCGGACCCAACTGATGCAGCACGAACTGATGATAAATCGCCCCCAGTAAGCTGATAAGATCTACGCACGCGTGATGTGGTATACCTGATCGGCCTAAGAGGTCGGACCGAACCGATGCAGCCGTAGACAGGGCAGATACACCTGGGTAAGGGGTGACGAGTCTTACCCTCTCGCAGGAGTTCGGACCTAACCGATGCAGCCCCGCTCGAGAAGCAAGAACCCGTCGAAAGGGTGGCGATGCGCCGAATTTGATTGATCTGTGTGGATAGTTTACAAGGTCTCCGGACATACGTATATATACCCCGAGTTACAAGAGTCCTTATAGGACACGGAACAGGACTTTCCTAACTAGAAAAGGAAAACTAACAGACCTGATCGGACAAGAGATCAGGTTTCCTAAAAGATAAAACTATCTAATAGATAAGATAAATAACTGCCATAACGTGATCTTCACGATTCCTTCCCAAGCTCGGACTCTTCTGGATTAGTTTCCAATGGCTGATATCGCTTCTTTCCTTAACCGAACATGGTAACGACCTATACCAAATTTTGGCGTTAACAGCTACACACTCCAACCGACCTCTCATATTTTTAAGTGGGGCCCACTTGTCAGTGGCCCACTCTTTCTTTTCTCCCTTTCTCTCCTCTCTCTCTCTCTCACTTTCCTCTTCTTGGCCGACGCAGCTCGGGGCGGCGGGGGCGGCAGGGCCGATGCGGCTCGGGGTGGCGGGATCGGCTCGGGGCGGCAGGGGAGGCGCCGGCAACCGGGGGGGCAGGGGGAGGCGCCGGCGACCGGGGGGCACAGGGGGAGGCGCGTCGGCGACGGGGGGGGGGGGGGCGCAGGGGAGGCGCGCCGACGACCGAGGGGTGCGCAGGGGGAGGCGCGCCGGCGACCGAGGGGTGCGCAGGGGGAGGCGCGCCGGCGACCGGGGGGGCGCAAGGGGAGGCGCGCCGACGACCGGGCGGCACAGGGGGAGGCGCCGGTGATCAGGGGGCACAGGGGGAGGCGCCGGCGGCGGGGGGGCCGACGCAGGGGAGGCGGTCGGGAGAGGAGGCGGTTGGGAGAGGAGCGGGCTGGAGCGGATGAGGGGCTCCTACATCTAGGGGGTTGGCTCCCTCGGATGAGGGCCCCCGGATGATAAGAGGCCAGATAGGAGTTCGGTTGGAGACGATTTTTAACCCCTGAACTTCTAAATTTAAGATAAGAGATGGTTTAAGAGGTCGGTTGGAGATGCTCTTAGTGCTTACTCCTTTTCCGCAGCTTTTCTATCCTGAGCAGCTCACATCTCAGCTCTGTATGGCTGTACCGAGCTAAACTCTACTGGAGTACTCTGCATGATCGTCGTACATGACACTGTTGTGCGGAAAAAGTTTAAGGCTGCTTTCTAAATAGCTTATAGGCTTGGCTACTCTTTTAGTTTCTATTAGCACGTTTTTCGAACTGCTAAACGACACGTTTCGTACGAAAACTTTATATATATTTATATATATATATATATATATATATATATATATATATATATATATATATATATATATATATATATATATATATATAAAGTTGTTTTAAAAAATTAAATAAATTTATTTTTTAAGTTTATAATAATTAAAATTTAATTAATTATATGCTAATAATTTATTTTGTTTTACGTGTCGAAATAAGTTAGGCCGGTTAAGCTCTTCCGAACGAAGCCACGCGGTACACAAATTTCTTGGCACGTACATATAACGTGACACCGCGTTACTGTGTAGCAGTAGTAGTACAGTACTGTCACTCCCGCTTGCACGATGTGCAGTGTAACTGAAACTCAAGCCTGACGAGAGCGAAGTTAGAACAGGGCAGGAAACGCGAAGGTAATCGGTAACGACGACCTGAAGTTGGAGGGCGTCACCGGCCGCAGGGTCGGGGTCAGCACGGGTCAGCTGCCGACCTGCCGCCTTGCCGGAAGACGCAACTCGACTCTCCTGACGGGAAGAGGGTTGGAGGTGGGTACTCATGAGGTAGTACCCACTATTGCCAGTAGCCACCCGCCGTGAGATCTGAGATGTAAACACACCGGCGCAATATCTCAAGAATCAGGACATCTCGTACAAAATCGGTTGTATCATTTGTATAGATGAGACACGCCACGGACCACGGTAGTAAAGGATAAACTGGCCACCTCTCGCTCTATGATCCTATACTCCCTCGATTTTTCACGGATAAGGTATATGGATGGACTCCATTTTTGTTTGACACAGAGTAGGAGAATTTTTACTGTGTTTGTATTTCAAAAATGATAAAAATCTAATGCTCGACAATAAGAAGTACCCCGTAAAAGGTATATAAGTATTGATATATGTACTTAAATAATAAGGATAAAAAAATAATTTTGCTAAAAGATGGAAAAAGACATAATTGTCTTTAATATTAGTTGAAGGTACATATGTACCAAATTGGTATCGCATCTCCTACGTGTAAAGTCACCATTATGTTATTTACAAGATTTTTGTGAGATTTATATTTTTCTTGCAAGAATGAATGAGGAGAAGAGTCTAGGAGAACAAATCCGATCATGATATTTTCTTTCTTTAAATGACCAGATCGTTGATTATATAAAGATACCGATTCGATCAAGTAAGATATTTAATTTAAAAAATTCTTATATTTTATTAATTAATTACTCCACCGCTATTGGTTATACTAATTTTATTTTGTATCTTTTTTTCTCTCTGGATCAACAGTCTATATTACTGTCTCTTAAGGTGATGTTCTTAAGTGCATATTGGATGGCTTAAATAAGACGCACGAAAAACGAGGAACATCATTAGCACGTGATTAATTAAGTATTTACTATTAAAAAGTTGAAAAATTGATCTATTTGCTTTTTAAAGATACTTTCATATAAAAAATTTTTAAAAAAACACATCGTTTATCGTTTTAGAAAGCGTGCGCGTGGAAAACTAGAAAAAAAAAAGGTGGATGGAGAAGTGGTGCCGAACGGGGCTTAGTATCTCTATATATGTCATAAACACCGTCGGAGTATTTTCTTCCCTGCCACTGCTCTGCAAGGGCTGTACCTGTAGCCAACCGTTTGCACTTGATGTTGCAGCCTTAAGCATTAAGCACTGTCTCTCAAAAAAGAAACAACTTCAGCACTGATTCAGGGGATTTCGAGAATCGAGAGGTGGAAATTTCACCCATGTTCTCACCAGGTGTCACTTCCTGAAATGATGACAGAGTAAGCAATGATTGTTCCGGGGATTCTATCGATTTATCTTTTGAACTTTCTGGGCTAATTTCGTCCTGATGCATGCATACCACAGTGCACCAATTTTTCAGTTTGAGAGGTAACCCTCGAGTTTTGCATGCAAAGCTACTGGGATTTTGACACAGCAAAATGGGTTGATTCAGGTAAAACAACACATATATCTTTCGTACCAATTGAATTCGTGGTACCGATTACCAAACTCCAAACAAAAGTTACTATAAGGATTCTATACGTACAATCCGTTCATTCACAGTCACAGGCAGGCTGGTCGCTTGCGGTTAAAGAAAACAAGTTCGATGAATGAATTAACCTTCAAACAGTCCGAGGAAGTCTGTCCAGATTCCTAAGACGGAGGAAGTACAGTATACAGTAAATTTTGGCTGCGGCTGATAGTACAACTAAATTACAGCAAACAGTACCGCACTATCAACCCCAATTGTACTAGTGCCATGCTAAAAAAAACAGAGCGCATTAAAATCGTCATAAATGGCTAGCTAACATCTGAGTACCTTTCTTCTTAGATGGCCCGATAATCTGATCGGAGTAGATACACGATATTAGAGTAAGTTTAGGAGTAACTCTGTTCCAAAATATATTAAGCTTTGGAATTAGATTCAGGTATTAAAAAAGTATATAAAATTAAATAGAGAAATATTATGATTGGTTAAAAAGAAAAAACAGTTGAAAAAATTAAAAGGTGGATGGTTATGATTACTTGAGAAGATAATGTAGGTGAAGAAGTTGTTACATTTTAGAACAAATTTTAAATATCACTCCATTCGTTTCAAAATATAAGTATTTATAGGATTAAATTTTGTATCACAATATAAACATTCATACACTGATTCGGATGAATTTCATCATTTCAATGGTTCTATAGTCAATCAAATGCTTCGAAAGTGAATCTAAGCAATTCATAATTCAAAAATTGACAAATGAAACGACTAAAAAAAAATCTTTTGACCAAACTTTAGTATTTGCTACATAGCCTAAAAATTCTTATATTTTGGAACGGAGAATGTAGGAATTGTTATATTTGGGATGAGGGAGCAGAGATTTTTGTCCATGTAAACTACTCATTAACTAAGATATAGCATATGTACGACACACTACCTTTACACTAACTTAGAGTATCTCCAAAAGATGCCTAAAAATTAGTCCTCTAAAACCTTGGATTAGGACCATCTAAAGAAATCAAGCCTAAAATCTTTTCCATCTCCAATAGAAACCAAAAAATTAGATCCAAAAAATTTGGTCGTTGGCCACATAGGCATAATGGGGCCGGTTCGTTACCGATCAATACCTGCACGCAGCCTTGCGAACGCCATTATCGCCCTACGGTCGATACGCTCTCTGCCGCCATCGCCTCTCTGCGTAGTCGTTGTCCTTTTGCCGCCGTCGCCCTCTGCCGCCGTGAAAGTCTGAAGTTTGAATTCCAATTTTTCAGGTGAGCAAGAAAGTTGTAGAAGAAACAGAAACAATGATGCAACAGAGAACAAACTACAATGTTTGGCTTAAATCGGCACCATGAAACCTATAGCATTACCTAGACACGGTTACATAAAGATGCTACTTTTTGAAGCCTCACACGGTGACAAAAGTACCACAAATTCACAGACTCATCAACAAAAGGAAAAACTTAGTACTGCTAGGTACTGAAATTGCAATAAAACAAATCCCCTGAATTCAAAATATAACAGTTTGCAGTACATAGACTGAATTTATGTAGGTAAATTCCTAGCAATCCTTTGATCAGGTGTCACAAATCATAAGAAGAAACAAGGCCAGGTCCTGCCCTTTCCTTTCCTAAATTATGTAGAAAAAGCAGAAATTACGGTTATTAAAGATTACATGAGAGGAAATATTCTAAACTATAACAGAATTACAAACATGGACTGTACATAAAGTAGAAAAAGAGTCAAATAACATACATAAGGTTAGTTTATTTTGTGGCAACATGTGATCGAACTTTAAATCATGTTTTCACTTATAACTACTGATCTGCACTTTTTTTTGGTGTTCACCTATAAAATAGCTATGCTCTCACCTTTACTACTCACTACCTTTGAGGAACCATGGAAGTCTATATGAGTTGCATGGCAAGACGGGATCTCAAGACATAGATACATGGAGAAGAGGCCGAAGGAGGGCGACGAGCCTGCGGTGGAGAGGCATGCGGCATGCTTTGATGTGGTGCCCAGGGCAGCAGCGAAGAGCTAGCGGAGGGAGTAGAGGAGGCTTGAGCACTTGATGCCCGGACGGAGCGAGCAGAAGAGGAAGCCTGACGATGACGCGTGACGGCGTCCAGAGCGAGCGAGTAGAGGAGAAGACGTCCAGATTCACGAGTTGGCGCGATCGGTCAAATTTCTTCTGCGCTAGCTCGATTGGGAGCGTGAAAGGCTGCCTAAAATCTGGCTCAGTTTGGTGTGGGATTAAGGATACGATAAAATTAGGACTGGATTTAGAAACCTGTTGGAGACTTTTTTTATCTAAATTTCTAAAATTTAACTTTTAGAGTGTTATTGAGTCTCTCTTAGAAATGCTCTAGTACACTAATCCTATCAATTTATTTGCCCACTTTGCTCCTCCTCTTTCTCTTTAAGCTCGTGTAAAGTTTGCCTCCTCTAATAGGGGGTGGCACCTCCTCTCCTCTCTCTGTCAGTATCTTTTATAATACGCCACTATGATCAATTAATTGTTTGATTTAATGTCGCTTTCTTTTTTTTTTTCTCAATTTCTTTTTTCTCCCAGACATATTTGCTCCTGGGCCACATGCCAGAAATTGAGAGACAGAGAGGGGGCAACAGGACGAGCCTGAGGGGGATTGGCAGACCGTGCCATCGCCCGTCGCGCCGTACGCCGTCGGCTCCATCACCGCCGTCACCGCCCATTGTCACCGTCGGCCCCCTCCCCGCCACCACAGCCCATTCTCCCCAACCCGCCGCCCCGCCCCAGCTTCCCAGCGCCTAGCACCGCCCCCGCTCCCCTCGCGCCGGCCGCGCCAGCTCCGCGCGGCAGCTAGCCTCCTCATCGGCGATCGGGTCCCGCTGCCGCCGTTGCTCGTGTCCAAGCTGCAGTCCGTCCTCGCCGCACGCCGACCGCCACCCTATTCTTGTCCTCTCCGGTCCAATCCCCATTGAAGGTGGGTATTTAGCCCAAACCCTAAAATATCTCCCCACTTTCCTTCAATTTTTCACTGTTTTTTGCTGGATTTGGGCGGAAGTCAGGGGCGTGGCTGGCGTCGTCCCCTCTCTGCCTTCGCCGCCACGTCCGTGAACGAGGATCCGCGACATACCATCGCCGCACACAGGCTTGTGCGGTCGCGGGTCGATCCTCTCAGGCTCGCGGCAGTAAGGCGCCAGGCGGAGACCGGAGCCTGGGCCCTCTCCCCTCCACGGACCACGACGCCAGTCGGTAAGATTTCTGGAATGAATCCCCCAACCCACTACCCATTTTCCTAAGCCACTGAATCAACTGAGTTAGTCACTGAATCATTTGCTGCTTCTGACAAGGAAAATTTGGTTAATCTGCTCATTTTTATTCTAAAATTTCTCAAGTTCAGGGATGTTGCATCTCCATTTTCAATTTACACACTTCAACAACGACATACATAAAAATAAAAAAAGTTTTCAGACTACTTGGGACATCTCTAGAATGAACTGCTTATGACAAGTGAAATTGTAATTTTCTTCAATTGTTAAGCAAACTAAAATTGTGGTAGGGTAGCAAACTAAGATGGCCTATGATTCATTCAAACTACTTGAGACATCTCCAGAATGAACTATTTATGCTACTATTTGAGTATTTGTTCTTTAAAACATGTTACTGTCAATTTTTTTATTGATATGAAACAAATTTTTTAACTCTGAATATCCAGCAGCAAAATCCGTGATCGGCTACTTCTCGTATGCGGTCTTGTCCGCTGCAACGGATATGGGGTTTGATGTCTCCATGGTTGCGTGCTGCGCCCTTCCAGTACTTGTGTCTTTGCTCGTTGTCCGCTTTGGGTACGTGATGTATTGCAGTGGCCACCCGCCTTTGAAGCTCTCAGCTTCAGCTGCCAGAGTGCGGTGTCTCATCATCCTTGGGTCCGGTGAGTTCATCTTGGGGATCGAATACCTATTGCCTATGGCTTATTTGTGCTGTAGCCTTTCTACTTTTGGAAATTTGTACTGTAGCTATTAGGACTTCTATGCAATTACATTTGTTTTTTTTCACATGTTCTACACGCTTAGGATCAGATTCAATGTGTATCCAATTCCTTGCTTGTCATTCAATAGAAAGATACAAAAATCAGAGATTTGAGACATGCAGAATACTTGAATATATGTGACTTTTTTTTTATGAATTAGCTTATACATTTCCTTTCTTGTCATTTTCATTCAATAGAAAGATCAAAAAGTCAGTATTCCTTGTTATTTCAAAAAATTACTGTATGCAATCACATTTGTTATGTCACATGTTCAACACACCTAGGATCAGACAGTATGTATATTATCCATTTCCTTGCTTGTCATGCAATAGAAAGACCAAAAAGACAGATTCGGGGCATGTGAAATACTTGACGTATTGTATGTAGCTTATACATTATATAGGGTATCTAATAGCACTGGGAATGCTGTGCTCTTTATGCAACTCTGGTGGCAACACAATCCAATGTGGTTTCAGCTGATACCGTTCCTGATTTAGGATAGCCATTCCTTGTAGCCTTGACTGGAAATTTTCCAGGTCCAATTTATTTTCTTCAACTGCTGTAAGATTTTATTTGTCTGTATATTTTTACCTGGTTATGTTGCAAGCCAAATGCCCGTCCTCCTTCAGTCATTCCTTTCACATGCAAATGATCTTGTTCTGCTAATGTGTTGGTCTTACCACGTCTCTGTATGCTGGATTTATTTTAGGCATATGTGTCTTGCACAGGTTTATGCCCAAATAAGTGATTATATTGTAAATATAGCATAAACTCTAAATGGAGAAATGTTTTGACAATTTGATCTTCCTTTGCATTATTTGGTCTGTTAGGAATATCCCTGCACATGTTCATTGTCTGTTCTATTTTCACAGCTTGTACTTACATAAGCATAATTGAGAGTATCTACTAGCATATGTCCTCCATTATTGCTATTTTACCAAACTCTTTTGCACCAAACGGTTTGGGAATTAAGTAACAATAACTATTCATGAGAGACTGAACATTATGAAACACCTATTGATTTTTTAGTTCGTTTTACAGGAGGACATACCGCAGAAATGATGAATGTTGTAACTACACTTCAGAAGGATAGATTTACTCCAAGGTACTATGTAGCTGCACTTACTGACAACATGAGCCTTCTGAAGGCACATGACTATGAGCAGTCACTGGTTTGGCCTGAGGTGAATTTACCATGACTCGTCGAGTTATTTTATGTTGTAATTTTCCCAAATAATTAAAATGTGTATAAATGAATCTAGTTGATGCCTTTTCAGGTTGATAAAGAAGAGGCCATTGAGAATGCACAGTTCGTGCAGATATACCGCAGTCGTGAAGTAGGCCAATCTTACATTACGTCCATCGCAACAACATTGCTTGCTACATCACATGCTATGTGGATAATAATAAGAATGAGGCCACAAGTGGTGTGTATTCTGTTTCTAGGTATTAGCGTCCATAATGTAACATGACACAAATATATTAATTGCTTGTAATACTCCTGCAGATTTTTTGCAATGGTCCAGGGACATGCATTCCTCTGTGTGTCTCAGCTTTTCTTCTGAAGGTATCTTCGCATCCTAGCTTTTGTACTTGGTGGTCGGTAAAAGATTAGTACTTTATGCAGTATAAGACCTGTGGTACCTTTTATTGTTTGTTATAGAACAGTGAAACTAGGAGGTCAATGTTGCCATAACCAAACATCCAATCGTCATATTTGATTATTTATCTCATCTTCAAGTCAGCATAATGCTTTATATTTCTACTGAGTTTTGGATTGTTGTATTTCTGTAGGTGCTTGGTTTCGGATGGTCCTCCATTTTCTACATTGAAAGCATTGCAAGAGTGAAGAAACTTTCATTAAGCGGCTTACTGTTGTACAAGCTACGGATAGCTGATCAGTTCTTTGTGCAGTGGCCCCAGCTGCAGAAAAGATACCCTCGAGCATGCTACGCTGGCCGTTTAATGTAAAGATAAAGATTCACACATAGATGATAATATTGGGATACTGCAAAATGCTAACGATTTTGTACCAACTTGCAGATGTTATACTTTTGATTATATGTGACATTTGTCAAATATTTTCTTCCTTCTAAACAGACTGGACTGGAATAATGATGCTTACTATCAGGCATAGTGATAAACAGATGCCATGTAACTCTTTAAAGAAGAAAGTGAACTGAGGAAGTATTGCATTTGTGTAGAAGTCATTTTTCATAACTAATTTTGTACCATCCAATTTCCATTCTGGATGTGATTCTGTTGAATACCATGTTGTGTTCCTGCTAAGCCATGCACTGTCCATAGACCTGGCCAACTGCACCGACCGCCGAAGCCCAACACTTGGTGGAACAACAAAGGAAAACAGGCGATGCGAAGAGGAGATCAGCTGGAGGTGACAGAATTGTTATGCTGTATGGGAGCAAGCTCCCATGAGGTACGCCACCTGCGATTCTGGTTGAGCTATCCTGTCCATTTTCGTGAAAAAGATCCAGTGTTTGTGCTTCAGTTCGTGTGTCTATAGCTGGATTTAGTTCTGTACCACCTGTTTAGCAGAAAAGAAGAGCTGCGCTGCAGGCAGCAACACAAGCCAGTTCCATCTATTTATTGGTGAGATTGATGAATATATCTTCGTGCACTGCATTGTATCCAGGAAAAAGTGGATTGGCCTTTCCAACTATTTGTTGGTTGGTTCTGCTCAAACCTTTATTTTTCCTGGCCGTTTGCCTTTTGATACTGTGATGGCCATGAATAGTTTTGGCTCTATAGCAGCATTGCTTTGTCACTGGTCAGTTGAGCCTGTTAGTTCTACACTCTCATTGAGGTGTTGAGGCTAGACTCCTGTTTAGGTTCAACAATTTTCATTTGAGCTTGATGCCTAATTTGTTTTGCATATTGGTAAGACTTCATGGTGTGATTAATATTAGTAGTGAACACTTTGAAAAGGTTGTTCATAGCTGATGTTTTTATCTGTGTATTTAGGACCTCATTTTCCAGGGTCTGGCATTTGAGGCAATTGGAGCCCCATTGATAAATAGGTACATCTTATATGTCCATGAGCTTCTTCAGTACTTAGGATGATTGAATAATTAGCTGTTTTTTGGTAACACAACAGTGGATATGACAGGGTATGTCTGTTCTTTGTAACATGTACAACAAGGGATTCTATTGTGTACTAATGTACTATTTCTGCAAGTAATTATTTATTTCTCACTAAAAAAGGCCATAGCTCGTGGTAATTGACTTCACTGATACAAATTTACATTTTATCAGATGGCAATAAGGCAGCCTTTTGGACCAACAATTGGCTGCCGACGGGCGGTGCAATAATTAACAGATGGCTGGTGTTGGCTTCCTTCATCTCCATCAAGCATCGATCCGTCGCTGATTCCCTTAGCAACATTCAGTGGGTTAAAGACATCACTGGAAGCCTCTCGGCGTCTGCTTTGCTGGAATTCTTCCAGCTGTGGGATGAGCTTGCCAGCGTGTTGCTGCAGCCGGGGAACCTGGCAACATCCTGAGGAAAATTTCTGGCAACGGAATCTATCTCTTCGGCCTACCACATGTTCTTTTGGGGCAAAACCTTGGACCCTCTTGGCAAGATCATCTGGAAGGCGCAGGAACCAGGTAGGTGCCGCTTCTTCATGTACCTGACCATGCGTGGTGCCTGCCTCATGGCGGACAACCTGCAGCGGCATGGTTGGCAACATACTCAGACTTGCGTACTCTGCCCCGCTGCACCGGAAAGCTGCGCCTACATCTTCAGCGCCTGCAGTTTCTCCATGGAGGTATGGACCAGATTGTGGCAGCGGCGGGGCTGCCGGTGGGGGACCTAGGGGCGTGGTAGTGTGAGGTCTGGAAGAATGTCCCCAAACTTGAAAGGAGAAAGTTCGATGGAGTCATCTTTGCTGTGATGATTTGGAAGGAGCGCAACTCTCGTGTTTCGAGGATCAAGCGGCAGTAGTAGAGGAGGTCTGTGGCAAGATAGTGGAGGACTGGCGACTCTGGCAGGCAGCGGGCCTTTTTTCTAATGGCTTGGTAGCACTAAGTTAGCGCCTGCTCGGGGCTTGTTGTAGATGCGCCGGGTTGGCACCTGGCTGGGAGAGTTGCTCTCCCGCAACAGCCATGTCTGTTGTTCTCAACTTCTTGAATTTACCTTTTTTTTCCCCAAATCTAATAAAAGTAGGCCGGCGTCCTTCTGCTGGTCCGGCGAAAAAAATTTACATTTTATCAGAATGAACCACGTCCTGTACTGATGACTGTTTTTCTCCGACTAAGCAATCCTTACATATTGTAATTTTAGCCCATGCACTAAAATAACATCGAAGAGTTACGGTGCTACTACAGAACTGTGGCGATGACAAATGCTGTGTGTGTGCTGAGTCCAGATAATATTAGTTTGTGTTACTACCTTGAAATCTCAGTTCAAGTATGTGTATCGTGAAGTAGTGGAGGACTGGAGGGATTTTTATGCAAGCTTTTATTATGTAACCACCCAGTTTAGTGGTATGCTATCTATTTAAGCAATAGTAGAGCATCCTGATTAGGCATTTGATTTGCAATGCAAATATTTTGTAGCAGAAGTTGGCGGGCTGTGATTAAATTGGTAGCACGGAAGGGGGAATCACTCAAGTACAGTATTCCTTACTCTGTAGTTGCACTTGTTTACCAACAGTGGCAGAAGGAAACTAGAAAGAGGTGCATATTTTTCTTCCAAACAAAAAGAGAAAATTGCAAGCCTCCGAGGAACCTCCAGGAACTCCGAATCATCACATAATCCAACCTATACGGTTTCTACCTGTATAGTTGTTTTAGTATTTGTTTGGCATGCTATACAGGTTGGAAGGGGAAGTAACTATCTGGAATGATGCTATTAAAGCCTTCGCAAAGTCTCCTCGGAGGAACCAGGAAACATAGGCTTACAAGAAGTTGGTTGGCCATCATTTTTCTGCTCGCTAGAATGATCGGCAGCTAGAATGATCAGCAGCGGGACACAGAAATTAGAAATTAAGAAAGTACTTTCTTCGTTCCAAAATATAAATACAGGAATATTGTGATTGTTTGAGAAAAAAACATAAGTTAAAAACTTTTATAGTGGAAGTTTGTGATTGGTTGAAAAAAAATATAGGTGTAGAAGTCGTTATATTTTGAAATAAATTTTGAATACTAGAAGTTGTTATTTTTTGGATGGATGGAGTAGGTAGGATTAAATGGTCAAAGATTCTGATTAGTTGAGAAAAAAGTAGGTGAAGAAATTAAATAGAGAATGATTGTGATCGGTTGATATGAGAGAGTTAATAAAAAATAGCTTTATTTTAGAATAAAATTTGAGTCCTAAAAATAACTACATTTTAAAAACACACGTGATGAGAATTCTTATCTCCGTGCAATCGTGTGTTATTCGAAACAGATGTCTTATCATTTTAATAATAAACTCAACACATAAATTTAATAGAATTTGATCAGACGCTTGCCAGTTGTTACCCCTTTTTTGTTTAATATTGTAGTTTGTCTATCAGCTTTACGAACATATGTGCGTATTGGTTCAATGGAAATACATGTACACATAATTCAAATCTCTTTGCTACCTTCGACGTCCACAAATATAATTATTCTAAATTTATCTATAAATATAAAGATTCTTAGAGTATTAGTTGTCTCATCAATCATCTCATTTAAAATTTTTTTATCTTACTTTCAATCACTTGATCGTTACTTAATTACCTGTCCTTAATTACATCTCTTTTTATAGCATAACGTTTCTCCTTTTATCTGTTTTTGTTGAAGTCTGCCGCTATATTTTTTTTGGAGAATACGATTATAACTTCTAGCCCCTACATCAACCAAAGATATATACAACCATATTTATTTATTGATACCACCAAACCAGCCCTACAAATCAAGGCTCCTTGGCCTCATTTTTCGCAGTTGTATTAACTTTTAGTTTTTCGTCGTTCAGTTTACGTGCCGGAAGCCGGAATTCAGAGGTTGTTTGACACGAGCGCACGTAGGTAGCACGCGCACAAGACTATGGCACACGCACGTGCGGTCGCTGTCGCACGTGCATACATACATAATACACACAGCTAGCACACTGTATCTTGCACGCTCATCGGCGACGACCGAGACTGCTGATCGATGTCATATTTAGGTTTGCAAATCGCAATGAGATCAGATGAGTCGTGAGCATACGGGAAAAGATGAAACATTTGGCGCGGGATTTCTTCTAAATTCTGGCGTCAAACTCGCCGTTCTGTTAAGAGCAG
The DNA here is from genome assembly GCA_003991445.1 of Oryza meyeriana var. granulata. Classification (NCBI taxonomy): domain Eukaryota; kingdom Viridiplantae; phylum Streptophyta; class Magnoliopsida; order Poales; family Poaceae; genus Oryza; species Oryza meyeriana. The sequence continues at coordinate 192,207 of RYFJ01002092.1, forward strand.
AGTTGTTTTACTCCCTCCGTCGCGTTGCGGCTGGTACAACATCTGCTACCATGTTAATTCTGTAGTAACTACACCGAGTAAAAAATTGTATATTTGTAGTTATACCGAAGCATATATTACAATCATATAGCACAAATTAAGATATATTTGTAGTTTGTCATAAATACAACGATGTGGTAAGCTAAAGTTAAATGTTTACCAAAATTAAGATAATGTTTCGCAGAGATAGATTATGAAAAAGATGAGTTAACAGGCCTGTCTAAGCGAATTCACCTTCGGAACCATGACTTTGAATTTATAGGATCTGCAAAAAAAAAAAGAACGCTACTATTATCCATGAAAACCAAATTAGGAGTATTTACCTTGTCCTAAACAATTCTCTAATGCACATACTGGTGATCAAGTCGATAATACATAGATAGTAGCAGCAGTGCATGCCCTTCGTTTTATTCATTAGTTAGTCAAAAAACAACAGCAAGATACACCAAAACAGAGAATAGACACTCGATCATCAGACTCAATGGATCCATATAAAGGGAAAGAATCCTTCCAATTTTATTTTCATAAGCAGCTACTTTTAAGGCAACAAAATCATAATTTGGGCATAATATCGAATAGAATGAACCGCAGAAAGGAAACATTTGGAGGAAATTAATATCCAAGAGAGACAAAAATTTTAGATTAAGACCATCCTAAAAAATTTTAGGCTCAGAAAGCTTTACTATCTTCAAGAGATCGAGACCTAAAAATTAGATCCTAAAAATTAGTTTGGTGACCATAGAATAGATGGGCCTAGCATTTGCTTGCGATCATTTTCTTTTGACGATACCATGTCCCTCTAGAACATCAATCGAAAGGATTCTCGTTGGCACCGTCGCTCCTTGATGCCAGAGAACAAGTCGTCGGCTAGTGCCCTCAACGAAAGACTATGCCGCCAGCCTGTGGAGAAACGAAAGGTCTTGTCGATCCTCTAGCCGTACGTGTCATCAATCATGGCCAGTGGGGAGACAGACCGATGACGGTTTGCTGCAGTGTATGGATCATACGACTATGATAGGTAGCGTAAAAAATCGGCTCGGGCGGAAAATGTCAGGAGGAAGAAAAGGCACAGGTGGAGAATTCCTGACACGTAAGCGGTAAAATTTTCCTACGGGAGCAGTAATTAAAGATGCTAATAAGTATTCCAAATCTGACTCACTTTTAAATCTGGTGAATTTTTTAGATAGGTTTAGGTATCCATTAAAAGCCTATTTTCTAACTTAAGTTATAAAATTTAATTTTAGAAATTCTTTTGTATCTCTCTTAGAGATACTCTAAACATATTGACAAACAATAGATATGAAGCTGCGACCTGAATAGGAAATGGTAGGCTACATTTGTAGGTGATCCATACTTTCGGCCATATAATCCAACAATCCCTGCATACAAATCGCACATCATGAATCGCAAGGCTATAGGTTTGTCACAATTAGTAAAGGCAAACAAAATACAGTATAAAAGAGAATAGCCTTTCTAGTGCATGCAAATAGGCAGCTTGACGGCAGACACAAAATTTTCCTTTGGAAAAATTCAAGACCGAATTTCAAATTTGAAAAAAAAATTGATCATAAGAATAACATTGTGGGTGTTACATCAAATCATTAACTGGCATATACCTACAAAAGGTTGCATAGAATCGATAGTAGCTAAGTGATGCAGAAGAATCAAATCTTCAGTAACAATTGTGAGCTCAAGAACGACCTTTAAACATATTAATTCATTTGTTATAGCCGTCCAATACCAATGGTATAACGAACTTGACTTTTTCATAACCACAATCAACGCCTCTTTAACAAAGGAAGCTGTAACATGGATCAAATTTTCTAGCAGCAACAACAATTTGTTTCTGATCTAATTCAGGCCATCACTGCTCTTCAAGGACAGGTACGATCTAAGGTATGCTCAGCACGATAGCATGTCTGTACAGGCAAATCAGTAGAGAAAAGAATTCACATTAGCCTCGCTGAGCAACAATAGAAAAAAACTTGATGGTTTTTGCCTTGCATCAAAGGTGAAGGGATGCGACCTTCACTATACTGGAAGCTAAACTCTGAAACAATCATGTGAATTCTAGTAATATATAGTGAGACAAATAGTAGGGTTTCTAAGCACAAGAAGGTTATTCGTATCCTTGGTGTCACCAAAACCGCTGCCGCATGAATGGCCTACGACCATCACCGGCAGCTGGCGGGGCTCGTTGCGGCAGTCCATCGTAGGCTGTCTTGCAGCCACTCATGATTCATACCTCCGGTGGAGCTCAGGCAAGAACTGTTAGTACTCTCTCCGTCCAAAATAAATTTATTTTTAAGTTCTATCATTTATCCCAAAAAAATGTTTATTTATTTCCCTCTATCTACCACGGTCCGTAAATAGTTGTATTCCTTCAATACCTCTACATACTCTCAACCAAGCTAATTAGTATTTAAATACTAGTTTGTATCTTTTTTGCCTGATAGTATTATAGGTTGAGATTCTATCGTAGGATTATGATACTATTAAATTTTAAAAAGTATATTTTTTTATAGTATTTGTAATATGTTGTACAAATTGAAGCCGATAATATTTTTGATAAATTTAATTGCTTTGTAAATTTGAGTGAACTTATTTACATTATTTTCAATCCATCTTATTTTAAATAATATTTTTTAGCATAGTAGGATCAGGGTAGTACGTTTCATCCGGTAGGATCGTATGAAAGTAAATAGTAAGATCAGGATACTATGAAAATTAGTATATTAGATGCGATTGATATCATTTCGGTTTGGTAGAATCATAGTATCGTAAGATACTACGGTATGTATCGAGATCTTACAACCTTGCTCTCAGCTATTTACTTAATAATATTTTTTATATTGATAAGTGGTATTTTGGTCCTTTTTACTTTATTTTAATTTGTGTTCCATTAGCTAAAGATTAATTTATTTTGGGACAGTATTGAAGAAAACCACATGCAAATACATTCTAATATCCAAATACTAGCTCTCCTAGCTTCACGCACGCACGCTTGACATTAGACTTCCCAGACAGGCGGAGTTGGCTCAAAAGCTGCACCAACATAACGTCGTACGTGTATTTGGACATGCATGCTGACGAGGAAAAATGACCTATAGACCTATGTATACATATGTATCCAACCCAAATCCATCAATTTCCAGCCCAAAGCGGCTCACACACCGCGAGTGTACAAGCATACACGCACCCGTGTCTCGCAGCACGTATCACGGTCGCGTCGATTTCTTTCTGTTGCTCGCCATCATGGCCGCCCCCTTGGCTTGAGTGCCCGACCTGTCCCTGCCGATTCCGTCCCCCACCTACAATTCGAGATTTGTTCGCATTCGCCAAGTTCCTCGCTCTGTCTCGGTCCCCGTCTCCGTTCCTCGCATTTGCCTTTGCTCCTCCGCTTGAAACTAACCAAAGAGCGCTGCGTCTGCGAGCAGTTGGTGGCGAGCCTTTACTACCGCCAACCCCAAGATTTAATTGCGTCCTCCTGCTGCTGCCGCGCTCTCTTGCTAGCTTCGGATGCCGCTGCTGCTGCTCCTGTGGGTGCCATAAGTATATCGCACTCCACGGTGACCGACCGACGCAGTCACGGGCGTGGCAGATAGCTGGCTGGCTACCACCGCGCGCCAGGACGGGATGGGCGAGAGGAGGCGCCGTGCGAGCGCTGTTGCTGGCCGGGGTGAGGAGGAGAAGGCTTCGGCTCCGGCGGCTCCCCCGGCGCCGACGGTGTGGTTCGCGCTCAAGAGGTCGCTGCACTGCCGGTCCGAGCCGTCGGAGGTGCACGTGCCGAGGCCCAAGGCCGCCGCCGCCGCCGCTGCTGGCGGTGGCGCGCACCTGTCGGCGATTGTGACCAAGCGCGCGGCGCCGCGGTCGGGGTGCTCGCGGTCGATAGCCAACCTGCGGGACGTCATCCACGGGAGCAAGCGCCACCCTGAGCGGCCGCCGAGCTGCAGCCCGAGGTCCATTGGCAGCAGCGAGTTCTTGAACCCCATCGCCCACGAGGTGGTGCTCAGCACCAATTCCCGCTGCGAGCTCAAGATCACCGGCTTCGGTGGCTGCGGCGGCCTCGCGGCGGCTGGGGGCGGCGTGCTCGCGCCTCACGAGGCGGAAGGCGACGGCGCCGTGCTGTCGTCGTTCGTCGGCACGCTCCGGCCTGGCACGCCGGGGCCCGGCTGGAGCCACGGCCTGCAGTACAGCGGCTCGTGCCGGGGCAGCATGCGGTGCACGCCGCCGAGGTCGCCGAACGTGCTGCTGGACAGGGACGCCGCCGCGGCCGGGGTGACCGCCCACCGCGCGTCCTGCGAGGACGCCGTCAAGAGCGGCGGCAAGGGCTCCGGCGGTCTGAGCTGCCACCGTTGCGGCGAGCAGTTCGGCAAGTGGGAGGCACTGGAGGCGCACCACCTTTCCAAGCATGCAGGTGAGTGTGACATTTGCACTGCAGTTCATAGTACAGAACACGCTTTTGTGGATGGTACACAGTACGCCACGGGTGGTGGATCTTCTCGGCGTTCGGAAAAAAATGTTCTTTTTCATGCATTTCTGGAGCACGTTAATCCCAACAGTGCATGTTTTTCTGTTAATTTACAGTTCTGGGAGGTGTCACTTTAGCTATCAATGGACATCTCTATATCTCAAAGTTGAGTGCATGGGTTCCTTTAGCTCAGAACTTTACCTGTATAAGGTTTCAATTTCACTTTCACCACACAAGCTAGGTTCCTCAAAACATCTGCATTCTGCTCCTTTTATGCGAATCCATGCTTTCTACTTTGCCAATAACTGCGAACCTGGTGTTCAGATCCTGCTAGATCTTTCATTTTGTTGTACCAGTAGATTAATAAGTAGGGAGTAATAACTCCATGCTTTTTCCTCCATTATGGTGCTTCCCAGCGGCATTTACGGTAGTAGAACATGTAAAGTGATACTGTACTAGCATGGTTAAGTTGCAATTAAGCGTCTTGCAGAGACGACATTGACCAAATGATCTTGAATGCACGCATGTATGCGACTGGATCGATCGATGATGACAGTGACGGAGCTGGTGGAAGGGGACTCGTCGAGGAAGATCGTGGAGATCATCTGCCGGACGAGCCTGCTCAAGTCGGAGAGCAGCTGCGTGCGGATCGAGCGGGTGTTCAAGGTGCACAACACGCAGCGGACGCTGGGTCGCTTCGAGGAGTACCGCGAGGCGGTGAAGCTCAAGGCGGGCAAGCTGCCCAAGAAGCACCCGCGCTGCCTCGCCGACGGCAACGAGCTGCTGCGCTTCCACGGCGCCACGCTCTCCTGCGCGCTCGGCGGCGCCGCCGGCTCGTCCAGCCTCTGCGCCTCCGACAAGTGCGCCGTCTGCCGCATCATCCGCCACGGTTTCTCCGCCAAGAAGGAGGGCAAGGCCGGCGTCGGCGTCTTCACCACGTCCACCAGCGGCCGCGCCTACGAGTCCATCGAGGCCTCCGGCGGCGGCGGCGACGACCCGGCCGGCACGCGCAAGGCGCTGCTGGTCTGCAGGGTCATCGCCGGCAGGGTGCACAAGCCGCTCGAGAACCTCAAGGAGTTCGCCGGCCAGACCGGCTTCGACTCGCTCGCCGGCAAAGTCGGGCCCTACTCCAACATCGAGGAGCTCTACCTGCTGAACCCGAGGGCGCTGCTCCCGTGCTTCGTGGTCATCTGCAAGGCTTAACTCCACTCCAGAGTCCACAGGCATGCATTGCAACGACTAATTAATCAAGTAATTAACCATTCTTTCCTTCATGTACTAGCTACCGATCGGTTGCCAGCTTTGTCGCCATCTCTTCTGTATGAGCTAGTATACACGTAGCTAGCTATTAGTATCCATCAGATGCATTTGTCCATACTCGAGTGAGTGTACGTGGGGTACCCTTCACGTGTAACAGTGGATCGATTCGCCATCTCCTTGCAGCTCACCACACGACAGCGAATCAACCATGCAACGTGAAGCAAAACTAACGATTAGTTTTGTTACTTTACTCCTTTTCGGTTACTTGGAGTACTTTTCATGCGTGCTCCTCGATCATCTTGTCCTCTCTCCCTAGTAGCTACTCTACTGGCATACTAGGAGTATTCTCCTCCGGTGCATGCTTGCAGCTTCTCAGCATTGTTGACACATGGTGATAGCAGAGAAAAACACTGGGCTTTGCTACGGATAGTTAATGAATCATTCAGCTATTCAGCTATTCCATTCTATTTCATTCGGAAGGTAGTTCTGGAGAATAGAGGTCATGTAGTAGTATGAAATGATTAATTGACTTTTGCACAGTTGTCTTTGAACGGACTGAAGCAGTGCCATCTCAATTTTGTGTTTCAAATTGTTCTGCACTCTGTCTCTCGATGGCCACACCACACCTGGTTTCAAAATCACTCTTGACTTTCTGTGGAGCTCCTGAGGAAATCTTATCATTTGCTGCTGCAACTGCAAGCAACCAAGTAACGGAGCAAGTGCAGGAAAGGCACGTCGCTATCACATCTAGATCGCTACCAGCCATCCAAACCGGCCATTAAATGCTCTTCTGTCTTAGGTGTCTGCAACAACAGTGGCAGATCATCAGAACAAGGCGATGCCATCATGCCGGCTTTCCGGACGACGTGGTCCCTCGCCGTGTATTGTTACTGCTCAATCTCACCTCCTCGCAGTGTAATCCATTAATAGCCAACCGTTAATTAGATGTTTCCTCCTAGTGACAAGAGCCAGAGAGTATACATATATACGTGTTTTGGACAGGCGCCGACTCATTAGCACGGCATTAATCTCCGTCTGTCCGGTTGACCGTGAACTCGCATTCATATGCATTGACTGCACGAACGCATGCCTACAATTCTGTGTTCAATTCGCTGCATCGCAAGTTGCGTCTGCCGCCTCGTGCGCTAATCACCCGGAAAGTCTTGTCTTCATTTCAGTCCATGTCAAGTTCGGCACACCGCCCTACTACCTCACTCCCTGAAAAAGTGTTATTGCAGTATAAAAATTTATCCCATAAAAAATATTATTTTAAGTAGGATTCACTGAATCTCTTTAATATCATTTTATCGTATTAACCATCTAAACAATAATACTCTTTTATTCTCCTTGTTTTCTTCCTTATACTTGTTCCTCTCCGCATTAATTAAGAACATATTTATTTTTTTAACATAATACTTAATCTCTTTTTAACTAGCTAAAACAACACTCTTATAAGGACGAAGAGAGTACTTAGCTAGTACTACTAATTGTCATCATTTTCAGGATTAGCTTAGCTATATGTACTCTCTCCATCTCACAAAGACTTTATTTTTACTCCTCTTAATTTATTTCACAAAGACTTCAACTTTAAAGCAATCATTATATTAGAGTTTATAAAAGTGGGGATAAACATATTAGAATTTGTGAAAGTAGAGGACAAATACATTAGAATTTACTAAAGTAAAGAGCATTATAGTATTTTAAGCTCTGTATTGGTATGTGTGAGATGGTAAAAGATGAAGTTTTTTTAAGACAGAGATAATATTTGTTTCCTCGCACACCTAGGGCTGAAAATGGTCGAAAATGATCAGAAAAACTCTTAAATCATTTTCATTCCTATATTTTGTACTCGGAATCGGAAACGGTAATGTCGAAAATAGAAATGGCTTCGAAAAATTCGAAACATCGGAAACGGAGTTATTTGGTCAGAAATTCATCAATATCAGTCAGACATCCATGAATTCGGATCGAAAATAACTTTACCTCACATGTGATGTCTAGAGTAACTCACGTAATCACTAAACATAATAATAACGATATCACATAATAATCATCCATCACAGAAAGCAATGTCAATAATTGTCCAACATGACAACATACAAAAGCGATGACAATGTGACAACGTCAGACCCTTTACCGAATCAGTACCATCGGTAAATTTCTGAATAAATACAGTAAACTTCGGTAAATTTCTAAATAAATACGGTAAATTTCGGAAACGGTGGGTAAACTACTGAAACCATTTCTGATACCGTTTTTGAGATCCCGGTATCAACAGAAAACGCACCGATACCGAAAAAAAGAGAAAACGATCGGTAAAATCCGGAAAACGGTGTCGGTCGGTTCAAAATTTTCATCAACTGTTTTCAGCCCTACACACGCCTGTCCTGCCCACCGGGATGGGTACTGGTTCAGAGTTCACACCGATCAACAGGCACGTTACCGTGATTACAAATGAGACGCAGAGAGTTCCTAGCTAAGATGTGTTGTCATCAGGAGGTTTCGTTGCGTGTTGGCGTGTTGCTGCGTTGTGGCTGTGAATAGAGAGCAAAGCATGAGCAAATAAGCACGTTTCGTTGTGTTGTCATCTGCCTCTTATGTACAACATATGTTTTTCCCTTCTACATAACATTGTTCAATGAAAATCAAACCACAAAGCCTCCCTTGCTGTTTTCAGGATTAAAAAAACTCTAGAGTTTACACATTTTCTCAAGAAATATAGTTTTACATATAAGCATGCCTTTTTTAGTATAGAGTTTTCAAGGGCATTTGGTTTGACACTATACCTCGCGGAACTTTGCCACACCTCACAAGGTAGCCATTTGTTTTGTTGCCATAATTGATGCGTGCCACAATTTTTTTAAACCTAGAATCCATATATCATCGATATTTTTTAGCAATGAGGTGGCAATATTTGAAAGTGCACCAAACATGTCCTATAGACTCATGCACTGACTAAGAGCAAGCTTAATAGTAATGGAGATGATAGCGACCTCTAATTTTGTCTAAATCATCTACTCATCAATTTAGAGATAGCATATGCAACACATTGTCTTGGGTGTAAATAATTCGCGTGCGCACGAGCACGTGGGCCTCCACAAGGTGGGCTACCAATATGACGTGGGCCTCTTGTGGGCTGCCAAGGTGACATGAGCCTGTTATGGGCTAGGCCAGATGCATTTAATCAAGTGATTTTTTATTTGATTGTGTATTTGTTTTAAACTATCAACCATACAACATGTTGTGATTGGGATAAAAATTTGATTACATGAGTATAAAATTTTTTTAATTTGAATTGAAAGTTAGAAGTACAAGCATATTTTTTGATTTTTTTAGCATAAATCGAAAGATTTCGATTTAAAAATTGAGTTGAAAGTTTCAAATTTTGAGTTAAAAGTTTTAAAATTGCAGTTGAAAGTTTTAATATTTAAGTTGAAAGTTTCGATATTTAGGTTAAAAGTTTCGGCAAGTCCGAGAAAAATTCGGAAAACACATTCTCTACTGGTCCGAACTAAGCGCCCACGACGCGCGCACGCAATCAAGACTCTCCACATTGTCTCTAGTACACTTTCTCTAATACAGTGCAACAATTTTATTTTATTTGTTTGCACTCAATCCATTGGTTATCTTTCTTCTAGAGCTTATGTAGATGTTGCCTCTTGCATAAGAGGGTTTTGGCTATTATTGTTTGATCTACGCTGATAAGCCGTGAAAAAATAAATTAAGCAACCAAAAATAATCTATGGATAAAACTTTTATATTTATGTTCTTGGTGGTTTAAAATCCAATGCTGTTAAATAAACGACGATGAAAAAACCTTAAAATATACTCTACAATTAAGTTTTGAAATTTAAATTTTGGCTGTGGATGATAAGACAACAAACAGATGATGAGATGCATGGCCTTTCTCTCCACCTCATCATCCGAGCCTACATAGCATCTTAGGGCTAGTGCTTACAAGCTTATTACACTGCTCGTAATGTATTGAAGCAAGTGTACTAGAGACAATGTATTGCATATGCCGTCTCTAAATTGATAAGTAGATGATATGGATAAAATTAGAGGTAATTATCACCTACACCGACTATTAAACTTGCTCCTATTGCACTTGCTCTGAAAAGTTTTACATAAGGCCTACCTTGTTTGGCATGGGCTTTACCCCGGTTCAGTACAAATAGGCCAGTCATAAGGGCATGTACAATTATCATTAATAGGAGGCTCTTAGACTTGCCAATTAGGGATACTAGGTCACACCCCGCGCTTTGCTGCGGGAATTCCTAAGTAATATTTAATGTGAAATTGTATGTGTCGGCGAAACGGGACTGGGGGCCCCACATACCCTGGGGACGTGTGGATCTTCGGTCACGTCAGCTCCTCTGGGGCCCTCATTCTACATCGGTGACGGCCGGCTATGGCTGTTTTCCCACCAAGTACCTGGGGCCCGAGCACTGCCCGGGCCCGGGAGCGCCTTCCCCGGGCGCGTCGCGACGACCGCCCGCATCTGCCTCGGGCCCCGTGGCCTAGGGACATTCCCGGGCCTCGCCCCCCGGTCCCGGGAGCCACAGGCTCGGTCCTGGGGCGCGTTCCCGGGGCACATTGCTGGGATATTCCCGGGCCCGGGTCTCGCCCCCCGGTCCCGGGACCCATAGCTTCAGCCCCGGGTCGCGTCCTCGGGGCACATTACGGGGACTTCCCGGGCCCGGGCCTCGCCCCTGGTCCCGGGACCCACCTCCTCGCCCAGGTAGCGTCCCTGGGGCACATTACCGGGTCTTCCAGGGCCCGGGCCTCGCCCTCCCGTCCCGGACCCATCTCTCGCCCCGGTCGCGTCCCCAGGGCACATTGCTGGGACTTCCCGCCCGGGTCTCTCCCCGTCCCGGGGCCCACAGCTTCGGTCCCCAAGGGGCTCGACACCTTGTGCGCGCGGAGGGCTCAATGAACTCTCTGCCCCGGGACGAACCTGACTCGAGCGAATCAACTCCCCAACTACCGCATTAATGAAGGCGACGGGCGTATCGCGCCTATCGCCCGCTCGAACGTGCGGGACTCTCACGATGGCCCCCGTGGGCCGGCTCCTTGTGCAGTCAGAGAACTTTTGACTAAGAGGGCTTCAGTTTTCCACGCTCTGGCAGCGATGGCGTGCGCTGTCACATCTCCATGACCTAGCCGCCTGCAGCAGCCGAGCAACGTGACTACCAGACGTGCCGAACCAACTCCGGCGTGGCTCGGCAGGCGGACGTCTGCGACAAGACATATCGTACCTAGAAAAGCTTTCTCTTGGCATGTGTGCTGGGCACTGTAGACTCCCCTTGGACTATGAAAAGAGGATCCATGCCAGCAGAGAGAGCTTCGGGGGCTTCTGAGAGCTTTAGGGGATTCTCAGCTGCTGCAGAAAACAAAAGACTGAGTTCATTCCCAAGTGAGGGCTAGCTTCTTGAGCACCCCTCAAGAACATCTTGTAAGAGCAAACCACATTCATCTCCCACATAACAAATACACACAGGAGTAGGGTATTACGCCTCCGTGCGGCCCGAATCTGTCTACTTCTTTTGCCTCCCTTACGTGCCATCGTCCCGATGCCGCAGTCGTCCTGTGAACAACTCCCCTGGCCGAACCTCAATGGGGGTTCCCCAGACTCCCCGGGGTTGGAGTTGCCTCCTCCGACAGCTGGCGCGCCAGGTAGGGGGAGTTTCACTTCTAGGCGGCACGCCGGCGTCCCCAACGCCGGCACACTCCATGGCAGGAGGTCATCGTCCGCGGGACTCTGACAAGCGGTCCGGCGGCTCACCCGCCGGGCAATGTTAGCCCTGTGGCGAGCCCGCCACGTTCCCCCTCCTCGTCTTCTTGGGGGCGTGCGGCCCGTGCCCGGTGGGCCGAGCTCCCCCCGCGGTAGCTTGGTTGTGCGGCCTCGGCCCCTTCCCTTGCGGAAGGAGCCGGCAAGTGCCCCGCTGGGTCTGCCGCGGCCTCATCCATAAGGTGCGAACGGACGCGCCGCTCCACGGCGCGCCGCCATCTCGACTTCCAGTCAGCGACGCCGCAGGGAGCCCTCCTAGCGGCGGAAGCCCTCCTGCGCCACCCTCCGGCATTTACCGAAGGCAGAGGCTGGGAGCGGCGGTGGCTCAACGAGGTCGCCAAACTGGTAGGCGCGGCCCATCGCCGAGTAGCCACCGACAGCCATGCAGGGGCCGGAGCGCGACCGCGCGCATCCAGCGTGGGCCAGCCCCCCGCCCGAAGCAGAACCAGCCCGAGACCGGCGCCTCGCGTCACGCCCCCGACCAAGGGTGGCTCTGGCGATCTCCGTGACCGGATAAATCGGATGCGGATTCATGAAGATGCCTGGGTCACATTAGACGATCAGCAGCGAAAGGGCGCAAACGCCGTCGGGCGTCCCGAGGCCCAGGCCTCCAGCTCTAACCCCCCGGCGGGAAACCGTCGTCCGTCGCCCGAGCCCGCTCAATACGGCTTGGGTTGCTGGCGCTCTGCCCAGACCTCCGACGGGTGCGCTGGCCGGCCCAAGTTCCGGCCCCGCCTGCCGGAGAAATATGACGGCTCATCGACCCACAGAGTACCTGCAGATCTACACCACCGCCATCCAGGCGTTAGGCGGCGATGAGAAGGTGATGGCGAACTACTTCCCTGTCGCCCTTAAGGCCTAGGCTCGCTCTTGGATGATGAACCTCCCCGAGGGCTCGATTACTCTGGGAGAACTCTGCCTCAGTTCGTGGCAAACTTCCAGGGCACTTTCCCACGCCCTGGGACTGGAGGCGGATCTCCACGCCCTACGTCAGGGTGTAGGGACGGCAGATCGCTGAGGCGTTTTCTGCAGTGCTTCAGCCAGGTCCGCAACACCATCCCCCATATCGCTCACCATGCGGTTATTCACGCGTTTCGCTCGGGCGTGCGCCGACAAGCGCATGCTCAAGAACTGGCCACTCGCAACATCCAGACCGCGGCCCAGCTGTTTAGCCTCGCCGACCTCTACGCCCGCAAGGAGGAGGCCCGAGCGTGGAACAAGCCACGCCCTGAGGCCCCTGACCGGGACCCTAGAGAGGACGGCGAGTCCTCGCGTTCCACATCATGACGGAACAGGAGGAAGGCCGGAAGGACAAGGGGGTCGCTAAGAACTTCGCCTTGGCTGCTATGGGCAGCCCCCCGAGCGACATTGCCTGCGGGGGCGATAACGGCGGCAAGCAGCAAAAGGCGCGTGGCGCCGCCCCCGCCAGCAACGGGCCGGAAGTGGTGCACCGTCCACGAGACGGACTGGCACGACCTCACGGAGTGCCGTGCCGTCCAGAACTGCCTAGAGCATCAAGAGTTCCAGCAGGAGCAGCAGCAGGCAAAGCCTGCTCCCGATCCGGAGCAACCCTCTCGAGTTCTAAAGAACCCGAGAACTCCTCGCCACCCTAGATGGGGGGCGCACACCCTCCTTGCACCGTGGCTTCAAAGCCATGAAGCGGGAAAGCGGAGTTGCTGGCCGCGGCATCGAGCCCAGCGGGCAGCCCGGAGCTGAAGTGGTCGGACACCCAGATACTTTCGGCCCGAGGACCATCCGGCCGGTACGGAGAATAGCTCGCTCAGGGAGGCTCAAAAGCTGACCGGTGTGCGTGCCTACACTTGGTCGCTTCATCTCCAAGCTAGGGGGAACGTGCCCTCCCTCTTTCAAGCATCTCAAGAAGACGGTGCAGTTCACTTGACGATGAGGCTGATCAAGCCTTGACGAGCTCAAGAGTGCCTGACAGCTCCCCCTGTCCTCTTGTGGCACGGCTCAAGATGACCGCCCTGTTGCTCTACATAGCGGCAACCCTGCAAGTGGTGAGCGCGGCGCTCGTCGTTGAGCGCCCCTTGCCCGACAAACGCGCCGCCCAGGATCGGCCACCCGGGCCCGACACTGGGGAGCCTGAACTAGGCAGCCTGCCAAGGCGAGTGCGAGTCTGGGACGCGGCACCCCAAAACAACTCAACATTTTCACAACCAGATGGGACGCGATTACCCGGACAGCATCGCTTGGCAAGAGCGGTCCGGGGCCGTCCCGATTATTCCACATCTCAGCCCGGGCCCGGTCCCGAGCACATATCCACCACATTCGAGCCGGGCCCAGGTCCAGGGTGTCCATGTCCCAGATCCGCGGCCCCTGGCCGACACCGGGTGAGCCGAACCGGGCAGCCTCGCCAAGGCGAGTGCGAGTCTAGGGACGCGGCACCCGGAACAACTTCAACTAAGGGCGCGATTACCCGGACAGCATCGCCTGGCGGAGAGCGGGTCCGGGGAGTCGTCCTGATCATTCCACATCTCACCCGGCCCCGAGTCCCGGGCACATATCCACCACATTCGAGCTGGGGTCTAGGTCCAGGGTCAGTCCCAGATCGCCCCCTGGCCGACACTGGGGAGCCCGGCAGCCTCGCCAAGGCGAGTGCGAGTCTGGGGACGCGGCACCCCGGGAACAACTTCAATACAGGGCGTGATTACCCGGACAGCATCGCCTTGGCAAGACGGTCCGGGGAGGTCGTCCCGATTTCATTCCTACATCTCAGCCCGGGCCCCGGTCCCGGGCACATATCCACCAATTCATGCAGCTGGGGCCAGGATCAGGTCCATGTCCCGGGATCCGCGCCCCTGGCCCGAACCGGGGGACGCCCGAACCCAAGTTCCTCGCCAAGGCGAGTGCGAGTTTGGGACGCGGCACCGAACAACTTCAATACAAGGCGCGATTACACCGACAGCATCGCCTTGGTGAGAGCGGCGTCCAGGGAGTCGTCCGATTCATTCCACATCTCAGCCCGGGCCCCGGGTCCGGGACATATCACCACATTCAGCGGCCCAGGGTTCCAGGTCCATGTCCCAGGATCCGCCCACGAGCCCGAACTGGGGAGCCCGAACCCGGGCAGCCTCGCCAAGGCGAGTGCGAGTCTGGGGACGTGGCACTTGGAACAACTTCAACAACTTCACAACCAGAAAGGGCGCGATAACCCGGACAGCATCGTCCTGGCGAGAGGGGTCCGGGGATCGTCCCGATTCATTCCACATCTCAGCCGGTCTCGGGCCAATATCTATCCCCGACCACGAGAGCTCACTCCCTCCCGAGGGAGCTGAGCCCGTGCACGCCTCGCTCCGCGTCGCTCATTACCAGCAGAGCCTCAAGCGCTATCATCAGCGTAAGGTTCGGCCTGATCACTCCAGGTCGGGGACCTAGTCCTCCGCCGTGTCTCACACGTGCCAGAAAGAAAAATCTTTCCCCCATGTGGGAAGGCCCCTTCCTGTGTGATCGATGTCTCCCGACCGGGCTCGTAAGTCTGGAGCATCTTCACAAATTTTATCCATAACACATCCTGTAAGTTGCGGGTGTGCTCGCCAGCGCCGGTTTTCTCCAAATCTCAGCGCTGGCCGGTGAAAGTGCATCTATCCCCTAAGTGGATTTTGGTGGATTAATGACAAAGCGGTTAAGGGACTAATGAGTTTATCAAGAATTGTGCAGAGAATTAGTTCCAGGTTGCTTAGTATGGTGCATGGAGACCCCCACACAAGACATGATGCAAAACGCGAAGCGCTCGGAGTTTATGTAAATTCATTTGAATTTTCTTTAGAGTCGTAGGAAAACCGTTCTATCAAGAGGGGTTGCAAGCAGTGTTCCAAGACCACTCAAGTGCTTAAGATCCAAGATAGCTAAGAGTTCATCACTTTGGCACAACACATACACTTGGGTGGCTATTTCAGTGTCAGGGTCGGAGGTTCCGACCTCCAGGGCCGGAAGCTCGACAGGTCTTCGGCCACAAACTAGTGTTGCCGAGGTTCGATCCTTGGGTGAGGAATCCGGGCCAAAATCTGTGAAGTAACGCTATTTTGACGTAAGCCATGTCTATAAACCCAAACTTGGATTCTAGTCGTTGCTGATGCATTCCACTTTCCAACTGTTCCCTAGCCTAAGGTGCTTTGAGCTCTCCCAACTAATCCTAGTGCATTCTTTGTGATTCTTGTGAGATCTAGTGGGGAAATTGGGTGAATTTTGTTGAAGAAGGCTAGGAGGATCTTGTGCACTTGTGGAGTCGCGGATGGTGCTTGGGGCTTATTTCTCTTGGAGGAAACTCCTAGACGTTAGACGTCTCCGCAAGCTTCCTCTTGTTGTGGATTGTCCGGGAAAGTTTGTCAAGTTAATCTCGCGCTCCGCAAGGAAAAGAGGTAATTCTAGTGAAACCAAGTTTGATCTTGTGGTCACTTGGTGAGGAAAAGAGTCAATTGAGACCCAGCTCTTTGGAAGTCCTCAACGGAGACGTAGGATCTTTGTGATCCGAACTCAGGGGAAAAATCTTTGTCTCCGTTGTCTTCTCTCGTTATTGCTCATTTTGTTATATTAACTTGCTAGCATTTATCTCGTACCCATTACTTGCACTTACTTGATCTCTTGTCAATTTATCCTTATAGATAGTATATTATGTAGAGTGAACTCTAGGTTAGAACTTCCGCGTTCTAGCGGCTGAAACCTCCGACCAGCCCTCTCGCCAGCCCGAGAGACGGTCGGAACCTCCTACCATTTGGTCGGAGGTCCTACCAGTATTTTACCGCTGCTTTGGAGAATTTTTTCAGAACGCCTATCACCCCTCTAGGCGACATCAACGGCTTTCAATTTGGTATCAGAGCCTAAACTCCTAAAAGCTAACCGCTTGGAGTTGATTTTTTTCCGAAGATGTCGATCAAGAAGGTGGTTGATTCTACCGGAGTTCAAGGAGTCGGATGCTCGACTAGCAAGTCGGGTGAAGAAAGGGATTGCTATTGACTAGATTACAACAAGTTTTTCCCTCCCCCTTTCAGCAATTCATCTCCGTGCCTTCGGACGCGCTCCCATTTTGACGGGACCTTCTATAGCGCATGGAAGCACAAGATAAAATTGCATCTAATCTCATTGCATCCAAGTTTGGAAATTGGTGTGCACGAACTTGTGACGGATGCTCCGGAGGAAGGAGAGGAGCCTACACAGCTCAAGAGGCTCTTATCCATCGCAATGCTCAAGCCGCAAGCGTCATCCTCAACTCCTTGAGCCCCGAGGAATTCAACAAGGTGGACCAACTCGAGAAGGCCAAGAGAATTGGGATACTCTTCAATTAGCGCATGAAGGATCCCCGGCGTAAGAAGTCTAAGATCGAGTTGCTTGAGGGCAACTCGGACGGCTCGTGATGGAAAACAAGAGACGCCACCAAGAGATGTACGATCGCATGATGGTCATTGTCAAAAGATCCGTGGTCTTGTCCTTGTGGTGAAGACCATGACCGATCATGTGTGGTCAAGAGGCTCTCGCGCGATCGCTTCCCAAGGAACCCCACCTGTGCGTGACTCATCCGGGAGATGAAGAACTTCAAGAGACTCACCCCAAGCGACCGTTCTCTCAAGGATCATATCACATGAGCTACTCGAAGAGGAACCAAGGAAAGTCAAGCAACTTGCCAAGCGCTGCAATCATCAAACAAGGAAGTTGCTTTGAAGGCAAAGAAGGAGCAAGCCCCAAGCGACTCCGAGACTAAAGATGAAGATTTTGCTCGATTGGGTGAGGAAGTTTAAGCACTTCCTTCGTCGAGGCGGTTTTGGCAAGGACAAGAAGAGATGACAAAGGAAGGAGCAATCCAAATGGGCTGCTACGAATGCAAGTGAGTATGGCCCTTTATGCCGATTGCCTTCAAGCTCAAGAACAAGGGTGACATGTCCAAGGTGGTCAAGAAGAAGACCGGTGCTCACATGGAGAGGAGTGGTTCTCCAATGATGAGGACGACGACAAGGAGAAAGTGATGAAGGAGGGTTGCCAATGCTATCAAGTCATCGTCGGGCCTTCGAGGAGCGTCTCTTCGAACAACTTGAGGACCGACGATTCACTATGAGCCCACTTGCCTCATGGCACAAGGGCGAAAGGTAAACCTCCAAACATCCAAATCTCTCCAATTGATGATGATGATTCTAGTATAATGAAAGTGAGGATGATATGAATGAGATGCTTAAGGGTTTTAGCAAGCCGGCTATGTTGCAATGACAAAGCTTATGAAGGCATTGGAGTGCAAAGAGAAGTCCCTCGAAGGCAAGAGGACTTGCTCATACTTGAGTGAAGAGAGAAACCTTGCCTGCAGAGGAGAACTTGGCCTAAGGAATGGAGAGGGTTGAGGAATTGATCCAAAAGAGCTCCTCTTCGGTCAAATAATCAATGGCTAATCTAAAGAGTGTGAAGAAACACTTAAGAGAAACGCTTGTGAAGTTGGACCAAAATCCGAAAGTATCTTGAGCTCCTAGTGCAATTTGACACTCTTTGGAGTACGCTCCACCTCCATGAGGTCACCAATATCTCCAATGCCTCCACAAGGCACGGTGAGAGAGGTTGCAAGAAATGGCTTTCCCTCATACTAATTTGGATGCATATGCTACTAACTTGAGCTTTGGAGGCCTTAAAAAGGAGAATGAGCCATTCATGGTTGGGTACTTTGGTGAAGTTTGGATGTTTAAAACATTTCAATCCAAGGATGCCCTCTACAAAACCTCACACCCACTCCAACAAGAATGGCTATGGTCTTGGCTTCTTTCCCCAGAATGGTAACACATCCGAAAGGACCATAAAAGTACCTCTTTGAATGGAAGCAATGCTCAGGTTTGTGAAAGAAGGGAAGTTCGCCGCAAGCGAGGAGGGGAGGTAAAAAGGTCCTCGGCCAGTCTAGGGGCCGGAAGCTCCGACCAACTGGTCGACGACAGTGGTTCAAAAGTGCTGACCAAGCCTCTCCCCTTGCGAGAAGGGCGGCCGGGTGGATCTGGCCCGGCAGCCAGTCGAGATTCGGACAGAACTCTCTAGCCGACCGAGAGGTCCGGTAGAAGCTCCGACCGTAACGGTAGGGGTTCTGACCGGCATCCCAGACAGGCAAAGAAGACTGGTAAGGCTCGACCTGAAAACTGTACTATGATCATATGAGATCACCAAGGATCACCGCGGGAATAAGAGTGATTGATATTCATTGGTGACTGCTCATGAGGAGTACAGGGCTTGTGTGGGGCCTAAGACACTCGTGACTAATGTTTTAAAGGACCAAACTTAAAACAAGTTTGGGTAAACTAAATCCCAAGCTTGATTCTTTTGTAGGCATACTCCTCCGGTGATCGAGTTGGGTTGTTCACAGCGGTGCACCAACTACATGAATCGGGAGAGAGGAGTATGTTTGCAACTCTTGACGAGAATGGAGGAGATCACGACAATATTGTCTTTGGAGATGATGGTAAGGAAAGGTAATGGGATTCAGTAAAATTTCATCTCCAACAATCTATCTCTCTCTAATGTTTCTTCTCGTCACCTTAAGCTACAATCTATTATCGGTGTCTCAATGTGCAAATTGGGCTACAATTGTTTGTTTACCCGACGAGGATGTAACCGTCTTTAGAAACCTTTCAGAGCCTGATAATTTCCGCGTATTCAAGGGGAATTGAAGGAGAGATCTTTATCTAGTGATTTGACCTAGATAAAGTGAACCCGGAGGCTTGCTTGATGCAAAATCTAATGGGGTGGCGTATTTGGCATCGAAGGCTAGCCCATGCGGGATGAGGAACTTATCGAATCTTCTAAAGGGGGAACACATCTCGGAACTGGACTCGAATGTCACATTTGAGAAGACCCAGTGGTGTAGCGCCTGTCAACCGGAAAGCAAGTTCATGGGAACCCACACCCGTGAAAAACATCATGACTACCTCAAGGCCGTTAGAACTAATTCATATGGATCTCTTCGGTCCCGTGGCCTACCTAAGCATCGGAGGTAACAAATATGGCTCGAATGTTGATGATTTTCTCGCTTCACTTGAATGTTCTTTTTGCAAGATAAGAGTGAAACCAAGGAATTTTTCAAGAAATCGCAAAGCGAGCCCAAAACAAGTTCGAGATCGCACTCAAGATCAAGAATAGTTAGGACGACAATGGGGGAGTTCAAGAATACTCAAGTGAGGAATTCCTGATGATGAGGTAAGGGGAGCACGATTCTCCGCTCCATATGATCCACCTCAAAATGGAGTCATGGAGAGGAAGAACCGGTCTCTTGTCGAGATGGCAGGATAGCTAGATGAATACAAACCCCGATATCTTTGGCTGAGACGGTGAACACCGCGTTCACGGGCTAAATCGCCTCTAGCTTCACAAACTTCTTAAAAAGACGGCATGAACTCCTCACCGGTAACAAACCTAATGTTCTCCTACTTTCGTGTTTTTTGGTTGCAAATGTTTATATTAAGTAAGAGACCTCGCTCATCCAAGTTGCTCTAAAGTGGATGAAGGATTTCTACCTCGGATATGAGTCAAATGCTCACGCTATCGTGTTTTCAACAAAGTCTCTAGAATTGTGAAACCACGAGAGATGTGACATTTGATGAAAACTAATGGCTCCCAAGTGGAGCAAGTTGAGCTTGAGATGCTAGGTGAAGGAGTCACGCGGACATGCATCGAGAAAAATGGCAATTGGAAAAAGTGAGGCCATATTGAGAGAGTCGGAAGAGCAAGAGGGACCGAACAAGCTCCTATCACTCAATCGACGCCTCAGCACAAGTTGATCAAGAGGAACGATCTGCACGAGTGAATGGGATAGATGCCGAGGGCACTAGTGAGCCAAGAGACACTGTGCGAGCTCAAGTCCCTCGCGGGTGCACCATCCAAGAATTCACCACACCTGGCAAAGTGGTTAGATCAGGTGGATGGGCAAAAGACATTCTGGGTAGATCCAAAGAGGGGTAACCACTCGCTCTCGGGTAGCTAACTTTGTGAGAATTACTCTGTCTCGTCTTTGGAGCCAATTAGGGTGTGGCGGACGCACTTGGTGATCCGGGATTGGGTGATAGCCATGCAAGAACAAGAGTTGAACACTTCACCGCAATCAAGTATGGCATTAGTGGAGAGACACAGCAAAACGTCATCGGCACCAAAATGGGTCTTCCGCAAACAAGCAAGACGAAAATGGAGTCGTTGACTCTCGCAACAAAGCACGGTTAGTGGCTCAAGGTTACTCAAGTTCGAGGAGACCTCGACTTCGGTGAAACCTTTGCGCCGGTTGCTCGCCTTAGTCCATTCGAATTTTATTAGCTTATGCTCGCTAACACGGTCATGATTTCAAACTTTATCAATGGTCAAGAGTGCGTTTCTCAATGGACCAATCTCAATGAGTTGGTATATGTGACAACCGCCTGGGTTTGAAGATCCCAAATATCCAAACTATGTCTACAAGCTCATAAGACGCTCTATGGCTTAAGCAAAAAAACCCTCTAGAGCTTGGTATGAATGTCTTCGCGACTTTCTACTGAAGAATGGCTTTGAAATAGGCAAAGCCGACCTACTCTCTTCACTAGAAATTCAAGAATTGATTATTTGTGTGCCAAATTTATGTCGATGACATAACTTTGGCTCTACTAATCCCTCTTTTAGTGAAGAGTTTAGTAAGATCATGACATAGGAGGTTCAAAGATTCCAATGAGGCATGGGGGAGCTCATCTTTTTCCTCGGTCTTCAAGTCAAGCAACAAAAGGATGGAACCTTCATGCAATCCAAGTATCTCAAGGACATCCTTAAGAAGTTCGAGATGGAGGGAGTCCCAAGCCATCAGACTCCAATGCCAACTAATGGGCATCTCGACCTCGAAACACAACGCAACCCGGATTCAAAGGTATATCGCACCATGATTGGATCTCTTCTTTACCTTTGTGCATCTAGACCGGATATTATGCTTAGTGTTACATGTGCGCCTCGTTTCAAGCGGAGCTAAAGAATGTCATTGTTATTGCATTAGAGAGAATTCTAAGATATTTGGTGCAGGGTGCACACTCCTAATTTCGGTCTTGGTACCCGTCTAAGGGTTGTGATTTTACTATGATATCGATTCCGATATGCCGGGTGTCGAAAGGTTGACCGCAGAGCACAATGGGATTTGTCAATTCCTTGAACGGTCTCTAGTTTCTTCCCTCCAATAAGCAAACTCCATTGCCCTATCCACTGCCAGAACGGAGTACATAGCCGCCGGCTCGTTTATGTGCTCAACTCCTTTGGATGAAACAAACCATTCAAGACTATGGCTACAAAATGATCAAAATCCACTTCTTGTGACAATAAGAGTGCATCAAAATAGGACAATAATCCCGTCCATTTACACTCAAGAACCAAACCCACATTGACATACCCTACAATCACCACCCTTTCTTCTTGAGAGACCACAACGCCAAAGGAGATATCACCATTACCCATGTGAGAACCGAACACCAACTTGCTGGGGATATCTTCACCAAGCCTTTAGATGAGAGAGGAAGTTTTTTGCGAGCTTAGGATGAGCTCATATCTATCTTAGATTTTCGAAACATTGCATGACTAAGTGCTTGACTAATCAATAGTCAAGAAAGGGTTCATGGTCAATACCAGGATGTCAATCAAAGTGAGCTTCTCTGTGTTTTTAGGCCTCTTCTTGTATAGAAATTGGTCTTAACACTGAGAACGAGTCTCCAACATTCCCAAAACTCATTTCCAAAATATTGCGAAAATCCTTGTTGAATATATTTACATTGCGAAAAATTTGGCTCTTTTCATTGTTGATCTTCATTTGTGACTAATGTTATGTGCCTTATTGATTTGCTGCTGGTCTCACATATGGGTCAACGGAAAATCAGTCACCCTCCTTTCGGCCCAAAATACCTTGTTTTCCTTCCTTCCAAAAAAAAAAAAAATCCTATTCGATCGTACGATTCCGACCAATAGGCCGGAGGCTCGACCTAATCTCTGTCCAAAAAAAAATTCAGGCCAGAAGCTCCGCCCTTAGCTCGGAGGTTCTGGCCCACCCACCGGTTTTAACCCCGGGTGGCTCTGGGAGTTCCTCTCTCTCTCATTCCATCCTTCCAGCCCTAACTAGTTCCCAGTTCTCTCTGTGCATTTTCTTCAACCCACACCAATCAAAAATCTTCGGCATTCACGTTGCCCCCTCCTCCTGGTGGCGGAACTCCGTCCCGTGACGTTTTTGTGCTTCTCATCTCAGCGTATTGATTTCGATCTTTTCTCCTAGGTTTTCATCTCTTTTGACACCGATCTCTCAATATGTAAACTAGGACTCGGTTTCCTTGGTGAAAAAGAGCTTCCATGCACATCCAGAACACTGATCTATAGTTTTGAATAAAATGCATTGGCTAGTTTTGTAGATATCTAAGTCACAACCATGTTCGTCCGACAGGTTCGGTCTTCCTGGCCGGTAGGTTCCGACCAGCACTCTCGGCCTGGCCGGAGGCTCCGGCCCTGGGTCGGACCCTCCGACCGGCATATTACTGCTAGCCTTCTGTAACCTTGGGGATCTTCCAATATGTCCTTGTACCTTAATACTTCCTTGATTCCTTGGTTGTGTTCAGTGTCAATGGCTTCACCGAGAAGCATTCAAAAGGCTAGACAGATGTCTCCACCCGTACCCCAAAGTGATCAGGGACTCGCCTCCTAAACGGCTGACAAGGGAAAGGCACCGCTCGTCTTGTCTCAGCAGCAGCAGGAGGGCAAGGGGAGAGGCAAGCGGCCTGCTACACCACATCACCATCCCAGTCTACAAGGTTTGAACTCGTAGCTCTGCCTTGGTTAATCGGGATTGGATCGCCACACCACCGCACGCCACCAAAGGCGTGGTGGATCTCGCAGTGGCAGCACTTGCAGCTCTGGCAGTGGGACTGTCAATGACCCAATCACAATGAGCAATGAAGCATAGAGCTGTCAGCACTACTCCTTTTGCCACTATTGGCAGCAGCGCTTTGATTATCTACACGATGTGACAAGAGGCGGCAGAGACATTAGGAAGCTTGGAACCCAGATACCTCCACTTCCTGCAGGAGTTGACAGATCCTCACATTTGTTTTTTCAACCCCGGGTCCGTCGAGGTAGACTGGTACAACTCAGTCTCATAAGTCGACTCAAGCCGGTCCGTGGAAATGAAGTATATAGACTGGGAGTACATGCAGCGCCAGAAGGGGCAGATATTCAAAGGATGTAATCAAACTTTGCTAGATAAGGATTATTGGAGGTATCATTGGGGTTACAGTATGATTGGAGTGAGAGGTGATCGGTCATTTTCTTTAGTCGACTTATTCTTTGAGGAGAGCCACAACATGAAGTACAGATGTCGGTGCGCACTCAGGTGTGGAATATACAGTTACTATCTCTCAGTTCGCTGCCATCTTGGGATTGACCCTGAGAATCTGAACCGGCCCTAACCTGCACAGTGAGAAGACACTGCCATCAGAGGACCATATTTCTCTATGCCGATGGGGCAAAGAAACTGCACAATGGGCACCACAAGGGTCTTTTTACCCTTACAAAGATTCTTCTGAACATGATCAGGGGCAACTTTATCTCCTAAGGCTGGCGATGCCCACACTCTTTCTGCTCGCCACTACACTTGCTTGCCAGGTTGAGTGAGAAATCAGCCTCCCTGTCAGTGTGAGAAAGTATATTTGGTTTGATCTTCAACATTATGGGTGGAGCCTAAAGAAGGGTGTGCCCTATGCTCCATATATTATGAAGATGATAGAGGAAGTACTGGACTTGTTTTGTAGAAGGAGGTGAAAGCACAAGGCTTACCGTCCCCAGCTCCGCCGCCAGTGAAGTTTCCCTCGCTACTATCTCAGCCCGGCTCTTCTTCTCAATCTTCCGAGTCGCCTATAGAAGGCACTCAAGGCCATCTCAACATTGCCACCAAGAATGCCCGTGGAAGATTAAAGAAGATGGAGCGCCGCAGAAGGGGCATGTTGAGGATGCCGGCAAGACAGTACTCAGATATCTTCAGACGAGGTCTTTGAGATCCTTTTGCCGCCTATGGAGACTGCTTCACCACATTGCCAGTGGGGTCGGCCCCTTCCAGAAGACATTTGAGATCTGAGTCTGGAGGCTTGCTTCTGAGGAAGACACAGAGAGAGTCTCATATCATGATGATAACAATGGGAAGGATGATGAGGTGATGGGGACAGCAGTGAGGAAATGGGGATGAGGATGATAGTCTATCGCAGCACCTCCACCAGTACAGCCTGGCTTTACACATCTTGCTCTCTCTTTTCAGCCAGTCTACGACATTCCTCCCATCATTGAGAAGAGATGATGATCCGCCAGTGGCGATACAGAGGTTTTTGCTCCAGATGATGAGACCGGCACTCAGGCAGTACAGTCGTCCGGCGACAAACTGAGATTATCCCCTCCGACGACGATTGAGGCCCCTTCTCCCTGTCTTTCCTCTCTTTTTGGTGCCTGATGCCAAAGGAGGAGAAAATTCAAATTAAGAGGCCTCCTCCGACACTTTTGTGGCATGCTCTGCAGTATGGGGGGACCCCCTCCTGTCTTTAGGTTTCCTATACTTCTTTTCGGCCATTGACATGTCATTTGACAAATTGTTGCGATGTAATGAATACTCAATTATGGCTCTAGATAAAATTAGCATTTAAATCTATTTCTTGTAATGCCATACAATGTGATGTGATGTTTACTTCTCATGTTTGTGTTGTTGTCATGTCATATGCACTTGGCTATTCTATTCATCATGTCACACCTTGCACCCCACGATGAAAATAGATGTTAAAAGGCTTGTCATGTTTCACAAAACTCAATATGCATTATATACTTTCACATCTTACTAATATATGCATATTCTAGGGGAGCCAATTCATCCACTATTCATTCAAAATCAAGTTTATATATTTATTCTGTTATAGCTTTAACCGTGTTGTCATCAATCACCAAAAAGGGGGAATTGAAACCTACATCTATCCCCTAAGTGGATTTTGGTGGATTAATGACAAAGCGGTTAAGGGACTAATGAGTTTATCAAGAATTGTGCAAGAGAATTAGTCCCAGTTGCTTAGTATGGTGCATGTAGACCCCCACAAGACATGAGCAAAACGGCGAAGCGACTCGAGTTTATTTCTAAATTCATTTGAATTTTCTTTAGAGTCGTAGGAAAACCGTTCTATCAAGAGGGTTGCAAGCAGTGTTCCAAGACCACTCAGTGCTTAAGATTCCAAATAGCTGAGAGTTCATCACTTTGGCACAACACATACACTTGGGTGGGCTATTTTCAGTGTCAGCGGGTCGGAGGTTCCGACCTCCAGGGGAAGCTCCAACCAGGTCCTTCGGCCACAGACTAAGTGTTGGCCGGAGGTTCCGATCCCCCGGGTAGGAACCTCCGGCCAAAATCTGTGAGTAACGGCTATGTGACGTAAGCCATTCCTATAAAACCCAAACTTGGATTCTAGCCGTTGCTGATGCATTCCACTCATTCCAACTGTTCCCCTAGCCTCTCCTAAGGTGCTTTGAGCTCTCCCAACTAATCTAGTGCATTCTTGTGATTCTTTGAGAATCTAGTGGGAAAATGGTGTTGAATTTTGTTGAGAGAAGCTGCTAGAGGATCTTGTGCACTTGTGGAGGTCGCGGATTGGCTGCTTGGGGCTTATTCTCTTGGAGGAAACCTCTAACTAGACTTGCGTCTCGTTTCGAGCTTCCTCTTGTTCGATTGTGGAATATGACTTTCCTCAGGGAAAATTTGAAAAGGTTAATCTCGCCTCCGCAAGGAAAAGAGGTAAATTCTAGTGGAAAACCCAAGTTTGATCTTGTGGTCACTTGGTGAGGAAAGAGGTCAATTGAGACCCAGCTCTTGGAGCTCCTCAACGGAGACGTAGGATCTTTGTGTCCGAACTTTGAAAAAATCTTGTGTCTCCGTGTCTTCTCTCGTTATTGCTCATTTTGTATATTAACTTGCTAGCATTTATCTCTTACTCCATTACTTGCACTTTACTTGATCTCTGTCAAATTTATCCTTTATAGAAGTATATTGGTAGAGTCTGAACTCCAGGATTGGAACTTCCGGCGTTCTAGGCCCAAACCTCTGACCAGCCCTCTCGGCCAGCCCGAGAGAGCCAGTCGGAACCTCCTACCTTTTTGGTCGAAGGTTCCTACCAGTATTTTACCGCTGCTTTTGGAGAATTTTTCAGGAACGCCTATTCACCCCCCCCCTCTAGGCGACATCAACGGGCTTTCAGCCGGGGGCCCCCATATGCATCCCCTAAGTAGCTTTTTCAGTATGCTTTATGTTCTCGTGCCCTTTGTCCTTTTTCTGTGTGTTGCGTTTGTACGGTCTCCCCCTGGGGCATAATCGGCCGCGCCCGTGCGGCGCCTGGTTTGCGTATAATTATTGCGTTCCCTACCAACCAACTACCGTATCCCCTCCTGCTAAACCCCGGACATTGTCCAACCCCCGGGGCCATGGGTGCGCCCCTCTGCGCGGCGCTCCGGGCCCCCGCAGCGCTTGTGGTGTCCCGCCTAGTTGGCTTCCGCTCGGTTTTTTTTTCCGCTGCTAGGGGCAAAATACTTATGCGCAATCCTTTCCTCCGGCACGATCGCGACCACCGAAGAGGCCCCTTGGAGGTGGTAGACGCCACATTCGTAGCATTAGAATGGACAAAGGAGCGAGCCAAGTACTCTCATAGTTTCATCGTGTGCAGATTGGACCCATCCTCCGCCAGGCTTAAAAGGGTGCTCGGCTAGCGCCGGTTTTCTTTCAACCTGGACGCTGGCCGGGGGCCCCAATCTTAGATTTATTTCCGGCGTAATTCCTAGGACAGGGGAGCTGCAACCGCTCCTGCCTTCGGTTTTGTGCTCGCGGAGCCACACCCACACTTTTCAACATCTAGATACGTAATCTTATTTGGCTTTAAAACATTGCTCCAATCTATTCCTTCCCCATTTGTATGGCCACGTGTTCCGTTCTCCTCGCCCAGGGGCAAAGCGGAATTTGCGGGCTAGGCACGTGGGCCACCGGTTAGCGCTGCCCGGTTGCCGAGGCCTGTATGGCCGAGTCGGACTGGGCACTCTAGGCCCCGGGCTACATTGCGATGCCCGGGTCTCGGCAAGAACCCCTGTTGGGCCAGCCTAGATTCCCGGGCGGGCCAGCAGTGCTTGGCCTGGCCAGCTCCTCCCCTCACCACTGCCGAAGCACCGGGTGCTTCGCTGTCTGCGACCCCCCGTACGGTCAAAGGTGGTTCCCGAGGGGCTCCCGGCGAACGCCAAAAAGGTACGAGCTCAGCACTTCGGTCGATACTAACCCACGCGGGGCATCTTTTCGATATTTCTCTCTCTCTCTAGCAGTCTTCCCCGCGCCTCGCGTGCGCTCCGGGCCAGTAGCGCTCGGGGGCATGGAGGGCCCCCGGCCCGGAAGATTCGCGCCAGTTGCTCGCGGTCATCGGGACCGAGTTCTCGGGGCGGGCAACTACCAAGCTCGCTACCTCGGGAGCCAAGCTCCGGGGCGGTAGGGCTGGAAGACGGACCCGTCCCGGCGGACGAGTTCCCGCGGGCGCACTATCACGCTCGCTGCCCTCGGGGACCGAGCCCCCGGGGCACGCAGCTGCCTCTAGGACCCGGAAAGGGGACTAGGCGGCACGGCCGTTCGCGCTGCTGGCGCTCGGAGTTCGATGGCGCCTGGTACTCGGCGTCCCGGCGCCCAGAAGTCAAAAAAAAAACAACGACAACAACAACAACAGCAGCGCAGCAGCAGACAGACACAATAAGCAAAAAGAGCGCAAAGCACGAGCGGAGCCCGGGACATGTGTTGTCCGGGGGGAGTCACTCGTCTTCCGAGACTGGACCCCGGGCGAGATGTCAGAAGACGACTGCCATCTTCCTCGGATTCCTCGTCGTACATCGGCTCCACGAGGTGCTCGACCGTGGCGTCGAAGAACCCCGCCCCGTTGCAAGCGCCTGTGTCGGGCCACGGCTTTCGTGCCGCCTCTGCGAACCACCACGGCTTCCTCACGGCAGTGATCTCATGCTCTCGGGCCACGAAGCCGGCCTCTTGGGGCCCGACGCGTTTCCTCCTGGGAGGATATTTCCTTCTCCCCGTGCCTCCATCTCAGACCTGGCGCAGGAGCCTCGTCGCGGCATATTTGGCGGCGCCTCCAATTGGACGACGCGCCTCTCTGTGCTACCTCGATCTCCAGCCAGCGGGTCGCCACGAAGATGCTCAGTGGCGACCAGACATGAGCAGTGAGCTACTGCGATCACCATTTGCGATCGCTGCTGGCGCCCGCTCTCGGATCCGCCCGGACCCGGGTGGCTCACCGACGCTCCTGTTGCCCGGGCAGCAAAAAAGCACCAGGGGGCTGACTCCCCCCTCGCGAGGACGGCTGGCCCTGGCATCCGCGCTCTTTCTTTGTCAGCAGGGACGTCAATTGGTTCCGCGACGGCAATCATGGCCGTCGTCGCGCCAATCTGTTTCTGTCAAACCAGGGTGCGTCCCCGAGTCCCCTCGTTCTCCAAGACGTGGCCCTGTTTCCTACCCGGAGTGGGTCCGCGCAAGCAACAGGCCAGGGGCCACTGTCGCGAAACGGGACTAGGGGCCCCCCACATACCCCAGGACATGTGGATCTTCGGCCACGTCAGCTCCTCCGGGCCCTCATTCATGCCACCGGTGATGGCCGCTATGGCCGTTTTCCGCCAAGTAACCTAGGGCCCGAGCATCTGCCGCGCGCCCGGTGCGCCATTCCCGGGCGCGTCGCGACGACCCCTGTGTGGCGCCTCCGACTAGGTGGAAGGCCACATGTGCATACTGCACCCGATCCCAGGATCAGTATCAGTCGGTAGCACAACAAATGATACAACTCAGAGGATTACAATAAATACATAACAGGGTATTTACATATATGTACAATGGCAGATCCATCCAGGACAACCCGGGCATGGCAAAATGAACAACAGGTAAACTAGCGTGACAGCAAAACAGGGCGGAAGCTGGACAAAACTATACGACAGGCTTCGGCTGGGAAACTAGGCTCGAAACCTTCAGAAGTCTTCGTAGTCGCTGGTCTTTTGGAAGAACTCGCATGGGCAGCAGTCGGATCTTCGTCTTCTTCTCCAAAACTACTAACATATATATAACCAAGGTGGAGTACTTTCGTACTCAGCAAGCCCGGGAAAGATGCCATGTCGGTCAGATAGAAAGCTAAGTTTATGTCGAAAATAGCCTTACAAACATTTTTCTTGCAAACGACTCCTAGTGAGATCCAAATTTTAGTTGTCGGAAAGAGGCTCGACGCCTCAATCCTATCCGCAAGTTGTCTTTCAACAACTCGCCAATTAAAAGAATCATCTTATATACATCTTTTAACTTCGCATTAACTCGTCCTGTAATCTCCCGAGTAGCTACCAACCACTCGTTGACCTGAGACCGGCTACAAGACCAAATCTCAGCATTGGGCATGATGCCGCTACACTGGCTACAACCAGTTAGCTAAACCGCCGCCCTGGCTACAACCCGGTGGGCTCGAACATCTGCTTCCCTGCTACAACCCGGGAGGCCTGTTCATGCCGCTACAAATGTCCCGCTTAGGCTGGCTACAACCAGCTAGCTAAGTCGCACGCCCTGGCTACAACCCGGGGGCTCGAACACTGCTGCCCTGGCTACAAACCGGGAGCTGTTCTGGCACTAAATGCCCGCTAGGCTGGCTACAAACCAGCTAGCTAATCGGCGACTTTCCTGGCTAACAAACCGGGAGCCTGATCAATCTGCTGCCCTGGCTACAACCGGGAGCTACGATCAATCCGTCATTCTGGCTACAACGCCGAAGACATCTGTAACACTGACCGCCCTGGCTACAACCCGGGGCATGATCTTCATCCGTTACTTTTCAATCACTTGATTATGTGCTAAACACCCCGGAATCACACAACCGTTTCTGCCACACAGCCTCGTTTGCCCACTCGGCCAACTCTGCACGGTTCCCTTCATCAAAACACTTTCACAATCACTGCAAACAATCTACTGTGGGAAACACCTTAAGTGATAATACATAGCCAAAGCCACAAGCACTCTCTGACATCAAGATTTTCACACGTATTGTTTCGCAAACACGCCGATAAAACCACCATAATACCGGGTTTCCAATAGTTTAAGAAAAAACCAATGTTTTCCCCAACGACAAACAACGTTGCAGAGCTAAGCCAGTCTAAACTCGCATCGAGTCCGTCAGATAGGATGCTAGCGTCCATTTTGGGCTCTCACGGAAAATATAACAAGCCATCTACCAAATAAGTTCTACTACTGGGCGGGTCATCAGGTTTGCGCGTTGCATAACGAGCCAACAGTTTAAAAAAGGTGCTAAAACTAAAAGCATGCACATATTTCCAAACAATAAGTTTGCATATATGGAAAACAAGTATGATCAAAACTTGCCTTTTCCAAGAGGGTCTCGTCGGCGAAGCCGCTCAAGATCGTCCACCGGTCAGTCTGAACAAGCCAGAAAAACATCCGTCTACTCTATGGTGTTTAAAACACCAAGAAAGATCAAGTATAGTAGTCCGGCTGCCAGAAAACGGTGCAGTCGGCTGAACAAGGCTTGCAACCAACACACAGACTCCAAAGCGAGAGATGAGAACTCAATAGAGCTCGGAAGCTGCCGTTGCAAAAACAAAGGAAAAAAGACATGATGTCTTCAAGTATATAACGCGTGCAGGGTAGAAAGCACGGTTTGAAGCTCGGAACGGCTAGGAGAAAAATCAAGTGAAATGACAAAATTGGATGATCCACGCAGATGACTGGGAGTCCGCGTGACAGGGATGGAACTGCACCGATGAGAAATTAAGTCAAGGCTAGACATTGGAGAAATCTCACTGACGAGGCTCGGAACGACCACTGGTCCAACAATAGCAGGTTATGTCCATCGTCCAACGGTCTGCGGGCAGGTGAAAACTGATTCTTCTCCACTTCGGTATCGGCATCCAACGGCTAGTCGCAACTCGCGGGGAAGGGAAACATCAGTCCAAACAAGGTGTCAAAGCACACACACGCTTACCAGGCCAGCAAGATATCCCGAGTAAGACAAGGAAAAAAGTTGATACAAGCGACCTGAGTACCAACTACTCGGCCAAGGGAGAAGGTAAGTCGCTGCCCGAAGAAGGAAAAACGGAAGCACACGCTGACAGCACAGAGAAGATCTCGGGGGGCGGGCGTGT
>RYFJ01002093.1:0-194073 GCA_003991445.1 Oryza meyeriana var. granulata
GGCCCTCGCCCGAGTAGCGAAGACCGCGTCTGGAGACGAAAACTCGCTCTGTTCTCATCGATGAACACACCGAGATCCGACGAGAAAAGATGAACAGTACGGAGGAATTTCCCCTGCACACCAACCGCACAACACAGCACTTTTCAACTTGATGCTCTCCACCCTCACTTGACACCGATACACAGGGCTTAAATAGACTCAGTACCGTGGCCGGTACTCACACAACCTCCCACTTCTCTCCCTCCGGTCACATGCCCGGCGCACGACTCGCACACACCGCCACTTCTCACGTGGACTCTCCGGTCCACGACCCGGCCGCACAGACCCAGCCGCACGACTCGGCCCGCACAGCTGCTCCACTACTCCACTGCACCACTCCTCCACTGAGCGCATGCAAAGCACTCGCATTGATCTGCCGACGCACGCACTCCGTGCTCTCTCCAACAGATAACTAACTCACACGACACCACACTGACTTGCTAAAACTCACACAAACCCTAACAAACAAGACTTAAAGTCTAACAAGCGGCAGGGCTCACCAGCGCAAATCGACAACGACACGATATGGGGACGCAGCGGCAGGCACGAGTAGAGCAGCGACAGCGTATCGACACATAGGAGCAGGCTACCGAGATCAGAGCAGGGCGACATGGCAGGTGCCCACCAGCGCGACGCTTCCATTAGGCAGCGCGGTGGCTCGCGCAGACGAGCGCGCAGCGTGCTGGCGAGACTCAACCGCCGCGCTGGCCGCAGCTGAAGAGGCCGGCGACGGCCGCTGGCTACAGCAGGCAGCCAGGCAGATCAGGGGCTAGCTTCCAGGGCGGCTCCGTCCACTATTTAAAGGGCAGGGGCTAGGGTGGCGCGCTGGCAGCACGCGCCGGGGGAAAGTGGCGGCGGGGCGGCGTGAGGCGGCGGGATGCACAGGCTAGGTCAGGCCTGGGCAGTGCGGTGCAGGCCGCGGAGGCCGGGGCGGTGGGCTAGCGCAGGCAGGGCCGAGACGTGGAGGCAGGCCAGGCCGGGGCAGCGCGAGGGGCGCAACTCGACCTGGGGAGCCTGAGAGGAAGAAGGAAGGAGGAGGGAGGAAGAAGAAAGGAAAAGAAAGAAAGAAGGGGGGAAAGGAAAAAGGAAGAAAAAGAAGAAAAAAGAGATAAAGAAAGGGGTTTTTGGGAAAATTCTAATTTTGCGAAAATTGGAATTTTAGGATATTTACGTATTATATTTTTTTGAAATACTCGGAATATGAGGATATATACATTCATACATATATAAACATAGGTATATATATATATATATATATATATATATATATATATATATTGGGAATTGAACAGTATTTGGAAGTAAATAGAAAAAGAATATATGTAGTGGGGTCCGAAGGCGGAATAATTTGTGGGATTCAGAGAATAAAGAATATTTTCCCGAGGGAATTTGGGGAGTAGAATATCGGAATATTCGAGGAATATTTGGGGAATAAAATATCGGATTATTCTTCGGGTTGGAAACTGGAGGAGATTTTCCGGGAACTAGGAAATGGAATATTCCGAATAAAATATTTTGGGATTAGGGAATTGACAAGGGTGTTTTATTGGAACTTGAATTTGGAGAAATCTCAGACGATTGGGGATTTGGATTTATTTTGACAGAAAAGGGGTATAAGGGAATATCTAGGATTTATCTCAAAGGGAAATATAGATATTTTGAATACAAAGGATCTCGGATTGGGAGTCTAAAGGAGTTCTAGGGTTTCAAAATGAATAAATCCGGTAACTCCGAATTTAGGTTTTCGAGGTGACTTTAGGGTTCTGGGAACGACACAAAACCCTAGAAGAAAAGGGAGTCAGAGTTCACGATGAATGGGGAGACTTCAAAGGACTGAATCAGGAACTACCCGAACAGGGGAAAGGAAAAGGAATTTATTTTATATTTAATTAATTTACTAAAGTGATCTTTATTGAATTAAAATTAATTCTGTAGCTCCGAAAAATCCGAGAAAATTTCAGAGGGTTTATTAAATCACGGGGAATTTACCAGAAGTAAATGCCACCACGAAACACGAAGAATTTATTATTGTAAATACTCAAACACTTAAAATACTCCGACAAAACCCCTGGAATATAAAAACATCCAAGTATTTATTTAAAGATTTAAACTCGGGATTTTTAATATTGAAAATTTTAAAATTTTATTCAAACTCTTTTCTCAAACAAAAATTTTCTAGTGTATTCTTATATTTCCATTTACCCACGATAATTTTTAATTAAGACGATTTTCAAGGCATTACGTGTCGTCATTAACGGTCAGCGGTGGCGAGGGACGGATGGCCCGAAGAGGCTAAACCATCCTCGGCGCCATGCGACTAGGCCCTATAGCGTCACCAGCGGCTTTCTTCCTTTTCTTCCCCGCAGTGTCCCCGCCATCATCGCCGTGAGGCTGGACGGAGTTTTCACGTAGGGGAACCTCCTGGCGAAGCCACATACATACACGGTTCACCCTACCCCTTTTGAGGAACTTCATGATCTCCCTATACTCCTTCGGAGTCATATCCCTGACAAGGCACTTCACTAGTCTCTCCGCTTTGCCCAAGGAGATACTGCAAACTACGTAAAGTCGCCTAAATCAGAACAGATCGAAGCGAAGCTCAACAGGCGAACGAAGGATCGAAACAAATCAAAGGGGACATACCGAGGCGGTCGTCGGGGACGGCGATGGCAAGGAGATCGTAGATCCGGTTATCGCGGTCGATGGTAATATTCCACGACCACACCAACGAGGTGACGCCCATCATCAAGTATTCCTCAATCAAGTTCCAAACACCGAGGCGGCTTGCAATCGCTTGAAGGAGTTGGCGGGCGGGCCTTCAGCATACCTTGTCGAGGAGACCTTCGGGTGGGCGTCGAAGCGGGGGACGCTCAACGACGTCTAGAGGGCCTTGAACTCACGGGAGCCGATGGCATAGGAGATCTTGTGGTAAAACCACCGCCTCATCCACGACTTTTCCCACTTCAGCATCGAAG
Organism: Oryza meyeriana var. granulata; assembly: GCA_003991445.1. Lineage (NCBI taxonomy): Eukaryota > Viridiplantae > Streptophyta > Magnoliopsida > Poales > Poaceae > Oryza > Oryza meyeriana. The sequence continues at coordinate 3,015 of RYFJ01002093.1, forward strand.
TGAGGACAGGCCACAGATCGGCTTAGTTGGGCCACGTGATGAAATTCATGTTGCCGAACACGCTCTTCTTCGGCCCTGCTGGGGTCGCCACCGTTTTGCTGTAGAGGGCGGCCTGGTGAACGACGGCGAAGAGATCAGCCGTCAGCTCGAACTCCTGAGTTCGCGCCATGCACTCGAACACGGCGACGACGATGAAGGCGCTCGGGCTAAGCTGCGGTAGCTCCAAGTTGAATAAGGCAAGAACCCCGAGGAGTAAGTGTGCGCCTCCCGACTAGGTGGAAGGCCACCATGTGCATAAGGCACCCGATCCCAGGATCAGTAGTCGGGTACGCACAACAATGATACAACACAGAGTTACAATAATACATAAACAGAGTACTTACATATACGTACAAGGAGATCCATCCAGGACAGACCCGGGATGGGCAAGATAATCAACTGGTAAACTAGCGAAACAGCAGAACAGGGCGGAAGCTGGACAAAAACTACTCCACAGGCTCGGTTGGGAACTAGGCTCGAAACCTTCAGAGGTCTTCGTAGTCGGCCTGGTCTTGGAGGAACTCGGCAGCAGTCGGATCTTCGTCTTCCACTCCAAAACCTACTATACATATATATGAACAAGGTGAGTACTTTCGTACTCAGCAAGCCGGGAATGATGCCATGTTGGTTAGACAAGAAGAGCTAAGGGTTTCATTTGCGAAAGACTGCCTTATTAAACTCTTTTCTTTGCAAACACTAGTGAGTTCCAAATTTTAGTTGCGGACAGAGGCTCACGCCTCCATCCAATCCGCAAGTTGCTTTCAACAACTCACCACTTAAGGAATCAAGAGTAAACATACATGTTCTTATTATCTTTACTTTGCATTTGTTGGTCCTTTATTCTCCCGAGTAGCTACAACCACTCGTTGACCCTGAGACTCGGCTACAACCAAATCTCAGCTGTGGCACTTGATGCCGCTACACTGGCTACAACCAGCTAGCTAGTCGGCCGCCCTGGCTACAACCGGGGCTTCATCATCGCTGCCCTGGCTACAACCCGGGAGCATGATCATGGCACTAAATGCCCGCTAGGCTGGCTACAACCAGCTAGCTAATCGGCCGCCCTGGCTACAACCCGGGGCTCATCATCGCTGCCCTGGCTACAACCAGGAGCATGATCATGGCACTAAATGCCGCTAGGCTGGCTACAACCAGCTAGCTAAAACACTGCTGCCCTGGCTACAACCCGGGAGCGTGCTCATCACCGTCTTCTGGCTAAACCCGAAGACTGAATTGCCGCCCTGGCTACAACCCGGGGGCTTAAACTTTGCTGCCCTGGCTACAACCCGGGAGCATGATCTTCATCCTGTTTACTTTTCATACACTTGTTTATGGTGCTTAACACCCCGGACCACACAGATCCGTTTCTGGCCACACAGGCCTTCCGTTTGCTTACTCGGCAAACTCAGGTCACGGTTCCCTTTCCATCAAACACTTTTCACAAATCACTGACAAACAAATCTACGCCATGGGAATCGATCCTTAATGATGATACATAGCCAAGCACCAAAGGCACTGTCTACTGTAATCAAGATTTTCACAAATTTTCCTTTATTTCACAAAACGCGCCGAGTTTACACAAGGTAATCGGTTTTCCAAAACTGTTTAGTATTAACCTCCATCATTTTTTCGCCAACGACAAACAACGTTGCAGGGCTATAGCTCATTTACTCGTGAGGCATCGTATCCTCAGATAGGAATGCTAGCGTGCCATTTGTGGGGCTCTTCAAGGGAGAAATATAACAAGCCACTACCAATAAGTGCTACTACTGGGCGGGTCATCGGTTGCGCGCTTGCATAAGCCGAGGCCAAAGTTTAAAAAGGTGTACTAAGCATCATATATTTTCCAAACAACATAGTTTGTGCATATATGGGAAACAATATTGATCAAAGAGGTTGCCTTGTTCCAAGGAGGGGTCTTCTTCGGCGAAGGTGGCTTCGGGATCGTCCACCGGTTCAGTTCTGACAGGAGAGGATAAAACACTGATAAGCAGGAGAAGGTAAACACCAAGAAAAAGGATCAGAAGTAGTCGCTTGCCAGAAAAGGGGGCAGTCGGCTGAACCAGGCTTGCGAACAGGCGACAGAGCTCCAAAGCTGAGAGGATGAAAACTTATGCAGAGCTGGAGCTGGCGGTTTGCAAAACAAAGGAAGAAGGGGCCACGGTTGGCCATATATATATATAGCGGACGTGCAAGGTTGAGGCACGGTGGAGCTAGGCAACGGGTGAGCAAGGAATAGTCAAGATGAACTGACAGGGATATGAAGGAAGTGACTTTGGAGTCCACTGGTCAGGGAGGAGTTGGCAGGCACTGTAGCTGGCGATGAGACATTAAGGTCAAGGCTAGGACAGGTTGGTAGAAATTCACTGACCGGCGCTTCGGACTGACCACTGGTCAAGCGATGCTGCGGTTAGGTGAAGATTGATTCTTCACTACTTCGGTAGTCGGCGTCTAAACGGGTGGGTGCAACTCGGGAACAAAGAAGCAACAGGTCCAACAAGGTAGTCGGCTCCACATCACGTGCTCACTCGGCAGAAGGAGGTCCGAGTAAGACAAGGATAAGGGCAGGATACAAGACTTTGATCTGAGTGCAACTCTACTCGGCACAAAGAGAGAAGGTAGTCGGACTGGCGGGAGGAGGGAATTAACGGAGGCACAGCTGACGGGATAGGAAAAGATTAAGAATCAGAAAACCAGTTACAACAGGGAAAGGAAAGCGGGGGTCGTTACAACAAGTGATTGCAGCAGGGAAACCAATAGCCCGGCTCAAAGTAGGCGGCAAGACAACGTCTCGTCGTCACCGGGCAGGGACAACATCTTCACCAAGCACACCAGGCAAGGCCTCCAAAGGGTTCCTCCAGCAGGTCCTCGATGTCCGATTGGCAGATGAGCGAGAGGGCCTAGATAGAGGGTGTTGTCGTCATCAATCGACCCTGGATCTACGCCGTTGGCCCTTGCCAAGGTAGGCTTTCGAGGAGCCATGGACGTCAGGATGGGCGAAGAAGGATGAGATTGAAGGTCGAAGCGTGAAGACCGACGAGCAAGGATATCGGCGAGCACGGATGAACAGTGGAGAGCAACTCTTCTAGCAACGGGACAAGAATGGCATCAGGGGGCCCCGCCGGCCCGTTGGTCCCCGCCCTATATAATAGACGAGGCCACCGGCGCCGACCAACCACAACGTGCCACGTGGTGCCTCGGGGGGAGCGAATCGTCATGATCGCGAAAAGCGACCAATGGCAAGACGACACATGGCGTGGGTCAAGAAGGCCATGCGGCGCCTCAGAAGGCGAACCGTCCCGTCGCTGCATCGATCGACATGCGGCACCTCGAGGCCCCAACTGCCCGATCGACGCCTCGGCTGACGCGAGGCATCGCAAGCGCCGAATCGCCAAGGAGTTGCACAAATTGTCGCAAGGTGGCAAGTGTCGCGGCGGCCAGAGGAATATGCCCTCGTCGCACTGCGTGGCCTAAGGGCCTCACCGAAGCACGGTGAACTAGAATCGAGGGTCTCTGAGCTAATACTCGGCCAAAGTAGGGACAGCGAACGGCCTGCATGGCGAAGTATGTTATCCACGAGCTCGCCCGAGTCGCAGCTCACCCTTGCATGTGAGGGGCTTATTGGAGACAGGCCGCAACCCCTTTGGACCGTCCCTCTTCGGAAGGCTCAAGACCAAAGACAACTAACGGAGCCCCTTCGGCGGCCCAAGACCAAAGGCATGAAGGTGAAGGGCCCAACTCGAAGAGGAAAGGCGCAGCATACTTAACGAAGATGAAGGGCTCTGGGATGGGGTGCTGGGACCACTGGCGAAGGATCCAGAAGGGCCGAAGAGACGGCCCGGCGGGCAGAACCTCGTGGTGCCCGTCTTGGCTAAGGAGCAAGATGGTCAAAGAGGCCGAAAGGCCCATCAGGGGCCTGGCCCACGTAGCAGCCCTGCGGCCCACGTGACGGCCCAACAGCCCGTCACGAACCTGCAGGACAAGAAAAGACGAAAATACCCCTGTAACTGTCCCTATCAAGGGGCTATGATGTAATACCACCTGTAAATAAAACCCTAGGTCTATAAATAGGCACTCAGGGCATTGTAATGGCAAAGTTTTTAAGATTAATACAAAAGATTTACTACCACAATTCACTTTTATTTTTCACTGTTCTTCTTCAACAATATTAGTGGTGGTGGTACTCTATAATCTCTCCCTTGAGATAGAGGAGGGGATAAAAATTCCATTGTTCCAAAGAAGGTACAGGGTCGTAGGAAAATCCCACCCTACGCCGCAACCGCGATGGTCACACTGACCACCACCCCAACTCCTACGCCCCCGCCGTCGGAGTCCACGGCCACCAGCGACCGAAAGCCCCCGTCTCCGCCGCCGTCTTCGGCCGCGTTGCCCGACGCGGCACCGAAGAAGCGGAAGCTTGAGGAGGTGGGGTTTCAGCTCTCGCCCTACTACAACATCAGAGCAGCCGTCGCCAACCTCCGCGGCCGCTTCCTTCAGGTCCGCACCTCGAACCCTAACATTTTTCCAGTGGCATTCGCCGCTCTGCCATAGCAACAACAGCACCATCAACTAGCATTATCAACTAGCTTTTGGTTGACGTGGATAAGTGATGGTTATTGATTAATGGTTCGAAATCGGAGCTCGAATATTGCTGTAAATGCTGTGCTTGCTGGTGAAACTCTGGAAGATCAATGGCGATGCTCTCTTCTAGTTGAAATTTATGGTGGGGTGATTTTGAACTGAGTTGGTTATGCCACCATTGTCTTCATGGCCGACGCTCTCTTCTAGTTGAAATTTATGGTGGGGTGATTTTGAACTGAGTTGGTTATGCCACCATTGTCCTCATGGCCATGTGGATTTAGAGGTACTTAGTGCCATGTCCATGCGTACAACGATATCTATAGGAAGACCAGTTTTTTTGGGTTAGAATAGTTTCAGTTTTTTTGATAGAATAGTTTTAGGAGAGTTGTTCGGGTTTTTGGGTGGGGTGATTTTTAGATTAGATAGGTGGTTTTTTACGTGGAGAAATACGGTGGGGGAGAAGGAGGAGGAAGACTCCGTTGTTCTAGTAGTAGTATGTACCTCATATTGTTAATCAAGAGGTATACCTTTCAGTAGAGTTTTTACCTCCCGATTAACACTAAAAATACCTCTACCTCCCAAGGACCAGAGAAAAACTATTAGAACTTTCACCAAATTGACATCCCTGCTCGCTGTTTGCTTGACAATTGCCATGCAGTTTGTTCTGACACGAATCCACTCTAAACTGTTTACCTTTTCCTTGTTTTGAAGTTATGCGAAGGCACTGATACCCAAAATGCTGCTCTTGAGATCCTGAAAGGTAAATCCCAATTTGTATTGTTGTTGTACAGACATGTGGAACTTCCTGATTGCATTTTGACTAATTTTTATGATCATGCTCGCAAGTACAGATATTATTATGGTATAGGACAATTTTACTTTCACCTTCTTTCATAAAAGCACACTTCTCTCTTGATATTTGACACATTAAGATTACCTCAGGTGTTTTGACAGTCATTGCCTCTTCGTAGATGTAAGTCAGTAGCCCCTCATGCTGTTAAGATGTCTACAAGACTACAATCCTTGTGATTGGACACTTGCAATTTTTCATCAGCTGTTACATTTCTGTAACTTGTAAACACGTTGTTTACAGTCAGACATTTTAACAAATCCCTACTGATATTGTTACATGATGTATTGCATTAGACTTCTTAATGCCATAACTAGCTATCTGTTACATACTCCGAAAAATTGTGTTAGGATTCCTAGTGCCCTGCATTAGTAGGTAAATGAAATATATTGCATTAATCTAAAAAATGGCTACTGCTGTACTTATTCCTAATATCCTGCATTAGCCAACAGAATTAGCAATTTGAAGATATACATTTTGTCTGAAAAGTGAAAAGGTCACCCAAAGTGGATTACTGTTGTTTGGCCTAGAAAAATCTGTTGAGCACCTGGTGCTTAATGTTGTATGTTGGATGGTTTTCTAAACATATAAATTCTTCCCCATGTATAAGCATTCATTTATTGAAAATAAGCAAGTCTAAGCAATCTGCCCTTGGTTCATCCTATGCAGAGATAAAAGTTTTCTTGGAATTATCCAAGAAAATGTGGCTTGATCTCTCTGCTGCTGCTGGGCCTGTAAAACGGACAGATGAGCGTGCATCTGGAGATGCCAAAAATATGTCTGCAGGGAAAATCCCACCAGGAGACCAGGCTGCATCTTTTATGCATAGTACTGGTGAGAAGATACCGCTCAATCCTGTGGAGATTAAGTGTGACTCTGAACCGAGTGTGACAGACTATACAAAGAAGTCAGGTCAACGCTTGCAAGGGTCTTACATTATTGGTGGATCTCCCATTGGCTGGAATTTCCTTATGTGGCCTGGAAGTAGCACTAGTTACAATGGTTTGACCAGATCAGATTGGTTGGCACGTCAAGCAAAATGAAATGCCATGATCCTACCCCCCAGCAATCTAACAAGTAAAAGCAGTCAAACTAGTACCGTGCTTGTAGATATTCCTGGGACAATGGTATAGTTGTTTGCTGGTAGCTAATCCGATATTACTGAGCAGACACTTAAGAAAGATATGATACTTCTTCGCTTTAGGACATGGTGAGGAATGGCAGTATCAATATAGTTTTTGAATATTTTTAATTGCTCCCTGCAGGGTCAGTCACTACTAGATATCCTGTTTTTCTTGTATCTAGTTATGTAAGTCATGTAACATGGGCTGAAAATGTTAGTTGTGGTAACTATAGATCTTTTTGAAGCTGACACTGATAGCGTAGAACCTTCTCTGGGGGGTGTGGTGATGCCAACGTTTCTGCACCTTGTCGCTTGTCCCTGTTTAAATTCATCTGGATATACCAGTGTTCCGATAGACAGTGGTTTGGACGATACTGAACTGGCTGAATAAATGGTTGTAGACTATGGAAGCGATATCGGTTGGCCGGAATTTTTCCTCAACGTTTTGACTCCTAACTACTGCATATAAATGCTGTATTAAACTAAAATATTATAAATTATACTGACATTTAAAAAATAAAAGGACCAGAGAAGCGCTGAGCTGTTCTTGCCGTTTCATTACCAATTTAGGCTCAGTTGGAATCCACCGGTTGAGAAAAAAAAACTCATCATTTTCTGTGAGCACGTTTTTCAAACTGTTACATAATGTATTTTTTAAAAAAATTTCTATATAAAAATTGTTTTAAAAATTATATTAATCTATTTTTTAAGTTTAAACTAATTAATATTTAATTAATTATGTACTGATGGCTCATCTTATTTGTAGATGAATTTCTTTCTTTTTTTTCTTTTTACTAACCTTTTAGTGTTCTCACTTTTGCCCTAGGACTTCGACTCGAACGAACCCTACTTCCGGTGGCGAAGCCACCGGGGGTGACGCCCCCCTTCTCTTCCTCTCTCTCTTCGATTAGGCAGTGCAGTAACATACATTAATTTACACACATTACATACAACTGGTTAGAGCATGTTGGTTGCATAGTACAGGTCGAATCCTGCCAACCGTCTTCTTTCTATTTTCGTTTTAACTGTCCGGATTGCATTGTACATGTAATTTTTTAGTCTAGTATAACTGAGATGGACCCTGTTTCAGGGATGGCTAGCGCGCACACGGAGTAAGCTAACTCACGCACGCGGCGGCCGTACAGCCATAACCCCTTCGTTAAGTCTTAATCACCCTCTAATTATTATCATTAGTGTTTTAATGATTTTGAATTATAAAATAATACATAAATAAGCAGAGTTAAAATTTTTAAGGTTTTAGTTGAAAGTTTTGAAAATCTAATTAAAAGTTTTAAATTTTGGGTTGAAAATTTTAAAATTTGAGTAGATTTTTTTAAATTCTTAGTTGATAGTTTTTAAATTTGAGTTAAAAGTTTCGAAAATTGAATTGAAAGTTTCAAAGTTAGAGATGAAAGTATTAAATTAGTTGTATAAAGTTTACTTGATTTTTTAATATTCTATTTTTTAATTATTTTTTGACTGTAGCGTCCCCGCCGTACAGCTGCGCTGCTAGCAGCTTTCGCGCTCTGTTTCGGTATATGCTACACTAAAAAATTATCTACAATACTGCGAATCAGAGTCCATCTCAAATTGTAAGCTCTAGCGTCGGGTTTGATACAAACGGGCAACAAAACTCGCAACGTTGTCAGGTAACCATCCATTATAGGCAATGATTTGAGCCCTTCTTCGATCTCGAACAGGTCTCTTCCGCAACCTCGTTCGAGAATCTTACGGCAGCTAGCTTGAATAGCCGACATGGCAGAAGGAGAGGAGAAGAAGGGCGCCTTTGGCGGAGGAAACAAGGAGGAGGAGGATGAGTTCCCGCTCGAGTTCCGGACCTTCCGGTTCAAGCCGGAGGACAAGGAGCTCGTCGAGTACCATCTCCTCCCCAGGCTGCAGGGCCGGTCTACCGTTCCCAATGACAACATCATCGAGACGAACGTGTACAAGTTCCACCCGGACAAGCTCATAGGTGGGAAGTGTGTTATTCAATCGTTCTCTTCCTCTGTTCCTGCATTGGTCCAGTGTATTTTGATTTTCGAGTAGTATTAGTACTGGACTCTAGTTAAGTTTTTTTTTTTGGCAACTTATGATGCCGGGTCACCGGAGATTGATGGATCGCAGAGTTGTACAAGGATAGGGGCGAGGAAGCGTGGTACTTGCTGTCACCGAGGACTCGCAAGTACCAGGGCGGCGATAGGCCGTCGCGGAGCACGGAAGACGACCACGGGCGGTGGAAGGCGTCGACGGGGAGGAAGGAGGCAGAGGAGGCGATCGGCGGCGGGGACGTCAAGTTCTGCAAGAATTCCCTCGCCTACCACGAGGGCCCCGTCAAGGAGGAGAGGCAGACCAAGTGCCTGATGCACGAGTTCACCATCCCGGAGTACGAGAATAAGCTCGACAAGAGCAGCACCAGCAACAGCAGCAACACGGTAGATGAAATTTTCTTGTTTGTCTTGTACGATTAATGTGCTTAAGGTAGCGTTCGATATCACTTATGTGTGCACGGAAAACAAAAAATATTATTAGCACGTGATTAATTAAGTATTAACTATTAGAAACTTAAAAAACAGATCTATTTAATTTGTTAGAGATATTTTCATGTAAATTTTTTAAAAAAAAACATACCGTTTTACGTTTTAGAAAGTGTGCTAACGAAAATCAAAATATAAGCTATAAACTAGAAACATATCAAAACACTACTTAAATCATTTTTATGTGTGGGGGAGAAAAATAACATGATTAACTCTGGTCTAACTTAAACTTGCATCTTGCGGCGTGCACCTGGATAAGTTCGTCATGTGCAAGATTTATGTTTCACCGAGGGACAGGTGAGGGAACGAGGAGGATGCGGAGGAGGCAAGCACCAGCAGCGCCGCTTTCAATGAAGAGCTCTCTTCGTCGCAGGAGCCCGGGTCCCAAGCAAGCGCTAGCACTGCCGCTTTCGATGGAAAACCCTCCTCGTCGCAACCCGGACCGGTTGGGACGAGCGAAGAGACGGCGGGAGCAAAGCAAAGGGGCAATAAGAGGCCAGCGGAGGAGCACGCCGCCGTGGCGCAGAGGCCGCCTCAGCAGCCGAAGCTGACCCCGGGAGGAGCACCGGAACAAGCGTCGTTGTACATCGGCGGCACCGGCGCCGGCGGCGTGCAAATGCCGCTGAGAACGGCCATACACGACCACCGAACCGGGCACACGATGGCACATGTGGCCGGCCACGCAACGATGCCTCGGCAGCACATGTCCTACTATGGTTCGATGCCTATTCCGCACCCGCAGGTGGCATACACCTAACTAATGATGCAACGGCAAATGGCGGCATACAACAGATAGATGCTTTTGCAACGGCAGCTGGCGGCACCCAACGGCCAGGCGCCAGTGCAGGGGCTGGTGATGGCAGACAACGGGCAGGCCTCGTCGGTGCAACGGCCGCCGCCGGCGGCATTCAACGGGCAGGGCCCTGATGTTCAGGGGCCGCACGTGGCGAGCAACGGACAGATGTCGTCGATGCAACGGCGATCGACGGCGTACAACTACCAGTACCAGATGCAGATGCTTCTTTAACAACAGCAACGTCAGCGAGCGGCAATGGCATACAACTTGCATGCGCAACTACAGGGTAGACAGGTGGCGCAAAATGGACAGACGATGTCGGTGCAACGGCCGCCCGCGCCGACGGCGAGATGCAACGGCCAGATAATGGCAGTGCAGGGGCCGGAGGTGTCACAAAACGGAGGGACGTCATCGGCGCAACGGCCAGCGACGGCATGTAGGGGGCCGATGCGGCCATTCAACGTCCCGCCGGTGCTGGCGCAATTGCTCCCTCGCCGGGCGGCGCCTACCTCCGGCAACCCCTTTGGTCGGACAATGATGGTGCAGCCGCCGCCGACCGTCCAGCCACCTCCACAACAGCAACCGCCTGAGACGCCCGAGATGCACGAGAGCCGTGTGCTTGAACAGCTCGTGGAGGAGCTCTTCCTCCAACGACGTATCGATGCGGCTCACGCAGGGCAACAACGGCCGATGCCGCTGCAGGCGCCGCAGCAGCCATGCTCCGACGCAGTAGAGTTCAACGATGATGGCGAAAAGCGTTCCGCGGATGTGGCAACCACGGAGGTGGCGCCGGATGGGAGCGCGACGGCAGAAGGCGACCGTCTCCAACGTGATGCACTAGTGACTCCACTGGCCGAGTGATCTAAGATCCGTTTGATTCCTGTCATAGCTGGATGCGATATGGTCATTCATATTTTATTGAACTAGCAAAGGGTATGTATGTTACAACCAGAAGAAAAGAAAGTTGATCAGAGAGAGTGTGATTAGCAAATGACCGATTGACGCGTCAACATGGAAGGATAGAGGGATGGTTGTTTGATGGTAGAGGGAGGTGTGACACACTAAACTTTAGTAGGAGAAATTGAGAGAGGTTTATCAGGGAGACAGGGGTGATCATGTTATTTGTAATCCATATTCAAAATTAGTGGTTGCATCATAATTAGATACGCACGCCAAGCTGCACATAAAAAATTAAGAATTAAATGTCAAGAATTAATCTGAATGTTGTGGATTTTTTGAAGTTAGAGTATCTCTAACAGGGACACTAAATATAGTCCCAAACAGTTTTTAGGGTTAGCGACAAAAAAACTTAGATCCAACAAGGCCTTTACTATGGTCGCCAAACTGGGAAGACCCCCAAATCACCCATCCAAGCCTCTAGTCCTAGGGGCCAACTCTGTAGCCCCCATCCACAATTGGAAAGCGCGTGAGAAATATCCCGCCGAGGGCGCGTCATTTTTTTATCCCGCCTGTGTCCTTCCCGGTCGACGCATCTCCATCCGCCGCGGCATCCTCACCTCTCGCCCCCGTGCGGTGCCTCCCCGGCCGGCGCCTCCCATGTCCGCCGCCTCCCCGACTGGCACACCCTCTAGCCGTTGCTCCTTCGTCCCTCGCTCCTCCGGCTATCCAGCGCCGTCCAGTGTCTCTATGGTCATATACAGAGAGTAAATGGTGAAATAGAAGAAAAAAAGAAATGGTGGCTGAGAAATGTGAGCGTTGTTACTGGAGTTCAAAGTATTTTTGATGTTCAAAGAAAATGAGATAACTCCATTTGGCCTTTGGAGGCTCTAAAATAAGAGCTATTGCTGGAGATGCACTTAAATATCTAAGTCTGATCCGGTCAAACCATCCAAATTTACTAATTAACTTGAACTCAACACTATTTGGACATAAGGAGAGCTAGTTCAGTTCGACCATGTCATACGATCAAACCACAAGTGCACAATGTTGATCGGCTCTATTCATCTTCCTCGGGTCATTCATCTTCCTTGGATCAACCACTGCAAGTAGACAAGAGGAGAGTAGCAGCGCTCAGGCGCCGGTTCCGACGACGGAACGGCGGTGGCAGCAGTGCAAGACACGTTCCACGGCACGGCTTGCCTAAATGAGGTGGTGGCCATCGCAGGGAACAATGGGATTGGCGAAGTTCAGGATCTGGTGATTTTTGGAAGGAGGACGGCAAGCTTCATGCCAATCTCAGCGATCTCAAGGAACGGATTGACCTAGCTTCGGGTTGTGAAGAGCGACGTCACCATGACCTGTTTTCCTCTTTCTTCCGATCCCACGTGTGTGACGGATGAATGTATAGGAGCACTCTCTATTTTATAAGTAGGTAAATTACATTGAGATATAATGTATAAAGTAATAAAAAAGTAATCTTTCTGTCATAAATATATGCCCACAAGGAATATGTTGCCTATTCATTTCAAAATATATTCGACACATTTTCTTGTGATCAATGAAAACCATGCAATTAGATACTAAATCGCTGGTGCAAATCTTACTCCGTACAACGGAAGGACAAATGGAACTTTCTCTCACCTTGAGTCTTGCATGGGGAGGAATTGGGTCGATGATCCGATGAAAGCAGGTAGTAGTGATTTGCTTTGGCTGTTCAGTGGGTGATGACTGGAGCTCGGGCTAGTGAGGGTAGGGGTAAAAACAGATGGTAAACGGTCGGAAACTAGTTATACCATATTTGTTTTCATGTTTTTTTTGGAATTAGATTCGGAATCGAAAATCTCGGATACAAAAACGGAATCGAATATTACCGGATACAGATACGGAGCAAATATGAATCGGAACGAATACGGTAACGAATATTTATTCGAATATAAAAACCCTCAAACTGATGGCAGAGTGCGGTGGCAGTGGGCACCGGCGGTGACCGCGGGAGCCACTCGGCTGGGCGGCGCCGGAGGCCGATGGGGGTGCGCGGCCCAACGGGGGAGGCGGCCGCGGGGGCTCGAGGCCCGGCAGCAGTGGCGGCAGGGGCGGCGGGCGAGACCGGCGACAGGGGAGACTGGCGACGGGGGCGGTGGCGCGACAGGGGAGACTGGCGACAGGGGCGACGCGCGACGGGGGAGGCAACACGACGGTGGAGCGATGGCCAACCGGCGGCGGCGCGACGGGGGAGACCGGCGACGGGGGCGGCAGCGCGACGGTGGGGTGACGCCCGACCGGCGGCGGCGCAACGGCCGACCGGCGGTGGCGCAACGGGGGAGACCGGCGACGAGGGTGATGGCCAATAGGCTATGGCTGTGTGTGGCTGTGTGTGTGGAGAATGTATATGGAAAGTTAGGGTTAGGTTAGGAGTAAAGGGCTATTGGGCTGGGCCAAGTAATACATAGTACTGGGCCTTTTGATGCGGATATCCAAAAATTTATCCAGATAATTTCTGACCGATTCCGAAATCCGTCGGATAATGCCTTTACTATATCCGTATCTGTATCAAAAAAAATTATCCGTTTCAGTTTCCGAATCGGAGATTATTCGAAAATTATCCGATCGATCCTATTCGTATACGAAATTTCGAATGGTTAGCGGATAATATCCGAACCGTTTTCAAGCCTAAGTGAGGGTTGCAACTTTTATTTGAGAAAAAAGGCTCGTGGGCCACTGGGCCATGGACACCATATTCGGCTCAATTTTTCTGTTTTTCTATTTCCCTGTCAGAGCGTGGGCGTCGTACCTGACTCGATTTCTCCCCTTTTTTTTTTCTCTTTCCAATAGAAGTTCGATGAGTGCGATCTGGTGACAGACAAGAGAAGCGACGGACACTATTGCTTTTTATGGTTGAAACTTCTGCTCCATAACCATCTGCAGATTATTATTGATCCAATATTAAGGAAAGGTTACGGATGTAAGAAATTTAATGAAAACATCTATATATGCATAGTGAATATCTACCAGTGAAATGTCAACTATGGCCTAATCTTTGAACACAACATATCTTACGTGAAGACAAAGCCAATGAAAAAATACGGTACAGAAAAAACATCACCTGTATATTAGTAAATTCTGATAGAACCTTAAAGGCCATAATGCATCCAAAGAATGACCAAAGGAGACTTTCTTGAATCAGAGATGTGCAGTCAGTGAGTCCAGCAGGGTACCCAATGCTCAGAGGTAGAAAATTGATGTGAAGCTGAGTGCCGCAACACATCAGGAATTCTCGAATAAACGAATCCACCAACACAAATACAAAGTTCGATCATTATAGGTTCTTCCAGCTTCTGAGGGGAGGACCTAATGTGGGCAAAAATGTTATTTGAACTGTCCACGCATCAAATTGAAGAAATAAAAAAAATACTAGATGGGTTAATTGGAGGGTAAGAAAGAAATCAATTTCAACTATGTTGGAGATAGGCCACAACCCTTCGGACTATCTCTCTTTCGAAAGGCTCAAAACCAAAACCGCGTAACGAAGCCCCTTCGATGGCCCAAGACCGAAGGCATGAGGGCAAATGGTCCAGCTCGAAAGCAAAAGGCGCAGTATGTCCAGTGAAGACGAAGGACTTTAGGACGGAGTGTTGAAGCCGCTGGCGAAAGGCCCAGGAGGACCGAAGAGGCGACCTGGCGGGCGAAACCCTATTACGCCTATCTCGACAAAGGAACAAGACGGCCAAAAAGGCCAAAAAGCCCATCAAGGGCCCGATCCACGTAGCGGCCCGGTATCCCACGTGATGGCTCGATAGCCCGTCAGGAACCGCAGACAGGAAAAGACAGAAATACCCCTGTAGCTGTCTCTAAAGGATCTATGATGTAATACTACCTGCAAATAAAACCCTAGAACATGTTATTGTACCCCTGGGCCTATAAATTGGTATTCAGGTCATTGTAATGGCAAGTTTTTTGAGATTAATATAAAAGATTTGCTACTACAGTCCATTCTTAGATTCCACTGTTGTTCTTCGACAACAAACTATGGACGGAATTGGTCCATGCACCCATGCAAAGGGGCAGCCTCTCTTTCTAAAAAAGATGCAATGCACGCTGATAGGAGGGCAGGCAACCTTTGTTGCTCATCAATCCAACTTGCGAGGAGCTATGACAGACCAAACGAGGAATACTTCCAACTCCATTCGAATTGAGAAGGTAGCACAGCTGGTAGCTAGGAGGTGGGCGGCCACGTCGCCCATCCAATCCCGCTCGCTCGGCCATGCATGCAGGAGAGGCGGCTTGCACGGGCTAAGGAAGAGTTGGCTGTCCATACCACACCTACAGCCACTGTTTTCGCCAACTGGGTCACATGACGTCCACCGGTGCATGGGGAGGATCTAAGCAGGATGGTGACGACGAAACTGACTGTGGGGATTGGCTTATCCTGCTAATAGATAGAAACATAATCAGATTATACTTCACGTTGTTGATATAGCAATGGATGAAAAAATGGAAACAAAGTCGCACAGGCCACGTAAACACGGACGAAGTGGAGTCCCTATATATCAATTTTCGTGAGCCTAAACATACCTCAACGGAGTACAACATACCAATTCTATATGCATGCACATACTATTAACGCCAAAATTTGGTAAGGCCCTGTGTCAGATTCGGTCAAAAGGAGAAATTACAGTCAACCGGTGGAAACCGATCCAGAAGAGACCGATTCCGGAAAGGGGCCGTGAAGACCGCTGTTTGGCAGTTAATTGTTGTACGTATTGTTTAGGCAGTATTAGTTTTTATCTTTAGCAGACTTGATCTCGTGTCCGATCAGGTCTTGTTAGTGTTTCCTTTTGTAGTTAGGGAGTCTTATGCCGTGTCCTATCAGGACTGTGTCAACTCGGGGTATATATACGTATGCTCGGGTGCCTTGTAAATAATCAATCACTCGATCAATAACAAATTCGGCGCATCGTCACCCTCTCGACGGGATCTTGCTTCTCGAGCCGGGCTGCATCGGTTAGGTCCGAACTCCAGCGAGAGGGTAAGTCTCGTCACCCCGGCTACCTATCGGCTAGGACTTCCTCGGTTAGGTCCAATATTCTAGTCGGTTTATGGAAGTCGACTTACCACGGTATATTTATTTTATCTATGGCTGCATCAGTTCAATTTGATCTCATAGATTGACTAGGTATATCACATCACGCGTGAGTAGATCGTATCGGCTTACTGGGAGCGGTTTATCATCAGTTTGTGCTGCATCGGTTAGGTCCGATCTACTAAGCTGCTAGCGATAAACCGTTCCTGCTAAGTTGATGCTTTATGCACAGGCGTCTTATCGGGATGTATAGCCGGTAAGTTATCATGTTTTACATCACGATCGCATCAGATCTATCGGCCTATCAAGGTATCGTTATCGTCATCAGTCTGTGCTGCAACGGTTGGGTCCGATCTACTAGACCGATGATGATAGCTTCACTCTTGATGAGCCGATGGGTATTATGTGGTGTCTTTATCGGAGTGCTTAGCCGATAAGTTATCTGTTGAAGCCGACTGCATTTTTTTTACCTTATATTATTGACAATAGCTTTATTATTCTGTTATCTTTTTGTCATCGGCCTCCAGCCGATGTCCATGCGCCTGTTCAGTAGTCGGCAGATTCGTCGGTTGTTTATCATTCATGTTATTGCTTACCTTATTATACATCCTTGCCTGTATTACTGTTGCAATCGGCTAAGGGCTAGCCGATTGGTTTATTCTGCTCAACTGAGTTCCTGGGCACGACCTCAACCAAGTTCCCGGACACGACCTCAAGGGAGGACCCGGGCACGATCTTAGGTAAGAACCCGGGCACGGGTATGGACAGCGGACAAGGATCCCGGGAGCCGATGTGAGCAAGGGGCCCGGGCACGAGTGCAGGCAGTATCTTCACAGCAACACCAGTAATTTTAAACTATGATCGGCAGGAGTTCTTTTAGTTTATTTTCCTTACGCATTCTGCCTGTTTACTTTACCAAGCTTACAGCCGACTCTTGAGCTTCCCTTCAATGATCGGCTAATTTAATGTTTGCTTATTATTAGTTATTACTCATGCCATCATCGGCTTCTAGTCGGTGTATAAGTGCTACAGTGCTTATCGGCCGTCGGCCGATGAAACGAGTCCAGATCGGCTTCCAGCCGATTGGCTCATTGATCTAACATTTTTCTCCTTGTCAATTACAGGGTCAAATTGACTGGCACGCCTACGAATCTCAACACTTTAGGACCTGCACTGGAGTAAAGCAAATCTCCTAGGCCTTCGCGTGTCAGCACGACGCCGGACGGCCCCCTGCGGGTTTTCGGCGTCAACACATACCTCAGCGGAGTACAACATATCAATTTTTATACGGGAACAAACTCCATACATATAGATAGAGTCCATAGCATATAAGGAAGGAGTCCATAATAAGGAAAAAAAATATAGAGTCTTACTCGGGATCTACCAGGACTGCTCAGATTTGTATCCTAATATGCCTCCCTAGTTTTAGTTGGACAAGAGAGGCATCCGAGGGTATAAATACAAGACCCCATGGGGGGAGAGACAAGCCAAAATAAGCCAACAGAACCTAAGGAGAAACAACACAAGCCACCGTTCAATCTCATCTAGTCAACATCGAAGGAGCCCGACGACAACTAACTGCCGACTACCATACCCAAGCTCTAAGCCGACATACTAGCAAACTAGATTAGGGTTTCTTCCCCATACTTTGTACTCATTAGATTGATATAATAGATAGTACCGGCCTCTTGGCCAAGCAGGAGTAGGGCTATTACCTCTAAGGGGCCCGAACCTGTATAAAAATCTCTATCTCCTTACATCTTCATATCAGCCTTACTCTACGTCCTAGAAAACACCGTATATACACGGATACTACGGTCAGGTATCAATCCCATCAGCAATCCTATCTTGTTTATATATATTGATGGGAGATATATGACACCAAGGACAAGAAGGAAGAAAGCTCCCTGAATCTAGCCTACCAACTAATCTAAGCAAGAAATATACCGACGACGTAGTCAGCGCCTAGTTGTCGACTTATCCAAGGCGTCGGCCTGATGTGTGATGTGCTTATATGGCTTGTCATTTGATGCCCTCCCCTCTTGGGAGGGTTTGTATTTATACCAAAGTATGCCCCTTTGTCCAAGCAAAACTTGAGGATCCCAAATAGGATACGGGAAAGCAAAGCCTTGCCGTTACTAGGCCAAACTATGGAGTCATTCCTTATTTGGATAGGATTCCTTCATTTCCTCTATGCTTATTCATATTTGAGTGTAATCTTCTGTATAGTATTGGGTATGCGGTACTCCCGGCAAGGTACGTGTACATATATGGGGTATCTCATACCTACTGCCCTAACAAACTGGTCTGTCGGAAATACAATGTATGTGGGAAAAAGGCAAAATTACCCGCACTCATCTACCATTAAATTAAAAGTCTGTCAGTAAATATTTTTCTCGATAGTTGGACGTAGGTAGTCACGCGTGGCATTCTAAGTGTCAGGAAAAGTCTTTACTGACAGAAAATTTGCCGTTGATAGCTATTTTTCCAAGCATATCGAGTATTACCATATGTAGGTCGTGGTGTAGGTCATGTGTGCCCTCCTTCCGCCGCTGCCACGGCGGAGCGTGCTCCCTACACTGATGAGTGGGCTAAAGAAGTACCATACCTTGTCGTTGTTAGCGCCGGGTGCGCCCTCGTGCCTTGCCGCCAGTTGGTCCCGAGGAAGGGCATATTCGTCGATGTCGTGCACGAGAACCGTGAAGCTGGAGTCACAGCAGTTGCCGGCGATCTTGGGGCCAAGGAGGCAATCGAGGAGCTCATGTCTTGCGGGAGGAAGGGGATGGAGAAGTCCTCGACGGCAGGATCTAGCAGCGCCATCTCCATCACAGTCATCGTCTTCTTCTCTGTGTGTGCGTTGGGGGATCGATCGCTGCCGGAAGAAGAGAAAAAGGAAAAAAAGAGAAGGAAATGAAACAAAGAAGGAGAGAAGATGGAAAAGGAAAAAAGGGAAAAGAAGAAAAAGGGAAATTTCCTGAGTGGGCCCCAATTGTCAGTCATTGTAGATTTAGAAGATAATGCCACGTTAGCACCTTTGTGGCATTGCCACGTCAGCGCCACATAGGTTTCCAGAGGGGTTGTGATAATTTAGAACTGGAATAACAAACTTTAACAAGTTTTGTGAACTAAATCTGCATTTTGAGAGTACGAGGACCTAGATGACATAGGCGAACAAGTTTAGTGACTAGCTATGCACTTTAATAAAAAAGAAGAAAGAGGAAGAAAGAGAAGAGATGATGTCAAGTGGCTTCCTTTGTTCTTTTTTATTTTTCCTTGACTAGGTTGTCATGTAAGCATCACGTAGATCAAAACCAGGTTGATTTTGGTTGGAGGATGAAAACTGAACGGTTTGAAGTGAGGCCGAATATTGGCCTATTAAAGCTGAGCGTTTGTGTAACGCCTCGATTTCTAGGCTATTATAGCTATTTTAATAAAAACCCTAATTTCAAAAATTTTGGCTTTTTTATATGTGCTTAAGGATTAGTACTGTAGATCTCAGTTCAAAACCTCCTTGAAAACCCTAAAACCTCGGTCCCAAACTATCTCCAAATTCCAAGAGTCGAATTTTGTAATTCGACTCTGTCTCAAAAATTTCCTTGGAAAAAATTCAAAACCAAAATACCTCCTAAGAATTCTCTATACTCGGGCTCGAATTTTGCAATTCGAAGCCCTCCAATAAAAACCATTCAATAGTCGCCTTTGAAGCCTCTCATTAAAATCTCCTTATTTTTGTCCTTCCAAAAATTCAGTTTCCTTCAAAAACTCCCTTCCCAAAATTTCCAAATTTATATATTTCTAAAACCCTCAAATGCCAAGAATTAAATTCAAATTCTAAACTTCCCTCGAGTTTTTCAAATCCTAATCCATTGCAAAAATTCCCAAAATTCCTTGAGAATCAAATCCCAAAGTTAAATTGAAATTCCAATTCAAACCCCCTCCTTGATATTCTCTTTCCCTTTTCCCAAATATTATCCAAAAGCAAACACTCTCATATACATACATATATTCTCACCCTCAGAAACAGCTCTCAAAATTCCCTAAAAATTTCCGAGTCAGTCCCAAAAGTTAAATTTGAGTCCGAAGCCTCTTCGAATTCTCTCACTTCCTTCAAAATCATTAATCAAAATTATCCAAATAAATATATACACCTATATTCAACTCCTAGACAAAAGGTACTCCCATACAAAATCTCAGCAATTTTGTGGTCCAAAATATAAAATTTTGGATTAAATCCCTATTAGAAATCATCAAAAACCCTCCAAATAAATCCTTGGAAAATATAAAAGAGTCATTGTTCCTTTAGGCCTCCCCTTCCCTTACTTCGGCCCACGGCCTATGTGCCTCTCTGCCTCCCTCCGCGCCCGCTGACCGGCGGGACCCACTCACCAGCACCCCTCCAGCGGACGCCGACCCATGGGGCCCCGTGGTCAGTCGACCGTCGTCGTCTTCTTCCTCCCACCTCGCTCTCTGTTTCCTCTCTTCTCTCTCTTCTCTCGATCTTTCTTCTCTACTCCCCCGACACAGTACGCCCATGTCCATACCCCCGTGTCTCGGCAAGCACAAGCATGTGCTCCCCTTCGTCAGCCTCACAGGACCCGCTTCCCCAACAGGCCGGCGCAAGTTGTGGCGCTCGATCAAAATGACAGCGTGAGCCGAAGCTGTCTCTCAATCGAGGTCAAAGCCACGTGTGCAAATCCTCGATTCGTCCCGTCACCATCCTGTTCGGTCTCCTCCCCATCCCCTCTGTCCTTCTTCCCCTCTCTTGCAACTGCCCGAGGAAGCAAGGTGATGTCGGCCATAGAAGCACGGCAGCGTCGTGTCACCTTAGTCGAGCGCGCCATGCCCGCTTTCTACCCTCCTTGTTCGCCGTCACCATGCGGCTAGATCCGCCTATAAATAGGCCACTCCCGAGCCACCGCAAGGTCCCGCCGTCGTCTTTCTCTCTCCACTGCCACCATTGCCGCTCGGCCTCGCTTTACTTCCACTGCTCGAAGCCCAATCAACCTGAGCGCTTCCACCACCAAGCTTTCTACCGCAGCGCGAGCCCGTCCGAACCCTCAACACCGCCCAAACCACGCCACCAAGCTCTAGATCAAGCTCAAGCCGAACCGAGCACCATAGCCGCCACCCCTCGAGATCTCGCCGCCGGCCACCGTAGCGCATCTCTTCTCCAAATTTGAGCCGGCCACCTCTTTCCCGAGCCCTTCCGCTCTCCGCCGCCACACTCTGCCTCCGCCACCGTCGCCGTGCACTGGGACGGTTGCAAATGCCACCGGCCATTGACCGGCTTCGACGCCGTCGCCCATAACATCTCCCCTCTTGCGCACGACTGCTAGGTGGGACCGGCCGCCCCCAATCACTCCCCATTCCTCTCTAACATGCTGGCCCAACGTAATTAACCCCTAATTAAATAACAACATCACTTACACATGGGCCCTACACGGTTTTAATATATATAACTCAATGACAAGTGGGCCCATGCACAGTGAATTACTCATTAATCCCCTCCTTCTCTCACTGCATGTGGACCCCAACCTCCTATTCCCTTTGACATATGGGCCCCATCCCTTTCTCTCTCCTCTGTATCAATGACAGTGGGTCCCTTTATATTTTAAATCCCATGACCAGTGCCCCCTGACATATGGGACCACCCTCTATCTCTTTCCTACTTCTGCAATGTGGGCCCCATTCAATTGACTTTTTATCTCTCCTGTACCTATGACATGTGGGCCCATTTAATCCCTCTAGTCAATGACATGTGGCCCTTTTTTTTCTCTATCAAGTGGGCCACCACCCCTCAGCCTTTCCCACTGCCACCGACAAGGGGCCCCACCTGTCAGCCACAAAATCCCAAAATAATTTAATTTTCCAAAAATTCAATTAAGCTTTTTCTATATCCTAGAAAATCCCTAAAACTTCAAAAATCCATATCTTTTCAACCGTAACTCCGATTGACCTCGTTCAAATCTCTAAATTTTTTTAAAAATGAGATCTACCTCATGGCAATATTAGTTATTAATTAATAATATTATATTTTTAGGATTTTGTGTATTTTTCTCTCGTTTCGCGTGTAGTCGCTATTTTGGAAATCGCCAAATGTCGAATTTTCGTGAGGATTTAAAGACGAAGACTGAGGCAAGTCACTCCTTGACCATATTGATCCTAAATTTAAAATATTTTGTTTGCAAAATTACATGGTTAGTGTGCACGTTAAATTGATTGGCCTTGATTTGCGTGGCGACTGAAGGACCTGCCTGGTAGTTGCATAAACCTTGTAGGTCTTTGGTATTCTATTCCTTGTCGCTCCACCTTGTGGTACCTCGGTAACTGTGCTATCTGAGTATGGATTCTGATGGTTCCACCTCCAGCACCACTGCTTGTCGATTTGGGAAAAATAAGGTTTTGAAAGATTTAAAAACCCGACATGCGATGTCGGTGGAATTGTGAAACAAAATTGTTCGCGAAAATACGCGGTGCAAAGTGATCGTCTATGTGGTGGCACTTCGTATTCGTATATAAGGACTGTTTTCTTGGGGAATTTCATCCGAGCATCTCACAGTGCGACCACACGGGTGGAATGGGACGTCCCTGGCTGAGTAACTAGTGTTTCCAGGATCGTTCGGTTGCTAATAAGTGTGGGAGCGGCTGGGTGACAAGAGGGCGATATACCCCTGTCCCTGAGTATAGGAAATAAGTTCCTAGTACTTGGTTAAGAGAACCCATTTATAGGGTAACGTGCTATCCTCGGTTAGGCTTTGGAAAGGCCTTGTCGTGAACCTTCTCCGCTGACGAGTGCGGGAAGTAAGCTCGCGTCGTGTGAGTAAAGCGTGCACCCTTTGCAATGGTTTATTAACTGTTCGAACAGCGGTGCCCACGGTTACGGGTGAATCTGAGGTGATTCCTCTAGCGTAGATTTGTTTACCAGTGCTTTGCAAAAGTGGTTTTGTGGTATGGGAATTATTACCAGAATTGGACTTAGTGGCTGATAGATGACCTGAATGGTCTGAAACGGGACTGTGTGACCTGGGATGTCGAAAGACATCATAGATTGGGCTTCCCGAATGGAAGCAATGTGTGATTTGAGATAAGATTATGAAAGGCTCGAGGAGCCTCTAAGATGAATTATGAGATGAGCTAATGTCCTATAGAGGATGAAAGTGAAAGGAAAATAATAAAGAAAAACTTTGATTACGTCTTGGAGAGGACGAAAGTGAAAGTAAAGTAATAGATGAGAATACAGTGAAAAACTGCTCGAGGGCAGAT
Organism: Oryza meyeriana var. granulata; assembly: GCA_003991445.1. NCBI lineage: Eukaryota > Viridiplantae > Streptophyta > Magnoliopsida > Poales > Poaceae > Oryza > Oryza meyeriana. The sequence continues at coordinate 26,181 of RYFJ01002093.1, forward strand.
CCATTGAACCGTTGTCGTGACCCGGCAAGTGGTATAGAAATAAACTTAACCAAAAACAATTAAAATCCGATTCGTTCACTTGAGTTGTTGAAAAACAATTCATGGACAAGCTCGAGGCGAGAGCCTCCTTCCAGTTATATTAAAACAACTCACACTTAGGGTTTTTTCAAAAATGTTTTCAAATGAAAAGGTTTACGAAATAAACCACAGCCTATCTTTAATAGCCTGCATAACTCACGTTTTCCGTGGCTTGCTGAGTACATAAGTACTCAATCTATTTCTTTTCTCCCCTCATTCAGGAAGAGTGAAGTGGAAGTAAAGATTAGGGTTTTTTTTCCTAATTTCAAATCGTTGCTTATGGATTGGGTTCTCGCTACGCTGTCGTTCCGCTGCTGTTCTGTTTGTAGGTTGCTGCTCAGGGTTTGTCCGAAGTTGCAACTTATACAGGTATAATATATAAATATATTTTATTTAGTTGCTATGGTACATCTCGGTTGACCACGGGTACCAGCAAAGTTTTGTAGAACTGGTACCGGTAGCACGGTTCCGTGGGAGTTGGATCACACCAATTTTCTGCTGCGCTCCCTTTCTAGTGTCAATGCAGAAGGACGGGGCGTTACAGTTTGTTCAGGGCCTGAAAAAGTTAGGACCTCTCAAATCTATCATTAGTAATTCCTTTAGACTCCATTTTTACGCTCATTACATACGTATCAATACAGAGCTAAAAACGTTAAAATATTATTTATTTTAATAAACTCTAATATATTTTTTCATATTTTAATAAATCCTAAGAGCAAGTATAATAGCAATATTTTAGCTAGCTATAAGCCGGTCCAGCTTAACGCCGTCTGACATGGAGAGAGGAAAGATGAGAGAGAGGAGAACTGGCGCTCATGCAAGCGCTGGTCGGCAGCATAATAAATTGTGGCCGTTAGTCATTTACTCTCATGCATGGCATTTGGATAAGAGAAAAGATAGTGGGCCTTCCCTCTACATAATAAAATGAATGCGTGGTATTGGAGTATGAATTCGTGTAGCCGGTTGCTATAGGGTTCTATCCATTTGATGGCTTTTGGATGACGTATCACTGGCTCATAGCTAGCTAAAGCATTTGTTAGTAAACTTGATATAATGTGTTTGTCCTTCATTTTAATAAATTTTAATATATTGATTGCTCTAAAAATAGTTTTTATAGAACAAATAAAATAAAAAAAATTATTTAGAACAGAGGGAGTATTAATTATGTATGCTTTAGCAGCATATTACAAGGCCCAATCAATAAAAATGGAAAAAGACCCAGAAAGATTAGAAGGCCCAATCCCATCCTGATGCTTGACACTTCGCTTCCTCTATCGGCCGGCCGCGGCGCCGACTTATCAATGCCTCAGAGCAATTCTAAAAAGCTAGACATATAGCTTTTTAAGTCAAAATCTAGTAAATTTATAGTAAATCGAGCCTTTAAAAGTCTTATTATCTGATTTGCTAAGCCATCTAACTAACCGGCTGGCCAAATCTACACAGCCAAAATCATTGGGGACCCATGTCAGAACGCTATCCTCTGGCGCTGCTCCTCCATGGCGCCGTTCCGTCGGCTGCGCCTCCCCCCTCCTTGCGCCGCACGCCGCCTGCCGCGCTCTCCCCGCACCGTCGACTCCCCGGCCTCCCCGCCGCGCTCCCGCGCCTGCCGGCTCCCCGCGCCTCCCCCTCCTCGCGCCGCCTGGTCGGCGGCGAACAAGCCTTCTCCTTCCACCACTCCGGGCACCGAGGAGAACCTGTCTAGGCTCAAGGTCCGCGCCGGCGAGGGCAGGCCGCCGTTCCCCTCGGCGATATGAGGGGAATCGCACGGCTCGTCATCGTCACCGACCCCGCTGAGTTCGTGGCCGAGTCGTTCCGCCGGGGCAAGCCGTTCTTGAAGGACCTCATGGAGAGGGGCGTGCTTGCCGTGCCTTTCCCGACGGACGGGAACACGCCGTCTCTGCAGTTCAACGAGACCGACGACGACAACGACGGCGACGAGGCTGGGAAGATAAAGCGGAGGCTTTGGCAGCTCACTCCGGTCTACCTCCTCCTTTCTTCTTCATATCAATCAAAAATTCAAATGCAAATCCATGTGTCTCACTCTCACATCGATTCCTGCTTCATGCAGATGTCGTGTTAATTTGCTTCCTGCATCCCAACGTCATCGACCAAGTGATCTGTCATGTAGTTTTGCAGCATATGTGACTTTCACCCTGTTGGGCACTCCAGTAGCGCAGCAGCTTAAATCCTAGTTTACCATGCACACGTTTTTTAAAACGATAAACGGTATATTTTTTATAAAAATTTTTTATATAAAAACAGCTTAAAAAAGCAAATAGAGCTATTTTTTAGTTTTTAATAGTAAATATTTAATTAATCATATGCTAATAATATTTTTCGTTTTACGTGACTTATTTAAGCTTCACAGAAAGCGGAACGAACAGGCCGTTTATTAACTAGCATTCTGTAGCAAATATCTTTTTTCACGTGGTATACTTCTCCAAGTTTTTTGAACATGAACCGTTACAATCTGAGGAAGCACTGAGATTACTAGCAGTGGATAGAGTGTACAGATTTTTACAGAGAAAAATAGCCGTTTGAATTCAGAGAGTGAGAAATAGAGAAGTTTTTAGATTATGTAGGAGATATAAAGAGAAATTTTTTTAGCTACTAAGTCAAATGAACAATGAAAAACAAGATATAGCGAGTCTTTTAAGATGCTTTCAGATGCCATCCAGCCGCAACTCGCCATCTCTCTATTCCCTCATCACAATTCCTAATCTCCGTTGTTCGCAGCAGCAGCCAGCCAACAACGCTAGAATCAATCAGCAATATCAGATCGCAGCAACTAAAAGTACGTATGCATCCATGGGTTTATTGTGCCATCACAATTCACAACTTTCAGTATTAATATTTGATATGTTCCTAAGTATTATAAGAAATAACATATACTGAAGTTTTATAATTAAGTGAAATTATGCTTTGGTTATACTATATTTTTAAATTTTATGGCTCTATTACGTGTTTTGAACCTTGGATATACAATTTCTAGCTACGGTTATGGTTCGAAGAGTTGAGGGATTAATAGTATCTATTTTTTATGGATGAATTTTAGACTTTATGAAAACTTGATGGATGCAAAATAAACTTTTTCTCAAACATGGATGAAGCTAGGCACCAATTTTAGTGGTACGGTGATCTACTGGCAAAAAAGGCCTTATATGGAAAAAACTGCAGCGATTTTCTAAGAAGTAGAGATAATTTTCAACGATTACTCTTCCACTCTTATTAATCGTTTGTGGCTCCACCAATAAAGATAATTATTCAACGTCCGTGGCTCCATGAGGAAAATAAAGTGTAGAAAAAAAGTATTTGTCTTATCAAACGTTGGTGACTTTCTCAGGAAAAAAATGTAGGAAAAATCGTTTGGAAAGAAAGAAACGTAGAAATGTAGAAAAATAAATGTTCATTAGGAAACAATGTAGGAAAAAACTGGGCCCAACCGGCTTCTTGATCTGCAGTCAAATGCTCTACCACTGAGCGACTGACTCACTCCTGGTAATTAGTGCTCGAGCTGACTATAAATCTCTCTTTCCTGATATCCCTGTCGCGCTGCAACCTGCAGAAGGTACTTGCGCTTGTGGCGCTTGTCAACAACTGAAAGGTCGCTGTTGAGTTGAACGTCCAGCAGCCGGCACCGGTAGATGTACAACCACTGTAGTTATTCGCAGCACGACCCACGGACGCCGAAATCTTCCCAGCAGTCTCTCGGTCTTATATCACCTCCCTGTCCATCTCATCCAGCCGCAGTCTTCCTAAATTCCCCAAAACAACAGTAACCACAAGAACTGCAAGTTGGCAGGGGCAGCCGTTGAACGCCTTGCCCGTCCGCGCTTGATTTTTTAGTGCATTCACATTTCTTCTCAACAAATAACATTTGATATCAGGCTTCTCCGGTTCTCCCTATATATCTCGCGTTTTTTAATAAACAGTAACTACAATCTTGAGGTTAACCAGGAGTGAGAAGTGATGAACCACTCAGCCTTCGTGGCGCGTTGTTTTAGTTCAGCTCTAGTGAACTAACATGGTGTTCTTAAGTATTTTAAGTATTTTTTGTGGTTTATAAACCGCACGCAAAACGAGAAATATTATTAGCACGTGATTAATTAAGTATTTACTATTAAAAACTTAAAAAATAGACCTATTTACTTTTTTTTAGAGATACTTTTATATAAAATTTTTTTTAAAAAAACACATTGTTTATCGTTTTAGAAAATACACACGGGATAAAAAAAATAAGCAGCTTAAATAAGCTGCACCGAACAGCCCCTAAAACATCACGTGGCCACGGTGCATTAGTTGTACTAATTAAACTGCATGATTCCCTGGAATGAACAGCTTTCTTGCCACGAGACACAGAACACATGGAACAAACGATCTCTCATCACAGCGCGCATTGGCTGGCTGCAACAGGGCAGTACGAGAGAACGCGTTAGTACATGCGCTCGGGCCGTCGTCAGTCGTCACCGATGACGAGCGCGGCGCGTCCCTGCAGATTCAGCCAGCATCGTTGCTGACAAGCTTTCTAGGAAACAGATGCGCCTCAAATCAGCCCCCCGAATCTTATGATTATTTGATTCGCGCGATATCAGCGATGGGAATTGGGGGCTACTGATATAATAATGTTCCCCCGGGAGGTTTGTCTTCGACTGTTTGTGTAATCGTGTGTGTCTATATATAGCCTGTAAGTGTGGACTACTGGGCACAGGAACTCTGGAAGTAGACAAGCATAAACAGCCACTAGTGAGAAAAGTAATGGCGATTGGCTCGGTGGAATCGGTTGCCGTTGTCGCGGTACCCTTCCCGGCGCAGGGCCACCTGAACCAGCTCATGCACCTGTCTCTGCTGCTCGCCTCGCGGGGGCTGGACGTGCACTACGCAGCTCCGCCGCCGCACATCCGGCAGGCCCGGTCCCGCCTGCATGGCTGGGACCTCGACGCGCTCCGCTCCATCCGCTTCCACGACCTCGACGTCTCCGCGTACGAGTCCCCGCCCCCGGACCCGGCCGCGCCACCGTTCCCATCCCACCTGATGCCCATGTTCGAGACCTTCGCGGTCGCGGCGCGCGCCCCGCTCGTCGCACTGCTCGAGAGGCTGTCCGCCAGCTACCGCCGCGTGGTCGTAGTGTACGACCGCCTGATCTCCTTCGCCGCGGCCGAGACGGCGCGGCTGCCCAACGGCGAGGCGTTCGGGCTGCAGTGCGTGGCCATCTCGTACAACATCGGGTGGTTGGACCCCGAGCACCGGCTCGTGCGTGACCACGGCCTCCAGTTCCACCCCGTGGACGCCTGCATGTCCAAGGAGTTCCTGGAGTTCATCAGCCGGGCGGAGCAGGACGAACAGAGCGCGGCCAGCCCCGGCATGATCATGAACACGTCCAGGGCGCTCGAGGGCGAGTTCGTCGACGAGATCGCCGCGCACCCGATGTTCAAAGAGCTGAAACTTTTCGCCGTTGGGCCACTGAACCCGTTGCTCGACTCGAGCGCCCGGACGCCGGGCCAGACGCTGCACGAGTGCATGGACTGGCTCGACAAGCAGCCGCCGGCGTCCGTTCTCTACGTGTCATTCGGCACGACGTCATCCCTCCGTGAGAACCAAGTTGCAGAGATCGCGGAGGCGCTGAAGGGCAGCAAGCAGAGGTTCATCTGGGTGCTTCGGGACGCCGACCGCGCCGACATATTCGCCGACTCCGGCGAGAGCCGGCATGCCGAGCTGCTGTCCCGGTTCACCGCAGAAACCGAGGGAGTGGGGCTGGTGATCACCGGATGGGCGCCACAGCTGGAGATCCTCGCACACGGCGCCACGGCGGCGTTCATGAGCCACTGCGGCTGGAACTCCACCATGGAGAGCCTGAGCCACGGGAAGCCGATTCTTGCGTGGCCCATGCACTCCGACCAGCCGTGGGACGCGGAGCTGGTGTGCAAGTACCTCAAGGCTGGCGTCCTCGTGAGGCCATGGGAGAAGCACAGCGAGGTGATACCCGCGGAGGCCATCCAGAAGGTTATCCAGGAGGCGATGCTGCCGGAGAAAGGGATGGCGATACGGCTGCGGGCAAAGGAGCTCGGCGAGGCCGTCCGCGCGTCCGTGGCAGACGGTGGGTCCTCGCGGAAAGGCCTGGATGACTTCGTTGGCTACATCACAAGATGATGCAGGAATATCCTCTGATTCTTCGAGTGGTCGAATGTTATAGATTTGAATTTTCGCCTAAAAATATCGAATTTTAAATTCGCTAAGTAGGAAACACAGGAGCATGTACTATACAAGAGCATCCATGAACTTTATACAGTAATACTTTCTTCGTCCATAAATATAAATATTTTAAGCATCAATACAGACTTCAATATACTATTTTAACAAATAATATCTATAATATAAACTATTTTAAATAGAAAGAGTTATATATTATGATAATTTATTTCACGATAAATCTAATAACATCGTTATCACGTCATTAATCTTTATAATTTTTTGCTATTAATAGTCAAAGTTAAAAAGATTTGACTTAATATTGTTTTAAGTTTGCTTATATTTCTGGTTAAAGGGAGTATATACGGACGAGTTACCATGAGCAAGGCATGGCCAGAGAGGTCAGCAGGCCTAGCACGTCCTAATGGGCTAGCATTGCTATACCAAGGTGGAAATGAACATAACGTAGGTCGTGTTTGGTTGCATGAATGAGACTGGACAGAAGATGGTCGGGTTCTGTTTGTTTGCATGGACGACGAGAGAAGGTCGCTACATTTTTTTGTAGTATTTGGTTTAAGAGTGAGTTATAAATGGGACAATCAGTCTAAAAATATTCTTTAAAGATATTACATGAGTGGATTCGACAAAATTAATAGGATAAAGTCATCCACGGTGCTAACCTTAATCATCCACGCTACGGCAAAATTTGCTAATGCAAATGAAACCAAAAGACGATATATGTTTTGACATTCAACCATAGAATGAGATAGAATAGGTTAAGATCAACAAAAAAGAAATGATAGAGTTATTATACATTTTGCCATAACTTGACTAACACTTGAAAGACTCAGCAAGAGAGTTATGTATTTCAGTGGCTCCCAAAAGAATTCCACTATCTAACTAAAAGAAAAAGAAATCTAGTATAATTATAAGAAAAGAACACCACTATTTACACATTAGCTTCATGTCATCCACACCAGTATATATATAATTATTGTTTGACATTCATATTTGGGTGCAGAAACTTGCAAGTTGCAAGCACAAAATCAGTTTTCATGAGCACCACCAAGAATGTACTTTGGCCAGTCATAATGCGATCCCATGCTCCCGTTCGAACAAACATACAGTCAACAACAGAAAGTTCAAAGCTTTCGGCAGGAACATTTGCTCCAATCTGCCAAACAAATTTGAAGTATTTGAGAAAGCAATATTTTTAAGATACCTGTGAGGAAGCAATATTGTGATGATACCGGCGAAGAAATTTGAAGAGGTATATTACATGAATCAATGCTATCAGGCATTGGAAGAAAGTTAGATCACAGTATCTTACAGAACGTGGATTTTTGTCAACCAATAATCGACTACATAACTAAGCTGTTTATACATTCATAAGATAGATATTCAGGTGGATTTTACGAATCGTGTAATAACTCAATGTTTTAGCATTACTTATAGAAGGAAATATGCATAAAAGTTAGTGAAGTGGTAAATTAATTCAAAATCTGTGACGTTTGGTCCTACTTTCCTCATGAAATGAGTTTAGCAAAGACATAAAAAACAAGAGGTACTATGCACTCATCTATTAGACAACTGGTTGGCTGGCTGCAATTAGACAACTCTTCATCAGCTGACCTCTTTCTTGAATAGGACTCAGTAACAGAGAGCAGCCTCTTCTTTGTTTAGTCCTAAAATGCATGAAAAAATTCATGCGCCTTAATATGAGGGAGCCATTCATTACTTGTAAAATTCCTAGATTGGAAAAATCAAGCCAGTAATGGTTTGCTGCATTTCAAAAACCAAGAAATCTGAACACTATGAAATTGCTAATAAAATTGTGACCAAAGTAACCTACAGTGTTAACATATCAACAGCAGGTTTAGCAAATGGTCAACACGGTCGTAGTGTTACAATTAAATTGTACTGAGGCACAATGTCAGGTAAAAAGAGCACACACACTGGTTTGTAAGATTCTGAATCATTGGTTGCACGATCACGAAAGAGAAATCATCGTTTGCATGGGCAACTGCCATATGGGAGCATTTAAGCTTGGTCTAGGTAATGAAAAGCCAAATAATCAAATTCCAAAACCAGAAAAAGGGAGCAATATCCCTGTTCAGAATTAGAATGTTCTATGCTTTTACTCCTGCATGCTCTAAGTTGGGTTCATCTAATAGGTTTTTATGACCCAAATATATGCATTTACCTGAAAACAGAAAGAAGAAAAGGACACCTAGGAGCGAGCTCGCTGGAGATCCTGTTCCATCTGAGCCAGCTTCAACATGCTATCCTCAATCTGCTGAATATGAGCCTACAATATGATTGAAATTTTAGAATAATTAAAGTGATCAAAAAGTTAGGAAATCCTCAACTTCTGAACAGTTGAATATCCTTGCAAGTAATTCTCAGATAGTTTACCTTCTCTTTCACGTGGCTTTTACGTGCAGCCTCTCACTTAACTTTCCCATGGTTTGTTGACACCAAAACTGAGGAAAATTAAGTAGGACCCTCAAAATTGCGGTTTTCTATTGATGCCTTGAATAATATATAGCTTACCTATACACATGGAACAAGGAAGAGATAAAAATGAATTTTATTTCGAGACCAAGCGAAAACAGGATTGCTGTTGTACCATAGGAAGGATAGCCATACTAATTCGGTCAGCACGGTGAGTGAGCCACCAAGCAGCACGATTACAAACTGATAATGATATTTAAAAAACTATTTCGATAACACCACATTTGCAAGGTGAACTAAATTATTTTCTAGGATGTTGAAGCAATGTGTGTATTGTAGTTTATTTTTGTTGAAGGAATCACAACATTGGCAAATACAGGCAGCAAAAGGACCGCACTATAGTAAAGACATACTTTGTGATGTACTGAAGCTAGCAAGATGTCGGTGTATGCATTCAGAAAACATAATTTCCATGAAGTAAATGGATTGATTTTATTTTCAAGAATGTTATTTTCCCAAACAAGTGTAAAGCCATGGGTCTAAATCAAAGTATATTTTCTGTATATTTAACTCAAGCCCTAAATAGCATAATCAAGTATTAATCCAAAATCTATTTCCAAATCCTATAGTACTAGCTTTAATGTGATTTACAGGTCAAGCATGATCAAAATGTTTACCCAATAAACTGGAATAGAAAATATTTCCAGAACTTGGAGAAGTTAAATAGTAATTTATTGACCAACATGCGCGAGTAGCTTTAACTGTAAGTGGGCAAAGAACCTCCTGAACTTATGTACTTATGTGAATCCTCATATTCTTTGGAGATTTCAAAATACATTTCACAAGAGGAAAGAGCTACTCTCAGATTCTTTGGAGATTTCAAAATACATTTTAACAATACAAAATAGTAGTTATGTGAATCCTCCTAAACTACCATGGTATTAATCATATATCTCCATAATCTATGATACATTGATTTACAACAACATTATATAATTCACTAAGAGGTAAAGTTAAATGTAAATCCAGGAGTCATACATTATAAATCTCTGAATCTGACGTGTTACACTGACAGATTTTTTTTTCTGAAATACAGCAGTGTGAAGTGTGAACCAATTATTCCATTTATCTAACCACCATCAATATATGAATTTGATATTGTACTGTCAGAAACCTAAACTTGAGATGCTCAAATTGCAAATGGGTACAAGACAGGTAATATTGGTTACCTACTAGCATCTGGCCACAGATTTAATAAATCTCCAATTTCTTTAAAGTTATTATATGAGTGGATCCGACAAAATTGACCGGATGAAGTCATTCACGGTGCTAACCTTAATTATTAGTAACTAATTAGTAATGATTATCATGTTCTATTGTTAATTAGTAATTGCCATGTCAAGATTAGTGTTGATCAGGGATAAATAGTATAACCCCATATACTTATAAAGTTCATCCCCACTAAGTATAGTTAATGCTAATTCTCTCTTCTCTCATAAAGCCACATCATCTCAATCGTTTTTAGCCGTTGGATGATCGATCAAGGGTGCAAATTGCCTCTCTTCTCTCAAAAAGCCACAACATACATTTGAATCATTTATAATCTTTGGATAATTGACCAAGGTACAAGATATAGAAAGCACATGAAATAAAATTATATAGCAAATAAGAAAGTTAATTTTGTAACACATATATATATTGTTTTATCATGTAATTTTCCTATAGCAACATGCGTGGTTCACATCTAGTTTCCATAACAGACTTTACAAGCATTTAGAAAGAAGTATTGATATAATATCCATCTTAATCAAACAAACATCATACATTAATTTGTTTCATTTCCCGCTGCAACATGCGGATATCTTCTAGTTTGTTATTAATTAACAGTTTACTATTCCTATTCCATCTAACCTCATCCGTCCAACCAAACAAAAACTGGCTCATTCCATCCACCCAACCAAACAACTAATACAGATCATTCTGTCTCTAAAAACATGGATGTCCCTATTGCATCTAATATTGTCGTCAAACAAAATGGACCTTAATGGACTTCTACTCCTAGGCATCGAGATATGGATAGGTGGCCCAAAGCCTAGATCCACCCTTTTGTTTATAAATGTTAATACTATGAAGTTTGCTATTTCATCATTCAATGGAAAATTTCCTAAAAACAATCATTTTTTGAACGACAAGGATTACTCCAAGATTCGTGCTATCAGTAATATACCCTAACCCACCATCCCTTCCCTCTCCTCTCGCTCCCTACGCCAACTTCTGACCGACGAATTATGCCGCCACCCTCCACCTCGCTGGTGAGGCCATCTGGCCATGCCCTCCCCTCGTCCTCCTCCTCAAGATGTGCCGTTGCGGCATCTTCTCTCGATCCCCCGCCACCACAGGCACCTCTCCTCCCCCCAGAGCATTGCCCCTTGGTCTCGCCGACACTGGTGAGCACTGCTAGACCGGCCTCCTCCCTCCCCTATTCCTATCACACTCCTCCTCCCTATGCCCGAACGGCGACGAGATGTCCCCGCCCTGTCTTTCTTTCCTGTCTTCGGCGGCTCACTCCACCGAGATGCCCCCCCTCCCCCCGTCACCTTGTCGCCTTCCCATGTCCACCGCACACCGCCGATCCACCGCTTCCTCGACCATCCCTCTAAAGCTGCCCTTACTGTCCCCTTACCTCCCCTGTTCCCCCCACCTCCAACCTCAAAACCCTAATCTGTAGAAAGCCTGCCTGTGTTCAGGTGTTGCCAACGCTAGAGCACACCGAGGAAGTTGCTGTAGCCAGTGAGTCTGCCATGTTTCTCCCTCTCTCCTGTGGTGGAAGACGATGGGTAGGCCTATAGATGTCCAAATGGGCCGTGCCCCGTCGGGCCGGCCCGGGCACGGTGCTACAGTAACCGTGCCCGGGCCGGCCCGGCACGGTTGGCCGTGGGCCGTGCCGGCACGGCCCGAGTAGCCGTGCCGTGCCTGGGCCGGCGGTGCGGCATGGCGGGCCGGCACGGCACGGCCCGTGGACTGTAGCGGGCCGGCACGGGCACGGCACGGGCACGGCACGGGGGCACGGGCACGGGCACGGGGCGCGGGAACGGGCACGGGGCACGGCACGGGGCACGGGCCGGCACGGCCCGCCCGGAGGGCGGCGGCGGAGGCCGCGCCGCCGTGGCAGGCGTCTGCGGCCGCGGAGGCCGAGGCCGGGCAGGCGCCCGGGCGAGGAGGCGGCGGCGGAGGGCGCCGGCGGAGGCCGAGGCAGCAGCCGGGAGGAGGCGGGTGCGGGAGGAGGCGGCCGGGAGGAGGCGGCGGAGCCGAGGAGGCCGGGAGGAGGCGGCGGGAGGCCGAGGCGGCGGGAGGAGGCGGAGGAGCCGAGGAGGCGGAGGAGGAGGAGGCGGGAGGAGGCGGAGGAGCCGAGGAGGAGGCGGCGGGAGGCCGAGGCGGAGGGAGGAGGCGGAGGAGGAGGAGGCGGAGGAGCCGTGGAGGCGGCGGGAGGCCGAGGTGGAGGAGCCGAGGAGGCGGAGGAGGAGGAGGCGGGAGGAGGCGGAGGAGCCGAGGAGAGGCGGAGGAGGCGGAGGAGCCGTGGAGGCGGCGGAGGCCGAGGTGGAGGAGCCGAGGAGGCGGAGGAGGAGGAGGCGAGGCGGGAGGGAGGCGGAGGAGCCGAGGAGGCGGCGGGAGGCCGAGGCGGCGGGAGGAGGTGGAGGAGCCGAGGAGGCCGGGAGGAGACCGAGGCGGCGGGAGGAGGCGGAGGAGCCGAGGAGGCGGCGGGAGGCCGAGGTGGAGGAGCCGAGGAGGCGGGAGGAGGTGGCGAGGCGGAGGAGGCGGAGGAGCCGAGGAGGAGCGGAGGAGGAGGCGGAGGAGGCGGCGGGAGGCCGAGGCGGGAGGAGGTGGAGAGCCGAGGAGGCCGGGAGGAGGCCGAGCGCGGGAGGAGGCGGAGGGCTGCCGAGGAGCCGAGGAGAGGAGGCCGGGAGGAGGTCGAGGCCGGCCTGGCCGGGTGCGTGCGGGAGGAGGAGGCAGGCGACCGTTGCACTGACATCTGCCCGTTGCTGATGACCGTTGCTACAGTTTTCGGCCGCGTTGGCCCAGTCAAAAATTGACACCTGTCCCAACGGTCCGAAAAAACGGCTAGATTTTGAATCTAGCCGTTGCATGACCAAAAAAATCCGAAAAAATATCAAAAAAATCCGAAAAATTGTGAAATTTTTTCCTATAAATAGGGGAACCCCCAGCCACATTTTTCCTCATCCAAACCTCCCAATCTCTCCTCTTGTGCTCTATTCTCCTCTCTTTTGCTCTCTTTGCTCAAAATTTTTGTTTTAGACAAAATTTTGTCTAAAATTAAAAAATTTCCCACATTCTCATAGGTAATAGCTGCAGCCTCCGGTGCTCCTGCAAGGTAAAAAAATCTTAAATTTTCTTCTTTGTTCGTGCTATTTTTTAATACTAATTTTCTCTATTTATATTGCAGGATGGATCCGAACTACCCGACGTTTCAACTGAGCGACTTCGACCCGAGCTATCTGTCGATGTCGCAAGGAGACAACTCCGGGTCGGCTCCTACACCGCAAGAACATACGGAGGAAATACATGCGGCTTCACAAGGATCCGGAACTGCGAGCGGGAGCTTGTCAACGGCAACCGCTCAAAGAGATCAAGAACTTCCTCCGCCTGGCAACATTTTGATGAGATCAAGGAAACCGCCGCGGATGGAAGGGAGGTAACTTACGCGAAATGTAAAATTTGTAAAACTAAACTCTCTGGAAAATCTTCTGGTGGAACAGGGCATTTGAGGCGGCATGCTGAGGCGTGTGCGAAGAAGCAAGGTTACCAGCTAAGACAGCAGCAACTGGTACTCAATCCGGACGGTACGGTACGTTCATGGGAGTATGATGCTCAGGTAGCACGAGATTCCCTTACCCGTTTAATTGCTAGACAGGATCTACCCCTAAATTTTGGTGAGTCTCCTGCATTTGAGACTTACATTAAAACTGCTCATAATCCTAGGTTTCAAGCTGTTAGTAGACAAACTACAACCCGGGACTTGGTGAATGTTTACAACCAAGGCCGGGATAATATTAAACAATTATTTGCTACTTGCACATTTTCTATTAGTATCACATCTGATATTTGGAGTGGTAGGGCTAAGGAAGACTATATTAGTGTAGTTGCTCATTATGTTGATGATGAATGGGAACTACAAAAAAGAGTAATAGCTTTAAAATTAATTGATGTTTCACATAATGCAGAAAATATTGCTGAACGAATTTCTAGAGTTTGTGAGGATTTTGGCATCACAAATAAAATATTTGCAGTAACTCTAGATAATGCAGCTGCAAATTCCAGAGCAATGGAAATTTTGCAGCCTTTATTCAATGTTTATGCTGAATCATTTCTTTTACATCAACGTTGTGCTTGCCATATTATTAATCTTATAGTTAAATCTGGTTTTAAAAGAGTAACTGTATATCTCGATTCTATCCGTGAAGCCATAACATGGCTGAATGGTTCTAATCCTCGACTTGCGACCTTCAAGCGATTCTGCATCGCTTCGGACAAGCAACCACGCAAGTTCCAAACAGATGCGGACCATCGGTGGAACTCGACTTATTTAATGTTGAAACATGTCTTGCCTTACAAAGATATGCTAACTGTTTTCTTGCAGTCCAAGAATGTTGTTACCAGTGACGGGCAACCGCTACTGACAGAACAGTCTTGGCATGTTGTAGAAAGGTTTTATTACTTTCTTGAAACATTTTATGATGCAACTGTTACTTTGTCTGGTGTTTACTATCCAACTGCTAATTTAATTTTGCATAAAATTTTTGAGATTGCCACTTTATTAAAAGAATATGAAGATGACCAACTATTAGGATTTGCAGTATATAACATGAAACAAAAATATCTTAAATACTGGAGGAACATTCCATACTTGTATGCTTTTGCATTTATTCTTGATCCTAGGGGTAAAATACGGGGGTTTCTAAATATTTTAAATCTTATTGGGGATACAATGAATATTGATTACACTAACTACTATTCTGATTGTAAGACAAAATTGTATGAAGTATTTCGAAAGTATGAAACTAAGTTTCAGGGAGTTCGCGTGCAAAGAGCCCCACCCGTCCCTGTCCCAGGTAAGAAGAAATTGCAGTGGGGCCGAATTTGGGGTGGTTCCTCTTCTTCTTCGAGCACCGGTGGTGGAAGTTCGGCCGCAGCAAGTCCTGCACACGCTTCACTTGAAGCTCTTGAGCTGTCCACTTACTTGGACAGCGACTCGATCAACCAGGAAGATCTCAACGTTCTTCAATGGTGGAATGATCACAAGACCCAATATCCCGTGCTCTCAAAGCTAGCACGGGATGTGTTCACGGTGCCTGTGTCTACGGTATCATCCGAATCGGCCTTCAGTCTTTGCGGAAGAATTATTGAGGAGAGAAGAAGAAATCTCCGCAGTGAGGTGGTAGAAATGCTACTTGCGGTTAAAGACTGGGAGCTAGCTAAGGAACGTGCCCAACACACCACGGAGAACCAAGATTTGGCTGAGCAGTTCGAAAATCTTTACCTACAAAATGAGGAACTAGAGTAATCTTTTTTATTTTTAAGTATTGACCTTTAGCTGTACTCTTTTTTCTTTGTCATGGTTTTCTCAAAATTGAGTTTTTACATGACAGAGTTTTTAATGAGGCAGCTGTGTAATATCAAAATCAATAAAGGTCATTGCGCAATTTTTCTCTATATCTATGTAGAAATTAAATTGCATAACTATGTATGTTCTTCTATTTTGCTTGTTTAAACATATAAAAATTTCCTCCTCTAATATTATCAAAAAATACCCTCATATTTTTTTACTCATCTTACACAATGTTTTTACATTTTTTTAATATTTTTTTACCACTCCTCTAATTTTTTAAAATTTTTTTAAGTCTCTTTTTTTCTTTTTTTACTCATCTCTCTCAGACTCAGTTGACTCAGTCCGGTCGGGACTCGGCGCAGGCGGGGAGGCGGCGGACGGGCGGAGGGCGGCCTCGGGGGTCGGCGCGCAGGCGGGGAGGCGGCGGCGGAGGGCGGCGGAGGCCGGGGAGGCGCGCGCGGGAGGCGGCGGCGGAGGGGGCGGAGGAGGCCGAGGCGGCGGGACGAGGCGGAGGAGCCGAGGAGGCCGAGGCGGCGGCAGGCGACGGAGGCCGGGGAGGCGCGCGCGGGAGGCGGCGGCGGAGGGGGCGGAGGAGGCCGAGGCGGCGGGACGAGGCGGAGGAGCCGAGGAGGCGGGGAGGCGGCGGCGGAGGGCGGCGGCAGGCGGCGGAGGCCGGGGAGGCGCGCGCGGGAGGCGGCGGAGGGGGCGGAGGAGGCCGAGGCGGCGGGACGAGCGGAGGAGCCGAGGAGGCCAAGGCGGCGGCAGGCGGCGGAGGGGGCGGCGCGCATGTGGGGAGGCGGCGGCGGCAGGCGACGGAGGCCGGGGAGGCGCGCGCGGGAGGCGGCGGCGGAGGGGGCGGAGGAGGCCGAGGCGGCGGGACGAGGCGGAGGAGCCGAGGAGGCGGGGAGGCGGCGGCGGAGGGCGGCGGCAGGCGGCGGAGGCCGGGGACGCCGGACGCGCGGCGGCAGGCGTCGGCGGACCGGGCCGGCCCGGGCACGGTGGGCTGCCGACGGGCCGTGCCGGCACGGCACGGCCCACGACCCCGGCGTGCCGTGCCTGGGCCGAGGGGGAGGCACGCGGGCCGGCACGGCACGGCCCGCTACAGGAACCGTGCCTACACGGGCCGTGCCGTAGCGGGCCGTGCCGGACCGTGCCTCGGTCCGTGCCGGCCCGGTCCGCCCGTTTGGCCACCTATTGGTAGGCCATTGGATCAATATCCAATGACATTTATCAGTCGACTAAATTTTGGAAAAATTTCAGTTGACTGATAAATAGCAAATGTGTAATACAATTTTTATTTAGCAAAAGCATTAAGGTTGGGTTCATTCTCTCTAAATTTTGGTAAGCAGTGAGAATATGTCTTGTTGCTGTTTATATATGTCAAATACTATTTTGTTTAGCAAAAGCATTAAGGTTGGGTTCGCTCTATCTAAATTTTGGTAAGTAGTGAGAATATGTCTTGTAGCTGTTTATATATGTCAATACTATTTTGTTTAGCAAAAGCATTAAGGTTGGGTATCTAAATTCTGGTAAATAGTGAGAATATGTGTTTCGCTTGCTATCTAATTAAATTCCGACAATATGTGCATTACTGAAAATTCCATTAAAATAAAGGTGTTCGACTATGTGTTTTTGTTCGGTAAGACAACGGTTCAAACCGGACCTAAATCACGGCCAATACAAAGCACTGGCTTTAAACTTTGGAACTATTAATATTATTTTTTGTTGAAATTATTAATTTGCGGCATAATTAACTGATTTGTCTGTAAACAAAAATTCTCCGTACATAAAATTTGTAAAAATAGAGGTCCAAAATGGTGAATTTTAATAGAATTTAGTAAGGTAAAGAGGTTCATCATTAACCTCCACCGCTTCAAACGTGTAGTGAAAAGAGGGGGTGCCTAGCTCGCGCGCTGTAGCAGCCCTACCCCTAACACTGAATTAAGCACTAATCATGATGATTAATATTTAATATTTTAATTATAAAATAATATATAAACAAGTAGAGTTAAAAGTTTTACATTTCAGTTAAAAAATTTTAAAAATCTAATTAAAAGTTTCAAATTTTAGGCTAAAAATTTTAAAATTTAAGTAATTTTTTTAAATTCCTAGTTGATAGTTTTTAAATTTGAGTTGAAGGTTCGAATATTGAATTAAAAGTTTTAAAATTAGAGATGAAAATTTAAATTATTAGTATAAAGTTTACTAATTTTTTAATATTATTATTTTTTACTGTCCACGAAAGCAGCTTTTCCGTTGAAAAGACGCACCCGTGAATGTGTTTGGACAGATATGCGTGTATGGTGGTAGCATATACAGTACGTCTTCGGAAAAGAAATACAATACAGTATTTGCTAGTCGTGTGCACCAGCCTTTGGAGCAATTCTAGCCGGAGTTGAAAGGTTCAGCGTTGCATCGGAACTCGGAAGCTTCCGGTGTAACCCATTTCCACACGGGCGCCAAGTTGCCTTTTGCTTCACCCGATGGCTGCGCTCGCTCGCACCCGCATACGCCAACGCGCGCAGCCCTCATAGCGGCAATCAGCAACTCAGCACCACAGTCCACTAAACGCACAATGGAGCCGGTCGCCGTCGTGGCGGTGCCGTTCCCGGCGCAGGGCCACCTCAACCAGCTGCTGCACCTGTCGCTGCAGCTCGCCTCGCGCGGCGGGGTCGACGTGCACTACGCGGCGCCCGCGGCTCACGTGCGCCAGGCGCGCGCGCGAGTGCAGGGCTGGCACGAGGAGGCCCTCCTCTCCATCCGGTTCCACGACCTCGCCATCCCGACGTACGTCTCCCTGCCCCCGGACCCCACCGCCGGCTCGCCGTTCCCCTCCCACCTCATGCCTCTGTGGGAGGCGTACACCGCCGGAGCGCCCGCCCCGCTCGCGGCTCTCCTGGACAAGCTCTCCGCCTTCTACCGCCGCGTCGTCGTCGTGTACGACCGCATCAACGCGTTCGCAGCCCAGGAGGCGGCGCGGCTGCACAACGGCGAGGCGTTCATGATGTACTGCTTGGCCGTGTCGATGCTCGCTAGGAGGATTGATCCCCAGGAGCACCAACGGATCCTGCGCGAGAACGGCCTCATCAACATCTCCGTGGAGGACTGTGCAACGGAGGAGTTCGTGGAGTACGTCAGACGGGCGAGGCCGACCAAGGAGATGTCGCCTGCCAAAGGCATTCTGACGAACACTTGCCGCGCGCTCGAGGGCGAGTTCATCGACGTTGTCGCCGGGAACCTGGCCGCCGACGGCAAGAAGGTTTTCGCCGTCGGACCGTTGAACCCGCTGCTGCACGCGAAAGCGTGGGAGCAGGGGAAGCAGCGGCAGAGGCAGCGCCATGAGTGCCTGGACTGGCTCGACAAGCAGCCCCCGGCGTCGGTGCTGTACGTGTCCTTCGGCACGACATCGTCGCTGCGCGCGGAGCAAATCGAAGAGCTCGCGTCCGCACTGCGCGGCAGCAACCAGAGGTTCATCTGGGTGCTGCGCGACGCCGACCGCGGCGACATATTCGCGGACTCCGGCGAGATCAGCCGCCACGCGAAGCTGCTGCAGGAGTTCACGAGGCACACCGAAGGGACGGGGCTGGTGATCACCGGATGGGCGCCGCAGCTGGAGATCCTGGCGCACGACGCCACGGCTGCGTTCATGAGCCACTGCGGCTGGAACTCGACCATGGAGAGCCTGAGCCACGGGAAGCCGATTCTTGCTTGGCCCATGCACTGCGACCAGCCCTGGGACGCTGAGCATCTCTGCAAGTACCTCAAGGCCGGCATCCTCGTGCGGCCGTGGGAGAAGCACAACGAGGTCACGCCGTCGAAAGCCATCCAGGAAGTCATCGAGGAGGCCATGCTTACCGACAAAGGAGTGACCATGAGACAACGTGCACGGGAGCTCGGAGTGGCTATCCGCGCCGCCGTGGCCGCCGGCGGCTCGTCGCGCGAAGATCTAGATGACTTCGTTGCTTACATCACGAGGTAATCGCGTACGACGATTGCCACGTGGGAAAGATTCCGTTCGGGAAATCCGGTAGGCTTTGTTATTGGGCTATCTTTTCAAGACATCAAGGCCCATCTGGGCACCCTGCATGGGCTTCTACTTCCGTGGCCTATTGCCTGCTGCACACTGGGCGCTGGCTGCTTGGTGGTGCTGCTACCATAGTTTGGGCGTTGACTGTTTGTAGGAGTATTACTTTTCTTGTCGTATGTCTCAAATAGTCCTTTTTGTGAGATACCACTTTCAATCCCATTAAAGTTTGGCAACACTAAAATTTGGTAAGGCAACAAACAAAATGCACGGTAAACCCTAATCATTGTTATCCTATAAAAAATGTGGTAGTTTTGAAAGTTTCTACTCTTAAAAAAACTACCAAAGTTTAGTATTAGTAAGACTTCAAAGCACATGCATCCTAACAAAACCAAATTTCGAAAACGTCAAGATGTCCCAAAATTTGACATTGAAAAAAAATGCTAAAGTTGGTTTAGGTTACAAACCAAACAAGTCCTATGTAGCTTGTTCGATGATTTTAGTCCATCCTATCCAACTTGTTCATATTTGTATTGTTTCTGATCTTTATTTCTATATAATTGGTATCTACTGTTGACACTCAAATTCGGCACTAGTTTAGATTTATAGCAAATTCAAGCCAAATTTAAAAAATCAAAGCCTTCACGTCAAGACAGGTCCGACCGCAGGTGTACGAGCGATCCAACTAGAAGGGATCTAAACCTTCTGTACAAGGCTGATCCGACCAGCGGCATAATGGCAGTCCGACCTTCAACCCCGAGTTTGAATCCAATTTTGATATTTCTCATGTTTCCTTGCTTGACGCATGGGTTTTTGGAGTGCTAGTTGATTTCTAAGCCTAATAGGACATGGAGAAGATCATATAGACGCAAAACCACCTCTCCTATAAATATAGGGGGATCAAGGCTGATTGAAAACAACCAATCAATCGTCAAAATCAATCTATTACCCCTACCCTCTATATTTTACATCGCCCTCCTTCTTTCTTTCTGTATCCCACATCTATTCACCTTCAATCCCTAAATTGTTCAGCATCTCTCATCTATGCCCTAGATGGCCTGCCAAGCTTAGAACAAACCTGCGCACGTTCACCCTAACGGGATCCCTCCCGGGTGATCATTTGGCAGCATCTTCCCCCTATGGCGGCGCATCTCCTGGTGCTGCTGTGGGTTGCACACAAGGTGCTCACATGTGCGGCGTGACACTTTTTGCGCCAACACACTTTTTGGTGACTCCGCTGGGGAACGATTTTGGTTGCTATAGCCGAAATTCTACTTCTCCACCATGGGCTCTCGCACCGAGCTTGATCAAGTCAACATCATGGCGACGGAATATGGAAAGTTGTCGGAAGCTGATCACCAAGCATTCGAGGCTCAAATTAAAGATATACGGTGGAAGATAGCTTCATGCTATCGGAAGACGAGGCATGGCGTTATCAAACAAGAGGAATTTATGCTTCCCGTCGACAACAAATCTAAGGTAATGACCGATTATAGCAATACCCCTGGTCGTGCATCCGAATTTGTTCAAATAGTAGATTATGTTGTTATTGCTAATATAAATAATCGGTTTACATCCTTTAATACTACTTTAGAGAAAACCCTAGACGCTCGCATAAACAAACTAGAGAATCGGCTAAATAGTCGATTGCTAGGTGGTGTCTCTACTTCATATAATAACGAGCATGTCGGTCACACCCTAAAAATAATTTAATAAATAATACCTGTAAAAATATAATTTTTTAGAAATTAATTAAAAGCTTAAACAAGTCGCTAATAAAAATTCCAAATAAATTTCAATGTAAAAATGGGCTAGAGAAAATTTTATTAAATACTTCTTTAATTCTTGTAGTCCCTGGATTTTTCTAGGAATTATTTGAGCTATGGAAGTATTTTTAATAAATAGAAAACCAAATAAGTGAATAAATAAATTGGAAAAATGTTTTAATTTCTCTCCCGAGGCCATGGGCCGGTTTCGGCCCACCTCTCCCCTTCTCTCTCCTTTCCCCCGCCCCGCAGCCCAGCTCGGCCCATCTCTCTTTCTCTCTTTCTCTTCCCCGCCGACAGGTGGACCCCACCTGTTGGGGTGGTCTTCAACCCCGGGCCGGGACAGAGCCCGAGTCGCCGCCACCATCAGCGCAAAATCCGGTCGCCCCGCTCGTGATGTCTTTAAATTGGTTGAGGGGAAATCCTCCCCTCTATCTCTGTTGCCTTTCTCCTCAAAACCCAGCGTGAAACGGTTCGGGATTGAGCCCGAACTCGAGATCAACTTAGAGTCGCCGCCGCCCGAGTTTGCCGCCGCGATAGACGCCTTATCAGCCTCGGACTCCTCCGATTGGCGACACTATAAGTACCACCGTCCTCCCCTCCGTCCGCCACCCCCCTCGTCCTAGCCCTAGCCACGGTTAGATCCCAGTGCCGCCGCCGTCGAGTCTAGTCGAGCCGCGCCGCCACTCGGTTCGTCGCTGCCCTTCGCTGTCGGTCCCGTCATGTTTTCCAGATAGAGCAGCACCCCAAACGCCGCCTCGTAGCCATCCTCTGCCGCCAAAACACCGTCGCCGCCGAGTACCCGAAGGACGCCGCTGCCTTTTCTCGTCGCCGGAGACCATCCGCCACCATTCATCGACAAGTGACCGTGAGGTAAGATCGTCTCGTCGAGCTCATCTTGTTGGCGCAAACCACAGCCGCCGCTGTGCCCTATATCGCCGGCAAGCCTCGCCGCCCAAGCCGCCGCTGTCGTCGGACGGCCACGTCATCGCCCCATCACCCGCCGTGTCACCCTCCAGATCGGCGCCAAGTGTCGCGCATCCATGCGTCGACCTCGGGATAAATCCGAGCCGTCAGAGCTAGATCCAATCCATCCTAACCGTTGGACCCAGTGAACCGATCCCGTGGACTCAGTCTATGGTGGACTGCTCTCTGATGACGCAACAAATCTCTTTTTCCTTTTCAAAATTAATTCAGTATTGTGTCATTAATCCTTTAATAATTCCTGTAAATAGTTTTAAATCAGTTTAAACTTCTAAAAATCATAAGTAATTCATACGAACTCGGATTGAGGTCGTTCAAGTCTCTAAATTCTTTAAAAATCAAGATCTATCCATTAAAAATATCCACATGTGCTGTTGCTATGTGCTTATGTACTGTTTTTGCTTGTTTTGTTATTTGCCTATAGTTTCGGACATTCCGAAAGAGTCAGTTCACGCTGAGGAGGGTTCGGAAGACTTTGCAGAACAGCAAGGCAAGTCACACAAATCCACAACCCTTTGAGCATGTTGATTCTATGATTTAAATCTCTGTTTTGATTCAAAAGTGTATTTATTTTATAATGACATCAGGAAGGGCAACCCTGATCCTTGTTTATAGCCCGTTGTTTTGATAACCTGCCTTTGTGCCTATGGGATTAATATGACTAGCTAGCTGAAGTATTAGTTAGCTAGAATAATTCTAGGTTGCTTAGCCCTGCTTAGAAACTGTAGAATCACATAAAGGTTGTTAATCACATATGATTACACATAAAATGATGATAGTTCTGTTCACGACGGTGGTCATGTGAGGATTGATTCTCATTGGGTAACTAAAACATGGATGAATGGTGGGTTGTGAGCACCAGGTTGGTTTTATTGCTAGCGGTGCTCATGATAGTTATGGACCGGTTCACGAGCAACTGTTGTGAAGAATTTACCATACCAACCACAAGTCAACATGGGCAACAATTGGACTTGTAGTGTAGCATGTCCCAGCAGGAGACACCATGGTGTGTTTAGTTGATAGGTGGTAGTGTCAATAAATTCACAATGGTAGTGCCAATAAGACCATATGTTTGGGAGCCAAGAGTTTCTCTAGCCTGGAAGTTGGGCCACCTCTACTGGGGACTTGGTGGGTGGTCATTTTGTTGGGCGTGTTATGCGAAATGTCCTATCACAACTCCTTTCCGAGGTATCGTGGTGGTGCCAAGGTGCATGGTGACATGTTGTGGGGTTGTGTCTTGTGGATAAAGTTGTATACCTCTAGCCAGAGTAAAACTATTCGAATAGCTGTGCCCGCTGTCATGGGAGAGCTTAATGATGTTTTTCATGATTAGTCCCATTTATTAATTAATGCTTAAATGTGATATGAGACATCTAGCTTGGGATGGTTTGGGCCTGTGTAGCCAAGTGGGTTGTACAGCGTTGATTTAATATTGCTTAATTGTTCCACTATTTTAATTCTCTCTTAACTATTTATTTAAATGCTATTTATGCAAATTAGCCCTATACGTCATCCTTTGCTATCCTGTGCACTTGCATATTTGCTGTGTGGCCTGTTGAGTATTCCATGTACTCATCTTGCAATATCAAATCATCAAAAGAAGAGTACTACAGTGAAGGAGAAGATCTGGAGGATTAGGCTGGGTCCAAGTCAAGTTGCCTATGGATTATGGAGACGTCGCTATCGCTAGTTAATTCCGTTGTTTAGACTTTTTATTTGTTTGAGAGATTCCATCTGCCTCTGTAATAATTATACATTCGTCACTTTATTAAATATAGATTTGTACTTTGTTATCCAATTTGTTATTGTGTACCTCAGCTGATCCCTGGACGAGGATTTAATACACATGTAAGCGTTTGGAATTTTGGATGGAAATTCCGGGCGTGACAAGTTGGTAACAGAGCCTCCTTGCCTTTAGGACCAGCCAAATGGTAACCCATAGAAGCCTTCTGAGATCTTTGGTAAAACTGCCCTTTCCCCTTTCTCTTTAAAAAAAACCAACCCATTGCTAAAATTTCTGATTGATTAAAAAAAACATATCCAATTATTTTTCTTCCCCACTTTGTTTCCAAATTTCCTTGCTACCCTTCCTGTTTTACTTGTGCATAAACCTGTTTTGTTTCATTTAATCAAAATTTTTGCCTCTCGTCACATTCCATAGATGTCGAATCGTGAGCCCGTACATCTGTTTGGAGTCGGACGATTCGTCAAAGAGCTTCGAGACATGGCATTTGCCATAGGATTCAACCTAGCCCCCGAGTATCGGCAAGTCACTCATAATCCAGTTGAAGAGAAGTGTCAGGATCGGTTGACAATTTCAAGTGATCGTGAAGGAGTCCCGTCCATGATCTTTGGAGCCGGAGGAAGGGATTTCGAGCACGCATGTCAGGAAGTGGCATTGTAGGCCATTGGAGAACTTCGCCACCGTTATGCCGTCCGCTTGAGGCATACTGCTTACCGCTACCATCCACTTAGGACCCACAATGATGAGTACAATAGTTACCAATGCCTTGAGGTAGAGAACAGTGCCACCACGCAACGCTTGGTGAGGATGCTCAGCGCCATGGACAATGCTCATGCAGATGTGATGATAGTAGCTCATGATCGGGAGAACAAGAACCGTACTAAGATTTGCAGACTGCAAAACCAAGTGGATCGTTTGAAGAGAGAGCTGGCACAGGTGAAAGGAGAAGCACCCCCTGGAGGAGCCAATATCCGCACCATTACAAGGAAGAGAGTTCACCTTACACCCCGGATTCAGCTCGCATCTAGGACCTGCTTGCTCAATGAGCAAGTCCTACTCAGAGTAGTTCTGCCCGTGGCTTATGCTAATGATGCAGAGGAAGAAGACCTGGAGGAGTCAGAAGCTAGTACCCCTTCGGAAAGGTCAGGTGACAGTGGAACTCGTACCCATTCTGAAGTAGAGTGGGGTGAAACCCAAGAAGATGAAGAGGAATCCGAGCACAATTCTAACGTAAGACGAAGCCCTTCACCTCGTTAAGTTGAACCTCAGTAGTAGTTCACCCTAGAGCGTTGTGTTAGCTATTGTGTGTTTAGGTGATGCTTGTGAGTGTGTGGGTTTAGATGGCAGTTTATGTCAGAGGGTGGTGATGTAACTGCTTAAGTTAGGTGTTTCCTGTGGTGTGGTGTGGGTTTAAGCAATATAAATGCTAAACATTCAGTTTGGATCAATAAAAGTTGAAGTTTAAGTACATAACACCTATTCTAAGGGTTCTTTCTTGTTTCTTGCCTGTTCTAATCCTTACAGATAGTGAATACTCACGATGGAGGTGGTCAGGACACTAGCATTGGAACAAACAACAATCGGGGAGGTGCACCCAATGGACCGCCGCCTCCGGATGACAATCTCACTATAGCACAAGTGCTTGTCAATCAAACGCATCTTATCAATATGATGTTTTAGCACATGCAGAGCCAGCAGCACCAGGTGCCTCAACAACAGATGCCTCCTCCACCCCAGAACAAGCTCGCAGAGTTCTTACGAGTGAGGCCTCCTGCTTTTTCCAGTACGACCAACCCAGTGGAAGCAGGGGATTGGTTGCATGCCATTGAGAAGAAGCTAGATCTTCTTCAATGCACGGACCAGGAGAAGGTCTTATTTGCTTCACATCAGTTACATGGCCCTGCATTGGAGTGGTGGGACCACTGTCGAGCTAACAGAGTAGAAGGTCAGCCGATTACTTAGGCCGAATTCTCGGTAGCTTTTAAGAAGACGCACATTCCTGCAGGGGTGGTGGCCCTAAAGAAGCGGGAGTTTCGAGCACTGAAGCAAGGGAATAGGTCGGTGACCGAGTTCCTCTATGAGTTTAATCGTCTTGCCCATTATGCACCGGAAGATGTTAGCACCGATGTTGAACGACAGGAGAAGTTTTTGGATGGATTAAATGAAGAACTCTCTATCCAACTAATCTCAGGGGACTACTTAGATTTTCAGAAGCTCGTTGACAAGGCCATCCGGCAGGAGGACAAACACAATCGGATGGAGCAGAGAAAGCACAAGATTGCTAGCATGCGGGCACAACAGCCTAGTAGCCAGAGGCCACGTATGGTAGTACCCCCTCAAACTCGCCTGGGAGGACCATCGACTGCACCCCGTCCCCAACGCCAGTTCTACAACAACAACACTAGCAGTGGTATAGTGGCTAATCATCCTTCCCCTCGTCCAGTTGTTGCACCATCACAGAACCAACCGGTCAAGCAGGAGCAAGGAGGCAGGACTTTGGTATGCTACAACTGCAACGAGCCAGGGCATTTCTCTAATCAATGCCCGAAGCCAAAGTGTCAGGGACCCAGGCCAGCCGCACTAGGACAAAGCAACTCCAACTTGCCCAAGACTCGGGTCAATCATGTCACAACCAAGGAAGCCAAAGTCGCCCCAGATGTGGTCTTGGGTATATTTCCTGTTAACTCAGTTCCTGCCACAATACTTTTTGATTCTAGTGCTACACATTCATTCTTTTCTGAGAATTTTGCAGGAAAGAGTGGGATACGGGTAGAAAAGTTGGCTAACCCATTAATGATATGCACCCCTGGTAATCAAATGCCCTCCACCCTTTTTAGCCTTTTTGTTACCATCGATATCCAAGGGGTCCCATTTCAAACCAACCTGATTCTGTTAGAATCCAAAGATCTAGATGTCATCCTAGGGATGGACTGGCTAACCAGATATAAAGGGATGATAAACTTTGCAAACCGGGAAGTCACTTTAACTAGTAACCTGGGGCAGAAGGTGATATTCCGTACCCCGTCAGTCAAACCCCCAAAAGTGTTTCTCAACTAG
The DNA here is from genome assembly GCA_003991445.1 of Oryza meyeriana var. granulata. Taxonomy (NCBI): domain Eukaryota; kingdom Viridiplantae; phylum Streptophyta; class Magnoliopsida; order Poales; family Poaceae; genus Oryza; species Oryza meyeriana. The sequence goes on from RYFJ01002093.1 coordinate 53,099, forward strand.
GCTACCCTAGAGGAAATTCCGGTGGTAAGAGACTACCCGGATGTGTTTCCTGACGATCTGCCAGGCATGCCACCCAAGAGAGACATAGAGTTCCGGATAGATCTGATACCTGGAACCGCCCCCATCCACAAAAGACCGTACCGAATGATGACCAGTGAGTTAGCAGAAGTAAAGAAACAAGTGGAAGATTTGGAACGGAAAGGATTCATCCGACCGAGCACCTCACCATGGGGAGCACTAGTTATCTTTGTGGAGAAGAAGGATCATACCCAACGGATGTATGTGGATTATCGAGCGTTGAACAACGTCATCATCAAGAATAAGTACCCGTTGCCCAGGATTGATGATCTGTTTGACCAGTTGGAAGGAGCCATGGTATTCTCCAAGATAGATCTCCGTTCCAGATATCATCAACTCAGGATCCGAGAGGAAGATATACCTAAGACAGCTTTTACCACCCGCTATGGGTTATATGAGTGTACGGTCATGTCTTTTGGGCTCACTAACGCCCTAGCTTTCTTCATGAACTTGATGAATAAGGTGTTTATGGAGTACTTGGATAAGTTTGTGGTGGTCTTCATTGATGACATCCTCGTCTACTCCAAGACTAAAGAAGAACATGAGCAGCATCTTCGGTTAGTGTTGGAGAAATTGCGAGAGCATCAGCTATACGCTAAGTTCAGTAAATGTGACTTTTGGTTGTCGGAAGTGAAGTTCCTTGGTCATGTCCTTTCTGCTAGAGGTGTTGGTGTGGATCCAGCCAATGTGGAGTCAGTCACCAAATGGAAACAACCCAAGACAATTTCAAAAATATAGAGTTTCCTTGGTCTAGCGGCATATTACCGCAGGTTCATAAAGAACTTCTCGAAGATTGCCAAACCAATGACTCGGCTACTCCAGAAGGATGTTAAATTTCAATGGTCGTCTGATTGTGAGCAGAGTTTCCAAGAACTGAAGAAGCATCTGGTATCCACGCCGGTGTTGACTTTGGCTGATCCCAGGAAAGATTTCCAAGTTTACTGTGACGCGTCCCGACAAGGTTTAGGATGTGTTTTGATGCAAGACGGAAGAGTGGTCGCTTACGCGTCTCGCCAGTTATGACCACATGAGAAAAACTACCCTACCCATGATCTGGAATTGGCCACAGTAGTTCATGCATTAAAGATATGGCATCACTATCTTATTGATAATCGTACAGAGATGTACACGGATCACAAGAGTTTGAAGTATATCTTTACCCAGCCAGACTTGAACCTTCGTCAGCGAAGATGGTTGGAGTTAATCAAGGATTATGGTATTGGAATCCATTACCACCCTGGCAAGGCCAACGTTGTGGCAGATGCTCTTAGCAGAAAGAGTTATTGCAATGCTTCCGAAGGACGACGGTTGCCTTGGAAGTTATGTGCAGAACTCGAGCGGTTAAGTTTGGGAATCGTCAAGAAAGGTTTCGTAGCCGCATTGGAGGCAATCTCACGCTTATAGACCAAGTCAGAGAGGCCCAAGTCAATGATCGTGACATTCAAGAGATCAAGAAGAACATGAGAAGAGGAAAAGCCAGTGGATTATTCGAAGATGAACAGGGAACAGTATGGTTAGGTGAGTGAATATGTGTGCCAGATAACAAAGAGTTGAAAGATATTATCATGAAAGAAGCTCACGACACCCAATATTCTATCCACCCTAGCAGTACCAAGATGTATCAAGATCTTAAAGAAAAGTTTTGGTGGGACAATATGAGACGAGAGATAGCTGAGTACGTCGCAGTCTATGATGTATGTCAATGAGTGAAGGCAGAACATCAGAGGTCAGCAGGATTGTTGCAACCATTGAAGGTACCTGAGTGGAAATGGGAAGAAATAGGGATGGATTTTATCACTGGATTGCCAAAGACATATTCAGGTTATGATTCTATCTAGGTAGTGGTCGATAGGCTTACCAAGGTGGCTCACTTCATCGCAATCAAGACTACTTATTCTAGCAGCAAGTTAGCAGAGTTATATATGGCACGGATAGTGTGTTTACATGGTGTACCTAAGAAGATTGTATCCGACAGAGGTAGTCAGTTTACCTCAAAGTTCTAGCAGAAACTCCAGGAGGAGATGGGTACCCGTTTAAACTTCAATACTGCTTATCACCCACAAACGGATGATCAGACCAAACGTGTTAATCGGATCCTAGAGGATATGCTAAGAGCTTGTGCCCTAGTGTAACGCCCCTCTTCCGTTAACCTGAACAGGTTAACAAAGGAGGAATGTCGTTACCTGTAATACCTGTATCAGTCCCAGGAGACCAGCTGGTACATACAGGACATTGGTAGATCACAGCCAAATTTGCTTTATTTAATATTCATAGTCCTTACATAAGTTGCAGCCTTGGACAGAACCCGAGACATGCAACGATACATTACAAAAGTGAGCAGCGGAAAAACACAAATAGACCTATACCCACAAGCAGAGCTTGGGTCCTATATCGAAACCCGAAAACTCCTCGTACTCGACTTGATCCTGATAGTATTGGCTGAGAGCAGGGTCTTCATCTTCATAAGCTTCTGAGAGAAAGTAAGCAAGGGTGAGTACACGAGGTACTCAGCAAGTCACGGAAATTAGGTGGCATGCAAGGCTTAGCAAGGAAGGTTAGGGTTATTTTGCAAAAGTGATTTTCAAAGATTTTGTGGTTTTGAAAATCTAAGTGTGCTCTTTGAGTTGTCAGAAAGAAGCTCACGCTTCAATTCATTTTGTAAGTTGCTTTGCAACAACTCACCTCAGTTAAGTTAGTCGGGAAGAGACTCGCGTCTCAACCCATTCCACAAGTCGGAGACTTGTCACAATTTTCGATTCGGAGCGTACCATCCTCTAGTACCTCCATTTGGGCGGATTCTTTATTTTAAAGCTTGTCACTTAACTCAGACAACTCAACTACGGTGTCATCCGACACCCCGGGTCACACAGGCCCGTTTCAAGCCACACAAGCTATCCATCAGTCACACAGACCGATTCTGGTAACAGTTCCCGATCCGCAAAACAATTGCACAGATATTTATAAAATAAAACCTACACTAGAGGAATCACTTCACATTCACCCATAACCGTGGGCACGGCTGTTCGAACAGTTTATAAACCTTTGCAAAAGGTGCACGCTTTTCCCATACGACGTGAGCTTACTCCCACACTGGCCAAGCGGGAAGGTTCGCGACAAGGCCTTCCCAGGATAGCACGTTGTCCTATAAATGGGTTCTCTCAACCAAGAACCAGGAACTCATTTCCTGTACTCAGGGACGGGGGTATATTGCCCTCTTGGCACCCAACCACTCCCATATTTATTAGCAATCGAAAACCATCCTGGAAACACTAGTTACTCGGCTAGGGGTGTTCCATTCCACCCGTGTGGTCGCTCTGTCATATGCTCAGTGCAATTCCTCAAGGAAACAGTGCTTAACGGTCACGTGAAGTCGGAGCCACACAGGCAGTGACGACTCGTGTCCAAGTTTTGTAAAACTGTTTTATTTTCGCAAATGCTCGACCAAGGGTGTCGAGGTTCAAGATCAATTTATTTAAAACCCTAGTTTTTCCCATCATCATATTTTTAGGTAAAATAAAATGGGGTCATTGATATTTGTACTCAAGTACGAATATCAGGATGACTGGGCTTCAAAGGACAAGGCTGCAATTCATTCAAGGAGGGTAAAATGCAGCAATTAGGTTAGGCCTGACGGATTCGATTTTGAATCACGGCCGATAACAGTTGTGTTCCTAATTATGCAGGTTTTAGGAATTAAAATAAAATTTTTAAATCATGGGTCCAATATGGTCAAGGGTGACTTGCCTTGCTCGAGGTCCTGTGAGTCTTCGACAAAATCTTCCTTCGGCGACTCCTTGGGAACGGACTCTTCGTGTTGCAAAAAGAAAAAATAGGCAAAAACACCAAGAATCAGAACCTATCTCATACAACTAATAGTGCTAGTGTGTAGATCTCATTTTTAGAAAAATTTTGAGAGTTGAATGGGCTCAAACGGAGTTAGGGTTTAAAAGTTATGAACTTTCAAAGTTTGAGTCATTTTCTTGGAATTAAAAGGATTAAAAGAAATCATTTAAGGAAAGAAAAGAAATAAAAAAAGAAAATAAAGAAAGAGGGTCCAGAGGCTGATAGGTGGGGCCCTCGGGTCAGGAGAGAGGGAAAAGTACTGAGGCTGACATGTGGGGCTAGTGCAACAGTGAGAAAGAGAGAGAGGATGTGGGACTGACGTGTAGGGTCGGCTTGTCAAGAGAGAGGGGGAGGGAGCCACTGACGTGTGGGCCCGGTGTGTCAGAGGAGAGAGAGAGAGATGGGGATGCTAACGGGTGGGGTCGGCTTGTCAGCGCCTGGGGAAGGGGGTGCCACGTCGATCTAGCGTGGCCTGCATCTGCCGACACGGCGCCTACATGTCCATGCCACGTCGGCTTGGTCCGACGGGGCTGCCCCTCGGCAGATCGACAGCGGACGGTCGTCGGAGTTGATCTCACCGACGGCGACGAGGTTCGGTGAACAGCCTACGGTGGAGGAGAGTGGTGGAGACGGGGAAACACATGAACGGTTTGGATTGGAAGGTTAGGCGGCGGAGGAGGGCTCGCGGCGGAGCTCAATACCGGCGGCGGCGGCGGAGAGGTGATGATCGTCGCCGGTGACCATTTGGATGGCGGAAGGGCTCAGGGTAGGGCGGTTTAGGTGCGCTTGATGAGGACATCACTCCTTCGGATGCACCCGCTGATCCTCCAACCATTATGCAAGGTCCAATGACCCGAGCTCGAATGCGACAATTAAATCTTGAGGTGAGCTCGTTCTTAAGCGATCCTTTTCATAGTCTTGAGAATAGATCGCTACCTAATGATGTTATCTTGCTTAGGAACATTGGAGAGGATCATGAAGCACTTGGAGAGAGGTGTGGAGACGGAGAAGACCAGCAAGGACACCCAAGACAAGCCGGAGGCCCAGTCCAACTCGAGTTCGAGTTTGCCTCGGACTTCAGGAACAACCTGCAGTAAAACGGACGCCCAGGACGCATACGGACTCCGTTTTCAACGATCCACATATGCCTGGAAAGATAATTTTATAAGCTAACCAATGGCTTTGGTTTGACGTCCAAATTCCACCAGAGTTAACAGAAATCGTCGAAACAAGTCAGCGTCCAGAATCTGCCAGGGTACCGTCTTTTGGCCCGTTGGGCCGTGTATCGTCTTAGAGCTTGTTAGAGGGCGCGTCCAGGGGGTGTGACGACCCTTACATTATATATTCAGTAGCCGCCGCCCATGTTAGGTTTTGGATTTTGCTTTAGATCAATCTGTATTAGAACAGTCGCCGTCATCGGTTGTGAAACCCCAACTTCAAGTGTTTAATCATTCATCTGCAATTGTCGCTTCAATTAAGTTGCGTACTTTTGGGTTCTTGCTTGTGTTCTTCGTTTCGCAGGCAGGGATTAGCCTTCTTGGCGAGATCAACCGGATTTGTGACACGGTTGATAACCAGAGGAGTCGTGGTGCTAAGGTTGCAGGAATCGGATCTTCTGATCTGAAGCCGGATCGGTGTGTCGCGTTCCACCAAAGCGATAGTAATCTCTACCTGACGGAAGATCGGGAACCCCCGTCCCCCATCAAGTGGTATCAGAGCTTCAGGTATACCGTCAGGTTCGCATCTTATCCCTAGTTGAGTGCTTCGCCTTCGTCCCATAGTCCACTGCCATACTTGTATTTCCTGTCCTACAACCATCCGCGCCATAGCCTTTGCATTTTTCAGTCTCAGAGTCCGTCGTGTTGAGTTTGTGTCCTAGGTCGAGGTCTTGTTGCTGGTTAGATTGTGTTTGAGTCCAGTTCGTGTGTTTTTCCCCACCGTTCTATCAAACCCTAGCCACAATCACCAACTTTCCGCACTTTCTGTCCATTTTGTCCTCTAATTCGGAGTCCGTTCGTAAAACAGGCATAACTTTCGCATACGAACTCCGTTTTCAGCAAACCATATATGTTTCGGAATCAGAAAAAAATTTCGCATCCGTCTCTCCCCGCCTATGGCGGGTTCGGCGATTTTATTTTTCCGTAAAACAGCCCGGAAGATCGCCTTTCCGAGCCCGCAAGCTTTTCTCAATTTTTGGGCGCATCTTCTAAAAATTCCACAGGCCATGCCTTTCACTTGTTTGAGCTCATATTTTCTGTGGTTACCTCTTGTGTGCTCCTAAGGCTAAAAGAAAGATCAAAAAAATAAAAAGAAAAAGTCAAATTTTCCCAAAAAAAACAAAGACACCCTAAAAAAGAGAAAAAAAGAGAGGGGCAAAAGAGAAACAATATTTAGAGGAGCACATAGAGAGCACCAAGTTGAGCTGTGTTAGCGTGTGCTGTCTTGTGCCTTGTTTCTGACACTCTTGCTGCTCATCACCCTGTTTTCTACAACCTTGTTTGTCACACACCTGTACTTGAACACCTTTAGGCCAGCAACGAGAACAGGTATTTGGGACTATAATTCAGCATTGCTATCTGTTACTGACTTGTGTGCCACATATACATATTTTCTTTTCTCTTTGTGTGCCTTCCAAGCTCCACATATTCTTCAGATCAGTACAGAAAAAGATCCTTGCAACCTCGGTGCCACTTCCTCACAGGTATCACGAACCAGCCGCCGGTTGTACCATCCACTGCTTGCATTGGTAAGAACTTGGTAAGAACTCGGTAAGACGTGAGTGAGGGTGTGATTCCACCGACCCATAAATAGTTGATAGGGATTTTATTTCATAACTAACCATGCCAAACGACGAGCCTGCTTTGAAAAGTGACTTGCAGGACCTGAAGGAGCAGATGCTAGCGGAGGTGGCCAAGCAAACGGATGTAGTTAGAACGGCCATGAAGGACGTCGGCCACTCGCTTGAGAGCGTGGACAGGCGAGTGTCCACACTGACCGGGAAGGTTCAACAGCTTGAGGCCAACCATCCAGCTACTACCAACGAGAACGACGACGTGATCCTCGACGAGGGTGTTGTATACGGTGACGATGATCTAGTTGATGTGAGGGCGACACGCGAGAACACTCTGCGTCAAAGACTTCACCGCAATCGCACAGGTATGGGAGGTAATCAGCGTAATCGTGGTAATGTTAATAATGATGATCCTTATGCTAAAATAAAATTTACCATACCACCTTTTTATGGAAAATATGATGCTGAGGAATATCTTGATTGGGAGATGACAGTAGAACAAAAATTTGCTTCCCACCTTGTGCCTGATCAACATAAGGTTAGACAAGCTACTAGCGAATTTAAAGATTTTGCTATAATCTGGTGGCAAGAACTAGCTACTTTGCACCTACAACCTGAGTCATGGGATAGGCTAAAAGAGGCAATGCGTGATCGCTTTATTCCTCCTTCTTATAAACGTGATTTGCGTAAGAAATTGTAGCGCTTAGATCAGGGAAATATGTCTGTCCAGGAATATTATGCAGAGCTGCAAAAGAGCATGATACGTTGTGGGGTAGTAGAGGATCCGGAGGATAAAGTGTGTCGCTTTTATGGTGGATTGAGGCGTGAAATTCAGGATATTGTTGATTATAAAGAATTTACTACTACCAACCGTTTGTTCCAGCTTGCTATGCTTGCAGAAAAGGAATTGCAGGGCCGACAACAGCAACGGAGCCGGAGCAGCAACTTCAGCAGCTCCTTCACGCCCAAGACGACGACGACGGCGCCACCAACGAAACCGCTCCCTTCGTCGAGTGCTCGTCCTCCACCACCAGCGAGCACACGTCCTTCAGCTCCTTCACCTTCGGCTGCCCGTACCATGGAATCTAGTAAGGCTCGTTTGCAAGAGCCGACCAAGAGTGCATCATCTGTGGCTTCCACCGGGCGCTCTCCTTCCATTCAGTGCCACCACTGCCATGGGCTTGGTCATGTGCAGAAGGATTGCCTAGCAAATGGGCATACATTGCTACAGAAGATGGAGGTTACATTAGCACTTCTGATGTAGAGGACGATATTGTTGATGAAGCTGCCTCGGACGATGATCATGGTGGAGATGGCCTTTCTTTGAGCATAGACGACGCAGGAAACCATCGAGCCATCATTGTACAGAGAGTTCTCAGTACACAGATGGAGGAAGCAGAAAAGCTGCAACGCCACAACTTGTTTCAGATTGTATTCGTCATTAAAAATTGGCGTGCACGAGTCATCATTGACGGAGGAAGCTGCAACAACTTGGTGAGTTCTGAGTTGGTCAAGAAGCTTGAATTGACCACGCGACCACATCCACATCCATACCATATTCAGTGGCTCAATGACTCGGGTAAGGCAAAGGTAAAACAAACAGCCCGGGTGCATTTTTCCCTTGGTACATACTCTGATTTTGTAGATTGTAATGTGGTACCGATGCAAGCTTGTTCTCTCTTATTGGGTCGTCCATGGGAATTTGATAATGATGCTACACACCATGGTAGAAGTAATAAATATACACTTATGTATAAGGGACAAAAAATTACTTTGATACCTATGACCCCTGCACAAATTGTACAAGCTGATAGAGAGAGAGTTGCTAGTGAAGCTAAACAAGTTGATGCTAAACCTGAAAAACAGCAAGCAATTCAATTAAAAAGTCCTGTCATGCTTGCCACTAAAACTGATCTTGCAGAGATTAATGATGTGTGCTATGCGTTGATATGCAAAGATGCTTTATTTTCCACTGATGCTATAGCTAGCACTTTGCCACCTTCTGTCACTAACCTTTTGCAGGAATATAGTGACGTGTTTCCCACTGAGTTACCTCCAGGGCTTCCACCCATTCGAGGGATTGAGCACCAGATTGACTTGATTCCTGGAGCGAGTCTGCCAAATCGAGCTGCCTACAGAGCCAACCCCGAGGAGACTAAGGAGATTCAGCGCCAAGTCCAAGACCTATTGGACCGCGGGTATGTACGTGAGAGCCTTAGCCCTTGTGCTGTTCCAGTTATTTTGGTTCCAAAAAAAGATGGCAGTTGGCGCATGTGTGTAGATTGTAGAGCCATTAACAATATCACGATAAGGTACCGTCATCCTATCCCTAGGCTAGACGACATGCTTGATGAGTTAAGTGGTTCTATAATTTTCTCTAAAGTAGACTTGAGGAGTGGATACCACCAAATAAGAATAAAATTAGGAGATGAATGAAAAACTGCTTTTAAAACCAAGTTCGGCTTATATGAGTGGTTAGTAATGCCTTTTGGTTTAACTAATGCACCTAGCACTTTCATGCGTTTAATGAACGAGGTCTTACGTCCTTTCATTGGAAAATTTGTGGTGGTTTATTTTGATGATATCTTGATATACAGCAAGTCTTTAATTGAACATCTTAATCATCTACGTGCTGTGTTTGATGCTTTGCGTGCTGCACGTTTATTTGGTAACCTCGAGAAGTGCACTTTTTGCACCGAACGAGTATCGTTTCTTGGCTATGTTGTGACCTCGCAGGGAATTGAGGTAGATGAAGCCAAGGTGCACGCTATACAGAGCTGGCCAACGCCCTCCACCATGACACAAGTGCGAAGCTTTCATGGACTTGCAGGATTTTACCGCCGCTTTGTGAAGGATTTCAGCACCATTGCAGCTCCATTGAACGAGTTGACGAAGAAGGGCGTTGCGTTTCATTGAGGAGAAGAACAAGAGGCGTCTTTTGCTCTCTTGAAGGACAAGCTTACTCACGCGCCATTGCTACAACTTCCTGATTTTGGTAAGACTTTTGAGCTTGAATGTGATGCTAGTGGGATTGGCATTGGTGGCGTCTTGATGCAAGAAGGTAAACCCGTTGCTTACTTTAGTGAGAAATTAAATGGGCATATTCTCAATTATTCCACGTATGATAAAGAATTGTATGCTCTTGTTCATTCATTAGAAACATGGCAACATTATTTATGGCCTAAGGAATTTGTTATTCACTCTGATCATGAATCCTTAAAACATATTAGAAGTCAAAACAAGCTGCATCGTAGACATGCTAAGTGAGTTGAATTTATTGAATCTTTTCCTTATGTTATCAAACACAAGAAAGGGAAGGATAACATTATTGCTGATGCTTTGTCTAGACGATATACTATGCTGTTCCACCTTGATTGTCGTATATTTGGACTTGAAACAATTAAAGAACAGTATGCTAATGATGATGAATTTAAAGATGTAATGGAGAATTGTAAAGAGGGACGTACATGGAACAAATATGTGATACATGATGGGTTTTTGTTTCGAGCTAACCGCCTGTGCATTCCAGTTGGTTCCGTTCGTCTTTTATTGTTGCAGGAGGCACATGGAGGAGGATTGATGGGCCATTTTGGTGCCAAAAAAACGGAGGAGGTGCTGACCACCCACTTCTTTTGGCCAAGGATGAGACGAGATGTAGAGCGGTTCGTGGCTCGGTGCGCCACATGTCAAAAAGCTAAGTCGCGGTTGAACCCACATGGTTTGTACATGCCTCTTTCTGTTCCTTCTACTCCTTGGGCTGATATATCTATGGACTTTGTTTTGGGATTGCCAAGGACTAAGAGGGGGAGGGATAGTATTTTTGTGGTGGTTGATCGTTTTTCTAAGATGGCACATTTTATTCCTTGTCATAAAAGCGATGATGCTGCTCATGTTGCTGACCTATTCTTTCAAGAAATCGTTCGCTTGCATGGTATGCCGTCTACTATTGTTTCAGATCGCGATGTAAAATTCTTGAGTCATTTTTGGCGCACTTTGTGGAATAAATTGGGGACAAAGTTGCTGTTTTCTACAACTTGTCATCCCCAAACCGATGGACAAACTGAGGTAGTGAATCGCACCTTGTCCACCATGTTGAGAGCAATCTTGAAGCGCAATTTGAAGGTCTGGGAAGAGTGTTTACCGTATGTGGAGTTTGCATATAACAGGGCGGAACACTCCACCACCAAGGTAAGTCCATTCCAGGTAGTCTATGGATTTAACCCCCGTGCTCTTATTGATCTTTTGCCTTTACTTACCACTGAGAGAACACATAATGATGCTAAAGAGCGCGCTGAGTTTATTCTTAAATTGCATGAAACCACTAAGGCAAATATTGAAAAGATGAATGAAAAGTATAGAATTGCTGGTAGTGAAGGTAGAAAGGAAGTTAAACTTGAACCGGGTGATTTGGTTTGGTTGCACTTGAGAAAAGATAGATTTCCAGAGTTGCGTAAGTCTAAATTAATGCAAAGAGCTGCTGGTCCTTTTAAGATAATTGAGAAAATAAATGACAATGCATATAAACTTGAGTTACCACCCGAGTTCGGGGTTAGTCCTACATTTAACATTGCAGATTTGAAGCCATACTTGGGAGAAGAGGATGAGCTTGAGTCGAGGACGACTCCATTTCAAAAGGGGGAGGATGATGAGGACATCACTCCTTCGGATGCACCCGCTGATCCTCCAACCGTTATGCAAGGTCCAATGACCCGAGCTCGAATGCGACAATTAAATCTAGAGGTGAGCTCGTTCTTAAGCGATCCTTTTCATAGTCTTGAGAATAGATCACTACCTAATAATGTTATCTTGCTTAGGAACATTGGAGAGGATCATGAAGCACTTGGAGAGAGGTGTGGAGGCGGAGAAGACCAGCAAGGACACCCAAGACAAGCCGGAGGCCCAGTCCAACTCGAGTTCGAGTTTGCCTCGGACTTCAGGAACAATCTGCAGTAAAACGGACGCCCAGGACGCATACGGACTCCGTTTTCAACGATCCACATATGCATGGAAAGATAATTTTATAAGCTAACCAATGGCTTTGGTTTGACGTCCAAATTCCACTGGAGTCAATAGGAATCGTTGAAACAAGTCAGCATCCAGAATCTGCCAGGGTACCGTCTTTTGGCCCGTTGGGCCGTGTATCGTCTTAGAGCTTGTTAGAGGGCACATCCAGGGGGTGTGACGACCCTTACACTATATATTCAGTAGCCGCCGCCCATGTTAGGTTTTGGGTTTTGCTTTAGATCAATCTGTATTAGAACAGTCGCCGTCATCGGTTGTGAAACCCCAACTTCGAGTGTTTAATCATTCATCTGCAATTGTCGCTTCAATTGAGTTGCGTACTTTCGGGTTCTTGCTTGTGTTCTTCGTTTCGCAGGCAGGGATTAGCCTTCTTGGCGAGGTCAACCGGATTTGTGACACGGTTGATAACCAGAGGAGTCGTGGTGCTAAGGTTGCAGGAATCGGATCTTCTGATCTGAAGCCGGATCGGTGTGTCGCGTTCCACCAAAGCGATAGTTATCTCTACCTGACGGAAGATCGGGAACCCCCGTCCCCCATCAGCGCTAATGCGCGAGGAGGGAAAAAGAGAGAGGAATTTGGACTCTACCTTCGTTGACAGCGAGAATCAGAGCGGCAGCGATGGCAGGCGGCAGAAGGAGGATTTGGGGGTTTTTGATTTAGTGGCTAATTAGCAGTGGGGAGTGGTGAAGGAGCTTCACGGCGGCTCGGGGAACTCAGCGGTGGCAGTGGTTAGGTCTATGGCGCTCAGGAACGGCAGCGGCGCTTGGGTCAGAACACGGCGGAGGAAAGCTCTTCGGTGATGGGCTAGCTCGGGTGCTCGTCTTGGCGACTGGAATGGGAGGGGAAGTTGCCCTATTTATAGCGGAGCTCAGGCGCTAACCGACAGCGAACAAAGGCGGTGGCACAGAGGGATAAGCTCGAGCTCGGCCGACAAGATGCAACAGTGGCACGGAGCACTGTGGTGCGCGTCATCGGCTGCAAAGGGGAAAAATGGGAAGAGGAGGTGATGGCGAGGCAACGGGACAGAGGGTTCACGCGTGCGTATTGACTCTGGAGCTCGGCGGTAAGGGAAAAGGTTGTGGCGGCCATGTTCTTCTTTGACTCCAGCGCTCGGTTGAGGCGATGGCGTGGATTTCTCGCCGGCGGTGACGCGAGGATGGGACAGTGGCGTTGACGACGGAGGCCGGTGCTTAAAAAGGGAGTGGCATGGAGGTATGGGCGAGGAAGAATCAGGAGAGCTCTGGAGAAGAGAGAGAGCGAGCGAGCGTCGGGAGGTTGACGATGACACTGTGTCGTTGGCTGACATGCGGGACCGCTAGGCAAAGCTGATCGGGACCGTCCGCGTGTCTTCGTCGAGCGGCCGAGAATGAGGACGGAGGCGAGGTCGCCGACACGCGGGGCCCGTGGGGATTTAATCCCAGGCGCACGCTCGGCTAGGCCGAGCGGGCCACGAGTGGGAGAAAGAGATGGTAGGCTGAGAAGGGATGGAGGCGGCCCAAGTTGCACAGTGACCTTTATTCTTTTTCCAGGAATAGATTTAATTGGATTTTGAGGATTTGAATTTTGGGAATTGATTTTGAATAGGGTTTTTAAATTTTAGAAAATTTAGGGGATTTTTGTAGAGGTTCTAGGGCTGATTTTGGGGAAAATTTGAGATCACACATAGGCAAAATTCCAAACTAGAGTAAAGAACCATTCTTTTGAATTTAGATTTTTATTTAAAATAGTTTGGCAAAAAAAATCAAAAATGCAACCATTACACCTAGACTTCGGTGGGTGTTGGAACAAGAGTTTGCATTATGCGAAGTTTTCCTACAACAATAGTTATCAAGCCAGTCTTCAGATGGCTCCGTATGAAGCATTATACGGTCAAAAGTGTCGTACCCCGCTCCTATGGGATCAAACGTGGGAACACCAAATTTTTGGAACCGACGTTTTGAGGGAAGCTGAGAAGAAGGTAAAAATTATACAAGAAAGGTTACGAGTAGCACAGTCCCGTCAGAAGAGTTATGCTGATAACCGCCGAAGGGATTTATGTTTTGACGAAGGAAATTATGTGTATCTTCAAGTCACGCCACTATGGGGCGTTCATCGGTTTCAGACCAAGGGAAAGTTGGCACCACGTTTTGTGGGACCATACAAGATTCTGAGTTACAAGGGTGAGGTGGCATACCAGTTGGAGTTACCCCAGGCCATGGCAGGGATTCACGATGTGTTTCATGTCTTGTATTTAAACAAATGCCTTCGAGTGCCTACACAGGAAGCTGATCCATCCCAGATCGAAATCCAGAAAGATTTGACCTATGTGGAAAAACCAGTTCGTATCTTGGAAACCAGTGAGAGGAGAACCAGGAATTGAGTAACCCGCTTTTGCAAGGTTCAGTGGAGCAATCATTCAGAGGATGAAGCTATTTGGGAGCGAGAAGATGAGTTAAAGTCTACCCATCCGTACATCTTCGCCAGTTCTTCCGAATCTCGGGGATGAGATTCCGTTTAAGGAAGGTAGGTTTGTCACACCCTAAAAATAATTTAATAAATAATACCTGTGAAAATATAATTTTTTAGAAATTAACTAAAAGCTTAAAGAAGTGGCTAATAAAAATCCCAAATAAATTTTAATGTAAAAATGGGCCAGAGAAAATTTTATTAAATATTTCTTCAATTCTTGTAGTCCCTAGATTTTTCTGGGAATTATTTGAGCTATGGAAGTATTTTTAATAAATATAAAACCAAATCAGTGAATAAATAAATTGGAAAAAGGTTTTAATTTCTCTCCCGAGGCCATGGGCCGATTTCGGCCCACCTCTCCCCTTCTCTCTCCTTTCCCCCGCCCCGCAGCCTAGCTTGCCCCATCTCCCTTTCTCTCTTTCTCTTCCTTGCCGACAAGTGGACCCTACCTGTCGGGGTCGTCTTCAACCCTGGGCCGGGACCGAGCCCGAGTCGCCGCTACCATCCACGCAAAATCCAGTCGCCCCGCTCGTGATCTCTTCAAATTGGTTGAGGGGAAATCCTCCCCTCTATCTCTGTTGCTTTTCCCATCAAAACCCGGCGTGAAACGGTTCGGGATTGAGCCCGAACTCAAGATCGACTCGGAGTCCGCCGCCGCCCGAGTTTGCTGCCGCCATAGCCGCCTTATCCGTCTCGGACTCCTCCGATTGGCGACACTATAAGTACCACCGTCCTCACCTCCGTCCGCCGCCGCCCTCGCCCCAGCCCTAGACACCCCGGAGAGCCTTAGCCACGGTTAGATCCCAGCGCCGCCTCCGCCGCCAAGCCCAGCCAAGCCACGCTACCGCTCGGTTCATCGCCCCCCTTCACCGTCGGCCCCGTCGTGTTCTCCAAGTAGAGCAGCACCTCGAACGTCGCCTCGTAGCTGCCAGAATGCCGTCGTCGCCGAGTACCCGAAGGACGCCTCCGCCTTTTCTCTTTGCCGGAGACCATCCACCGCCGTTCGTCGCTGAGTGACCATGAGGCAAGATCGCCTCGTCGAGCTCGTCCTGTTGGCCCAAACCGCAACCGTCGCTGTGCCCTGGATTGCCAGCAAGCCTCGCCGCCCGAGCCACCGCCGTCGCCGGATGACCACGTCATCGCCTCGTCAGCGGCCGCGTCACCCTCCAGATCGGCACCAAGTGTCGCGCATCCGTGCGTCGACCTCGGGATAAATCCGAGCCGCCAGATCTAGATCCAATCCATCCTAACCGTCAGACCCAGTAAACCGATCCCGTGGACTCGATCTACGGTGGACCGCTCTCTGATGACGCAACAAATCCCTTTTTCCTTTTCAAAATTAATTCAGTATTGCGTCATTAATTAATGCTAAATGATGTTTTTCGTGATTAGTCCCATTTATTAATTAATGCTTAAATGTGATATGAGACATCCAGCTTGGGATGGTTTAGGCCTATGTTGCCAGGTGAGCTGTACAGCGTTGATTTAATATTGATTACTTATTCCACTGTTTTAGTTCTCTCTTAACTGTTTATTTAAATGCTATTTATGCAAATTAGCCCTATACGCCATCCTTTGCTATCCTGTGTACTTGCATATTTGCTGTGTGGCTTGTTAAGTATTCCATGTATTCACCTTGCAATATCAAATCATCAGAAGAAGAGTACTACAGCGAAGGAGAAGATTTGGAGGATTAGGTTGGGTCCAAGTCAATTTGCTTGTGGATTATGGAGACGTCGCTATCACTAGTTAATTCTGTTGTTTAGACTTTTTATTTGTTTGAGAGGTTTCATTTGCCTCTGTAATAATTATACATTCGTCACTTTATTCAATATAGATTTGTACTTTGTTATCCAATTTGTTATTGTGTACCTCGGCTGATCCCTGGACGAGGATTTAATACACATGTAAGCATTTGGAATTTTTGATGGAAATTCCGGGCGTGACAGTGTCTATAGTGTTTCATCAGCTTATAATATACCATCAGTACATGTACAACACAATTAGCTAATAAATAGTACTTATAATACCCTCAATATAGTAGGTCGTAGATACATCCCTATGGCACAGTACGCCGGTCAGACTGGTGCAGTACCCCTGGCCAGACCGGAATTAGCCGCCAGTCAGACCGTGGTAACATCACTAATCCAAACGGTAGTAGCGGCCGGTCTGGCCATGGGGGCAACACCGGTCAGACTGCAGTCAACGAGTGTTTTGGGATTGGCTCCTACATCGACCATTCCCAGTTATCCTATGGCCAGTACACGTCCAAAACTCAAAAGCCTTGGAGATGAAATTGCTGAAGTTATCAAAAATACTTTCGGTATAGACACTAGAGTTAAAAAAGCTCCACCTCAAGAAAGCAAAGCCAAAGAAGCCAAGATCTCACAATAGCCTGAGTCTGATAGTCCCCATGACAATCACCTCGCAAAGCTTCATTCTGATGATTGTAATATTGCAAGACTGAGTACCACCCACCGTACTCAACAAGCCACACATGGAATGCTAAATAATGCAACAGGATTCCCAAGGAAAGACATAGTATGGCTTATTTGCATAAAACAACACTTAAAACATTTGTATTTAAAATCATTGAAAACATTATAGTTTAATTATTAATCAACATTGAACCACTCACTGAACAGCACTCCAATGCAATTCAGGCCCAAACCACAACCCTCCAAACTAAAGTTATCAAGTTTCCATCATTTATTATCATTAATGAGTAGTGTGGGACTAATCATGAAAAACATTGCTAGGCCCGCCCATTAACCGCGGGTACGGCAATTCGAACAGTTTTACTCTGGCCAGAGGTGTACCAATTTACCCACAAGACACGGTTCCAAATATGTCACCATGCCCCGAAATACCACCATGGTACTACAAAGAGGAAAACCGTGACAAGACCTTTCATGCAACTCGCCCAACAGAAGAGCCTCCCGCCAAGACTTCAGTCTCCGGTAGGGGTGATCAAGTGCCTTCCCGCAAGACGGCTCGACGCCCAAACTCATGAACTTATTGACGACTGCCATGTGTGGACTTATATCAGCCACAAACACGCCCTAGTGCTTTCTGTTGAACTCGTTACACGTCCAATCAAGCCATTACCCATTCTAGCTTGTGGTTAGTACGAGTATTGCTTCGCAACAAGTAATCCGTGAACCAGTCCTTAATTGTCATGAGCACTACTAACAACATCGTCCTTCCATGTGCTCACAACCCACCATTCAGTCCAGTTTTAGTTGGCAAAATTAATTAACCAGCCACGACCATCTGTCGTGAAAATATAGCCATTAAACATTAATTATCCATAAACGAGTCATTAGTTTCCCACATAAAATGACGCTCCAGTTCGCTAGGTAGGGCTAAGCAAATCCTAAATAATCTAGCAAGATCATTAAATAGACATTCAGTTAGTCAATATTAATTACCCAGGGTATCAAGGTAAAGGCATCAATAACAAAATGGCTATAATCAAGGAATATAGGATAAATAAATACCCATATAATGTCATTCCAAAACATTGCATGCAATAACGTTGAAATAAAATAATTTTCACAATATGGGATCAACATACTCAAGGAGATTGTTGTGTGACTTGCCTTGCAATAGAAAAGTCTTTACTCGATCTTCTGAACTCTTCCGCGAACCTCGCTTCCTTCTAAAACAACGAAAAATACGCGACTACACGCAAAATGAGGAAAAACCCTAAGAAACTCTAAATAAACAATATATAAAAAGTGCATAAACATGTAGATCATGACTTTAGATGAATTTAGGAAGAAGAACGGGTCAAATCGGAGTTCGGACGGAAAAGTTATGAACTTCGGAAGATTGAATTCAGAGAAAATCCGAAAAGAATTAGAAAAAGAATATTCTCAAGAATATTCCCTGGATTTTTAGAATAAAATATTTATTTTCAGGGGTGCTAACAAGTGGGGTCCACTGTCATAGGCTCGGCACACATGAACTTGGTCCATGGACCGAGGGAACAAAGGGGTTGTGGTCTGGGTGAGGTGGAAGGCCACATGGCCGAGGAGGCTTATGTGGCACGATGAGGTGGCAGCTGAGATGAATTTAGGGCTGACGTGGCACAAATCCGGGTTAAGGAAATCCGATTGGGGAGATTCGATCTAATTGATCGGACGGCTGGGATTAGATCCAATGATCCGATGGTTGGGATTTGCTCGGGATAGAGGTGTGGGGCCCAATCGTCATACAGATTGGAGTACTGCCAACGGGCCCCACATGCCACACACAAGGAGGAGAGCTACCAACCGGGCCCACTGGTCAGTGGCCCGGGGGCCAGGACAGACAGCGCGTCGAGGGAGCGACGCCGGCCCTCGGGATGGCAATGTCCAGCGACAACGGCGGCAACAACCGACGGCGGAGGGCGACGTACTGGGGTGGCGCAGCTGGGCAATAGTAAAGACGGCGATGGCCAATGGCGGCAGCTCTCAGTAGAGAGGAAGAGGGGCGCCAATCTCGGGTAGACGACGAGGACGAGGACGACAACGGGTAAAGGGAGGGGGAGAAGCGAGGCGCCGTCGGGCGATGCTCACCCATAGCCGGCGGCGACCACGGAGGCGACGACGACGATGACAAACAGCCGGCAGCGGCCACGGAGATAGAGGCACCGCGGCAGCGGCTAAGGCTTAGGGTGGCGAGGAAGGCCGGCTATTTATAGGGGAAGAGAGGGGCTAGGGCAGGCGGGTGTGGCGGAGCAGGACCCCGAAGTCCAGGGATGGCACGGCGGTTTCCGCAGCTACGGATTTGGAGGCGACATGGCGGCGTGGCGCGGCGCAGGCCGGGGTAGAGCGGCGTGCGCAGACCGGGCCGACGGCGGCGAGGGCCGGGCGGTGGCTGCGGTGGCGGTGGGCTGGGCTGAGGAGCAGGCCAGCGGCGGGGTGGGGTTGGCACAGGTTAGGCCTAGGAGGTTCGGCCGGCCAAAGAAGAAGAACAGAGGAAGAAGGAGGAAGAGAAGAGGAAGAAGGGAAAAAGGAGGAGGAAAAAAAGAAAAGGAGGAAAAAGAGAAAGGAAAAAACAAAAAAGTAAAAAAAGGATTTTTTTTGAAAAAATTCCAAATTGAAAGATTTAGATTTTTTTTTATATTTAGGGAATCGAAGGATTATTTTGGAATATCGAAATTTGGGGAAATATTCGGAATATCAGGGGATTTGAATTATTTTCAACGAAATTTGGATTTAATTAAACAGGGAAAAAGGGATATTTTTGGGAGCTTTAGATTAACGGGAATATTTAGAATATTGGAGTCAAAGGAATTTTAGGATAATTCGAATATTTGGAATATTTTGGGAATGGAGGAAATCGGAGGGATTTAGAATATTTAGGACATCAGAAATTTGAAAATATTTTTACGGAGATTTGAATTGGAGTGAAAACTCGGAATATTGGGGATTTGGATTTTGTGGAGACCAAGGACATTTAAATCAAAAGGAAATAATGAATATCTAATAAAAAGGTATTGAATATATTCGTGACTCACGTATTTGGGATTTTGGGAGATTTTTCCGAAGTCGGACATTCAAGGAAATTAGGGATTCGGAAACGACAATCGAGTCCGGATAGAAAAGCAGGGTATAAAGGGGTTAGACCAGGAACGACTCGGGAAAAGGATTTCGGAATTCGTTTAAATAATTATTGAGATTGATCTTTGTAATATTAAAATTAATTCTGGAGCTCCGAAAAATCCGAGAAAATTTCAGAGAGGTTATTTAACCATGATTTATTAAAGAAATTTTAATTTCCCACTTTTACTTTACTTAATTAATTAACTTTACAATTTAATATAACTTATAAAAAATCTATTATTAATTAATTTATTTAATTTCTAAAAAATCGGGCTGTGACATCCTTGAGGCATAACTCAATCATCATGGGAGTGTGGGACTAATCGCCTCCACCAGAAATGGAATTAGCCTTCATAATGGCTTGAAAGCACCTACGCTGCGATAGGACGCTACAAGTACCACCGGTCTTCACGGTGCTTGGGGATTATTGGATGCAAGTATGGAGTTTATATTGAGAGCTTCATTCGGTCACAGCTTCCATACGTACAATTATTTTCTACGTCACCTTCCCTTTCTAATCTACTTTATATGAGCAATGCATACACCAATGGTTGCTACTCCCATCGACAAAGTTCAGGCTTTACTAAGCCTCAAAAGCTATGTGCAAGCTATGTCCTCTTGCTGCACATCCTGTCAGATTGAACCCTGTGTACTCTGTTGCTCCTTCGATGAGCTTGGAGTTTTGAACTTCTCATATTAGATATCAACACTTTGTTTTTTTCTTACATTGCCAATAGCTTTTCATGACTTTTGTGTTTTGTTGAGTGTTCACTGCGTTGGATCCTATATTCCGATTATTTCTTTTATTTTTAATTTATTTTTTTGACATATCCCTTTCAATTCATATCGGGTATATGCAATTCCGTAAGAATTGGTTTTGACAATTTCATAAGCAAGCTTCTTGATTCAGGAACAACATTTGGTTATACCACAAGAATCGGTATGATTAAAGAGCCTCAAGATAATGTTATCATAGTACCTTATTACTATTTTTTTTTCTTGGTTAACATTATTATGTTCCTTGTCTTTGCAGTGATCATCAAATAGCACAAATTAAATAAGTTATGTACAACAATGGAATTAGCACAAATTAAATAAGTTATGTACGACAATTGGAATCAAAGCAGCATGTTCCTATTGCCATTCTTCCAAGTTGCTCAAAGGAAAACACTACTCTGTTTTCTTGATATTTCTAGCAATCTATTTTCCTCGCATCAGTTTATAATATTTTGCTATTTTTTTACCGCAGCGAAATTTGGCCAAGTTTAGTAGAGTCCTGCTGCAACGTGCAGGGTTTCATCTAGTATGTAAAATAATCAGTTCTATTAACCTTCATTTGTACCAACACTGAATCCAATAACATAATTGTTAGTGTTCTAAGTATGGGATACCTATAGATGTGCACTTGCCTTGGCAAGAGTACCATATACCAAGTCCTACATGAAAATAAATCTCATACATATGGATAAAGTCCAGAGTAGATAAGGAAGAAGTTCCAGATAAGGAAAGAAAGACAAGTCCTATTTGGGCCCTACTAAGACTGCTTAATCGTATCCATACTTGCCTCCTTAGTTCTACTTAGACAAGAGGACAACCGAGGGTATAAATACAAAGTGGCGGACTAGATTAGGGTTTTTACCCCATACTTTGTACTTGTGAGATTGATATAGTGGAATACTAGTCTCCGGTTGAACAATACGTAGGGTCCATCTCGGGGGCCTGAACATATATAAAAAACCTTGTCTCCCTTACTCTTGCTACAACTTCATCCTCATATCAGCCGTACCCCACACGTTCAAATACATCATATATACACAGATACTACGGTCGGAATATTATTCAAAACAGTGACTAGACTTGATGGGATAGTTTTGATTGATGCCAAAACTATAAAATTTTAACTACTTCATAGGTGCCTTATAGATGTAGATGTTTAGATTATGATTAATTTTTACCGGTACCATAATAATTTGGTTCCTAGCTATATCATCTCTGCCATACTATTTTGGTAGTACCAAACATAGAACTAAACTCGCCTAACATCCATTGGAAAACTAACAATTCTTGTTGGGACAGAGAGTCACAACACAATGGGGATAGACAAAGGAATGTGATTTCTCCAACTATCCTTAGCTAAGAGCGTATTTGAAGGCGTGTGGTTATGTATTGAGACTTGCAGCCTTAAAACAAATTATCTGTGTCCCCTGTTCCCATGGATCCTGCTGCCCTTTTATAGGCCGATAGGTACATAAGGGAGTTACAATGATGCCCCTATAAAGAGACACAGGCCTAAGGGCAAAATAGTACACCCCCGTTCCATTCGGGTGACCACAATGCTTAGCTATTACCCATGGGGGCCATGGCGTTGAGCTGTAACAGCTCATCATTATTCGTGGTCCTGAGAGATATCCTCAGGAATACTCTGCTGATGACACATGCTTCTAGCCAGCCCTTTGAATAACTTTCGAGCTTGCTATTTTCACTTGGCTTCGAATTCTTTAGCCTCCTACAAGAGCTTCAAACTTGTGGTTGAAACCATCAGTGACAATCTAGTACTCACAATCGATTCGTAGCTTTATAAATCTATTTCTACCATATTTTTGCCTATGCGCCCAAAGAACGTTGTTGAATTATAGACCCAAAACCATTGGCCTCTGTCGTACATGCCAGAGCAGTGGTAGGGGTGTCATGTCATGCCTTCTGATTAACCTCAGATTATTCACAAATTTTTTGACTTAGGCCTTGCCCTTCTCCTAGGTTCGTATCATCTACCATTGCTGCATAATGTCAGGGGGAGACATTCCCCCAATCTTGGCAATCTATCCAAGAATCAACGGCTCCTAGATTACTTTCCACCATCCTGCGACATGTGTGGAACTGATCCTCTCATATCTATTCTTTCTACTACGGCTACTCTAGTACTCCACTGTACACCATTGCAGAGTGCTCGCGATCAATGAAAAATTGGCTGCTGATGAGGCCATTCTCCCCTAATCTCCAATGAGTGGCAGTCGCCGCCATGGCAGCCACAGCTTTCCTCCCCTCACGGCCGCTCTCCTCGCAGCAGCCCTAGAAGCGGCGGCAATGCTCCCCCCTCAACAACCCAAAGAATCAGACCAAAGTTTCGCCGTGTTCCACCAGGAGCTCGCACCGGGCGCCACACATAGCTGCAACTTGAAGCTCGTGTGCCATTTTGTTGGAATGATCTCTTTTATCCTTTGTTCGAAACCCTTCCTTGTGGTAAACAAATCCAGCTGATGTAACCTTGCCATCAAGTTTACTAAGGGCCTATTTGGTTCTCTACCCTACCAATTTATTGATAGTGCCAAACTTTGGGCAAGTTTTGGCACTATCAATGTTTTGATAGGGTAGAGTAGTGTCAACTATATTAATTTGGCAAAAATTGGTAGTAATCCAAATATCTAACATGGACTATTCAAAGTTACCAAACATTTGGTAGGGCAAGTTTTGGTATCAAATAAAACATGCCCTAGTATTCTGAAATCGTTTTCTAACATCAAAACCAATTTCACCCCCATAATGGTTCCAAAACTGTTGAGCCTCAGCAACGCTACTAAATGTCATACCAATTTGTGGCACCCAATTAGGTGTGGTGTTTTCTATGTAGAAAATATAGCATTGAAAATATTTTTACATTGTTGATAGAGAGGTTTCGGACATATGGTCTCATATAAACTAACTACTCTATTGCTTAACTGTTAGATATAGCAACTGGACTGGGAGATTGAAGAGAAGATCTTCTTGATCTAAGGGTGAATCATGCTGCAATTTTTCTCTGTAGAAAATAGAACATAGAAAACTTTTTCATATGGAACAGATGGTGTTTATCAAGTAAAAGAACAATTGTATTGCTTACCTGCTAGATGTAACAATTGGAACATAAGATTGTTGATAAGACGAACCTTGTTGTCGTCCCTTGGAGAACGAATCGTACTGCAAGTTGCCTCTATTTTTGCTGGTGTCTCCCATTGGATCTAAGCATTGCAATATGTGGCTGGTTTGGTATCCTTAATGATGGCAATGCCAACTAATCTTAAGGAATGTGGAGCATCTCAAGTTTTGGCGCCAAGAAGGAGCGTGGTAATATTTTTCCTGCTAGAAACCAAAAAGCATGAGCTTTTGGCTAACAGCAATAGGGTTTCGCTTACTATTTGGGGGAAGGTTATCGTCTTTTATAATAAGGCGGTTACCGCGATAATCATCAAAAACCGCGTAAATTTCATTTCCAAAAATTTGAATTCAAAACCACAGTAAGATCACGTCTATCGCGGTTACCGCACAGTAAGGGCCCGTTTGGTACAGCTGCTACTCCGAAAGTGGAGCGAAGCTGAGGAGCGGTGGGAATGCGGCTCCACCGAGCGGAACGACAGCTCCACTCTATATTATCCAAGATCTCGAAAGTATTTGGCACAGCTCCAGCTTCATAGGAAAAAATCTCGGAGTTGGAGCTGTGCCAAACAGACCCTAAGCCGCGGTCTTTGACTTAAAAAAAAAGAAAATCGTAAAAAGAAAATCACAACCCACATTTGACAACAATAAATATACCTAATATAATATTCACAACTACAAAGAATATAGTGAATATAATATAATATTCACGAGCATCAAAGCTAGATTTTGATGCTTAGTATTTTTCATAAAATTTTATCACCAAATATCATTAGAAATCATGTGCTACTTTAGATTTTTTTTTTGGGATTTTTTCTTTTTTTCTAAAATTTGAATTAAGACAAATTTCGTTAAACCCTATCGCTAATAATCCTTATCATACCCCCACTATAACCAGTGGCGGAGGACGGAAAAAAAATAAGGTGTGGCGAAATCGATAACATAGATATCAAAGATTTTTCAATATATTGGTTTATACACATATAATATATCATGATCGTCATCTACTATATAAGTAAAAATATTTAGAATAAATAGAAAGATACAAGTAAAGTCAATAGACTAACCAAGTGACGATGAATATCAATCGCGGCAACAGCCTACTCAAACTCGTCTGAGTCAAAGTCATCTTCATCTTCTTCATGTTCTTTAATCTCTACTTCAATATCTGATAAATTTGTAGCTCCACCATCAACAGCAAAAAGCAAAAAGATTGGAGGTGCCACCACCGGACCAAAAGGTCCTCAAATCTGCAAAATTACCAAAGTATATTAAACTATTAAAGCGGACATGCCAATTAATTTATAACAAATTAAATTTTTCATCTACAAAATTACAATATGTACCTCTTGATCCTTGAACCTTAAATAATTTATGGCCACTGCGCTTCATCATAAATTAATCAAACAAACTAAGTCAGGACGGGAGGCACTTCTCTCTAGTTATATTTATATATATGTACTGCAGTACACAGCTCTCTGTATATATATATATATATATATATATATATATATATATATATATATATATATATATATATATATATATATATATATATATATATATGTCCTGATGGAGGCGCCGCCTGAGGGGATCCAGAAAAGGCGGCCGAATCGGGCGGGCCGGCCGAGTCGGGAGGCGGCGGCGGCGCGGCGACCAGCGCGCGCGGCGCGGCGACAGGCGGGCACGGGCGGGGGCTGCACGGGCGGGGTGGCGACCGGCGGGCACGGGCGGGGCGGCGACAGGCGGGCAAGGGCGGGGGCTGCACGGGCGGTGGCACGGCGGGCACGGGCAGCGCGGCTGCCTCCCGATCTGGTTTGTGCTTCTCTGCAGCTTCCCTTCCTTCCAACGCTATAATATTGAACTTTGAATTAGTGGACCGATTTTTTGGGTGGGGTACTTCTGGTTCTGGGCCAAATTCTAGGGTGGTCTAAGGCCCATCCGGACCACCCTCTAGAACCGCCACTGCCGACGGTGAGTTCTTTCTAGCGAAACTTCATTTTCTTTGATGTGCACATGGTACAGAATAATTTGGGGGTAAATTTTTTTGGGAATTTAAGGTATGACGAGCGCCATACCTTGCCATATTGAGAGCTCCGCCCCTGACTATAACCACGCGGTTTGGAAAACCCTCGGCGATCACCACTACGTGGCACTTCAATTACTAGCTGCATTATCAGCCGTTGATCTTGGATTGATGGTCAAGATTGGGGAATGTCCCCCTGACATTATGCAGCAATGATAGACGATACGAACCCTCTGCCGTGTGCGATCCACTTCGTTGGCTAGTGGCTAGTGGCTAGTGGCTAGTGGACACATTCTTTTCTCGCGTGGTTGGGTTAAAATGGTACCCTTGGGTTACAAAAATGCAACGGTGCAACATCGGAGGAGTTGGGATCACTCGCCACCACCAGTCCTCCGCCCTACAGTGCTCAGACGCATCCACCCACGGCCCCACCCCAACCGGCAACACAGAAATGGGGAGCTCGCCGGAGTCGGTCGCCATCGTGGCGGTGCCATTCCCGGCGCAGGGACACCTCAACCAGCTCCTGCACCTATCGCTGCAGCTCGCTTTGCGCGGGCTCGAGGTGCACTATGCCGCGCCGGCGCCGCACGTCCGCCAGGCGCGAGCGCGCGTCCACGGCTGGAACGACGAGGCTCTCCTCTCCGTCCAGTTCCACGACCTCGGCATCTCCAAGTATGTCTCTCCGCCTCCCGACCCCTCCGCCGACTTGGCCTTCCCCTCCCACCTCATGCCTCTGTGGGAGACGTACTCCGCCGACGCGCGCGCCCCGCTCTCTGTGCTCCTCGACAAGCTCTACGCTTCGCACCGCCGCGTCGTCGTCCTGTACGACCATCTGAGTTCCTTCGCCGCCGAAGAGGCGGCGCGGCTGCCCAACGGTGAGTCCTTCGGATTTCACTGCACGGCAGTGTCGTACCTGGTCGGGCGGTTGGACCCCGGGCACCGGCTGCTGCGCGAGAACGGCCTCCACTACCTCCCAGTAGACGTCTGCGTGACCAAAGAGTTCGTGGACTACGCGTACAACCGGGCCGCAGTGGCGGAGGCAAGTGAGTCCGCCGCCGGCATCCTCGCGAACTCGTGTCACGCGCTCGAGGGCGATTTCATCGACGCTGCCGCCGAGACCCTGGCCGCAGGCGGCAAGAAGCTCTTCGCCGTCGGGCCATTCAACCCAGTGCTCGACGCGAGCGCGTCGAAGCAGGGTCGCCAGCGGCGGCACGAGTGCCTCGACTGGCTCGACAAGCAGCCGCCGGAATCCGTGCTCTACATTTCGTTCGGCTCGATGTCCTCGCTTCGGGAGGAGCAAGTCGTGGAGCTTGCGGCGGCGCTGCGTGGCAGCAAGCAGCGGTTCATCGGGGTGCTGCGCGGCGCCGACCGCGGCGACATATTCACGGACTCGGGCGAGAGCGAGAGCCGGCACGCGAAGCTCCTGTCCGAGTTCACCAAGCAAACCGAAGGGACGGGGCTGGTGATCACCGGGTGGGCGCCGCAGCTGGAGATCCTCGCGCACGACGCCACGGCGGCGTTCATGAGCCACTGCGGCTGGAACTCGACCATGGAGAGCATGAGCCATGGGAAGCCGGTTCTTGCTTGGCCCATGCACTCCGACCAGCCGTGGGACGCGGAGCTGATATGCAATTACCTGAAGGCCGGGCTCCTAGTAAGGCCATGGGAGAAGAACCGCGAGGTGGTGCCGGCGACAACCATACAAGAAGTGATCGAGAAGATGATGGCATCCAAGGAAGGGTTGGCGGTGCGGCAGCGCGCAAAGGCGCTCGGCGATGCCGTCCGCTCGTCCATGGCTGTACGCGGATCATCGCGTGAGGACCTGGACCGCTTCGTTGCGCACATCACAAGGTGATGGAATCGATCAAATGGCTGTAGTTCCATTTCAGTAAAGCATCTTCTAAATTTTGAGCTTTGTTTGGAATCGAATTTGGATTGTAACAAGTTAATGTGTTAATGTGAACTGTGGCTAATTTAATGAAGTAAAAATGACGTTCCAATTCCCTGTCGACTTTTATTTGGTGTCCATTGGTGTCTGGGCTTGATTATGCAATGTTTCAGCTGTTCACGAGCCAGTGGGCCAATAGCTAAGCATGGCACTGTATGGTCGTGTCTGTGTGAATGTGTGGTGCTCGTAGGGTGTGTTGTACACTGACAGCTCCATCACATTGTTTCACGATCTGTCGAGCATGGACAGCTGATTGCTGGGACCCTGTACAGGTACGTTGAATACTTGTCGTCACGTTGTGGGCAGAACGTTTCTCCACAACTGTTAAGAGGTGTGACTTCCGTTTGGAAGAACGTATTCTCCTCCTCCCTCCGATCTAATGTACCCTGATGAACATATACTTTACCTCCGCTTTTTAAATAATATATTCAGGTGGGAAAACTCTCCCTCCGTTGACCAGTCTGAAAAAATGTACAGAACAAAGTGGGCATACTGCTGTGAATCCTCTGATAGAAACCCTGTAGTCAACTTCAGTAAACAAGTCGTTGAAGTTGCCCATTATCTTTTCAGTCATTTTCTCCTGCAGAAATCTCTAGAGTCAGGCTGCGTTCAAATGTGCTGTTGTTTATGGCTTCTCCCTCTTTTTCATTTCATTAGTATGCTTTCTGAACTGTTAAATGATGTGTTTCGTGCAAAAAAAAAATTATATAGAAGTTTCTTTAGAAAATAAAATAAATCTATTTTTTAAGTTTATAATAGTTAATACTCAATTAATCATACGCTAATAATTTATCTCGTTTTGCGCGTCAATGACAATTTTTATCCTGCAACACATTCGACCAGGGCCCCAAATCTTTTTTCTTTGGTGTGTTCTTCTCTCAGGTGATTGTTGGAAGTTTCAGTTACAGGGGGAAAGAGGCAGAGCATGAAGCAAAGATAACTGAAAGCCAACTTACTGAGCTGAAAGGATCAAGCTGTCCTGTTGATGCAGGGGCTGATGTGCCCTTCTCACGGTCTCAGCTCTGCCTCAATTTGGGTGGTCTAGCATTGAAGATGTCAAGGTTGGGTATCGTGGCACTGACCTGAACAATGGCTAACGCATATGTATGGAGATAGGTTCGCATGAGATACCAAACTACTTCGACGAGGATTGTGCTTTTGAAAGCCATAGATAATGACAAAATTTTGTAGAGGGAATGATAGTTGCAGACTGGGCATAGTTTTACATAGGAAAAGTAATAGTACTAAACTAATACTGTATCGTAAAAAAATGGATCTCTTACCCATTCTATGCTTATTCAGAGACAAGTTTGTTCAAGGAATATGTATGGATGATCTTTTTTAAAAAAGAAAGAAATCTGTGTGGAATTTATATTTATGACAACATATTATGTTGAGGATTATGAAATGCATCTACAGAAGATCTTCTGAGCATTCGTCTTATGGAAATATACATTGAAATGAAACAGCTAGATGCTCTGATTCATCTTAAACTATTAGAACGCATGACCAAGGAATCCCACCAGGTAAGTTCTCCTGCTGTCCATCGATTAGTGTTGGTGGATTAGTGTTGGTGGTTTGGACAAATCAAACGCATACTTCAATTACGTCTGCTAGTTGATCCAACAGCATCTATCTTAATGAGAACTATAAAGGTACAAAAGGAATCCAATGAGATGCATACACAGCAGATACAACAAGAAAACTTATTGACATGAGAACTATACAGGTACAAAGTACAATAAGTGTTCAGGATGCAAGGAATATAGAGCAAACGCAACATCTGAAGTACAGATCACCAATTTATTGAAACGATTCTTGTTTTAAGTGCTGAATGCAGTGCAGAGGTGCAGGTAGTTCTACAGGTCATTGGCCTAATGGTTTAAGAGCTCCCAAGCAGCTTCTTGATATCCTTCTGCAGAGATAGAATGGAAATGTTGTAATGAGAGCCTAGCAATTCAGCCTGTGGAAAGGGAATATGAGTTGCAGTGCTGGAAGTTACCTCAATACTCAGAGGGGAGGTGGTGGGCGCGTAGCGGTCCACCACACGCCCCTCCTTGTCAACCAAGAATTTGGAGAAGTTCCACTTGATGCTGTCACCGAAAAGGCCACCTTTGTTAGACTTTAGGTACTTGTACAGGGGCGCAGCATTGTTACCATTGACATCAACCTGACAGACAAAAAAAGAAGAGAGACTCAATGGACTCCACAGGGAACACTTTTAACTCTTCGATTGAGTAAGATGAAGATATGATATCACAAAACATGTGAATATTATTATCCTACCCGAAAAGATCATTGTTTCACACTGAAACTTACTTTGATTTGAGTTAAATGTACTGCACTAATTACCTTGTCAAAAATGGGATACTCGGCCTTGAAGCGAGTGCAAGCAAACTGGACAATCTCCTCATTGGAGCCAGGTTCCTGCCCACCAAACTGATTGCATGGGAAAGCCAAGATCTCAAAGCCTGCAAATCACATTTTACCAATATTCCTTACTGGTTAGTGTCAAAACAACCGGAGTTCATTGTTTAAAGTGAAGAACTATTGACAGTTGACTAAACTAAAGCTCAGTGTCTCAGTGATCCATGTGACCATGAATCAGATGATTACTCAACTTCCAAGATGGAGGAATAATATACAAAGGCAATGGGTACATACCTTGGTCCTTGTACTTCTCATACAGCTGGCTCAGCTCGGTGTAGTTGGAATTAGTTAAGCCACTGAAACAATTAGTGAGAGAAAATTATTAGCAGTACAATTGGTCACAGAAAATTATTAGCAGTGTAGGGTGAATTGGTTTCTATATAGAAAATAAAAACTAGAGATGTCTACGTCAGTTAAGCAACAGTTAGCTACTTTAAATGATTAGCAGTGTAAGGTGAAATGGTTTCTATATAGAGGTGCGTACTTCAGATTAGGACAATTAGACGGGAAACAGTTCCATAAAATAGCAGCAGTGAACCTATTGATTTGGACCATTTTTGCAGTACACAAAACAATGACAGTATCACAATTCACAGTACAGTGTAAATGAGCTGGGTTTGTAGCATGATATTTGCATGATTCATATGGGCATGGTTCAGTTCAACCGTTCAACGGGGCCGGGGATGCTCTGAATCTACTGGAGATATTCTGTTCTGCAGCAGTTTCTTATTTTGTTTGGCAGAAGTGTATCAAGATAGCGATTTAAAAACAATCCCTACATCAATCTGTTGATGTGTAGTAAAATTCCAATTAGTACCATTGGGATGCGACGTTAACGATGAGGAGAACCTTCCCCTTGTAGATGCTCAGGTCCACGTCTTTTCCGCTTGCATCCTGCCCGCCCTCGCACCACGCAAAACAAGCTAGTATAAGAAATTTGGTGAAACGCCCAATTACTGGTCAACAAAATCACATCAAGCACCGCCCGAATCGCAGGCCCCCAAAGTACACGCTACTCGAGCGGGTTCAGGGTTGCAGAGCCAACCCAACCAAAGGAGGAGGGATCTCTCGAACAAAAAGGAGACTCCGATAAGACAGCGCCCCGACCGAGAGGGAACTGACCTTGACGGTGAAGCGTGGACGGAGGGATGGCGGACGACGCAGCGGCCATCTGGAGCGAGCGGACGGCGAGGGTAGGGATCCCGGCGCGGCGCCGGAAAGCCTCGAGCGGTCTCCGCAGAACGGGTGGTTGCGAGGCGGTAGCGTGAGACGACGACGAAAGCTGGAGCGGTGTGGGCCGAGACTGACGAGACGTCACCGCAGGGGGAGAGATTATAAAAAGGGCCAGGCCGGAAGGTGTGAACGCTTGTAAACGCAGCGTGTGGCCCACGCAGGAGGAATGCCCCTTGCCGCCGCCGCCGCGTCTAGCGAACGGTAGCTTCGTGGAGATGGGTCCCGCTCCCGCCGCGTGTTGGGAGGAGGAACCGTACGTGGCGCGGTGGGCAACTCCCTGGGCTGCGTCACTGCGTGCGGTGCTACGCACGGACTCGGGGCTCGGGTGCATAGGTTGTGTCGTTCGATCGTACGCGGTACACCGGATGAGGGCGCGGCGCATGGTCCACACTGTTACAACACATATTAAACTTGTTATCAGTTCCCCTATTAACTGTCACATAAAGGGACATGTTCTCTCCTGAAGAGACACCACTCTTTCTAAAAAACACCCCATTATATAGTATAAATATATATATAAACAGCGTAATCATCCACACATAGAATCAAAGAGATCATTCACTGTACTATTCTCAATACGTTATCATACACGCTCTCTAAGCAACAGAAGGCCAAAGCGGAGAAGAGAAAGAAAGGCAGAAAGAAGAGGTACGCCATAAAAAAATTTAATGTACTTCACCTTTGCCTGCATCACCATGCAGCAATGCACGGTGTCCTCTTCTCCATTGAAGCCCTTGGCAAGAATCTACGCCATCTCCTCCGTAGACGCCCTAGAGAGAGGTCCGGAGAAAGGAGTAACCGTCAGGCTCGTCGACGGGTTGAAGCCACACTAAGACGTCACCGATCCAGTGCGACACGGGTGGTGATGAAGCCAACCGTGGAAGCTGACATGGCCGCAGTGGATGTCGTTCACGCCCACGCCAAAGTTCCCGTCACGGCTCCACAGGGACAACTCATCGCCACCGGTCGTGCCAAAGCGCTGTCAATCGTGGCGGAGCACGTGTCCGTTCTGACACCGGTAAGGCCACTAAGGGCGCACCGCGACGCCGCGCGCGTCGCCCCACAGCCCGCGCCTTGCCCGCCGCCGGCGGCTGGCACTTCTCATGAGTGGCAATGATAAGCCCCGCGCCTGGCCGACTTCGTCGCGCCGCCCATCGCCAAACCACCGCCGCCGCCAGTCACCCGCGCCGACGGAGGCAAACCGGGAAGGAGGACGGCGGCCCATGCCGCCGATGCGCGCCAGACCTTGGCGGCTCGGAGTGGTGCTCGCCCCCTCTACCGTCGGCGAGTTCACGCCGGCGCAGCAGCGAACCGCTGCCCCGGCCTCTACTGCCATTGTCGGCGGCACAACAACACCCCTCTAATGGATTCATCGAGAAGGAAGAAGAAGAGGACTCCTCTCGGGGGGGAGTCACTTCCTCGGCCTAGAGGGAGACAGGGAAGCGGGGGAGGCGGCCCCTTACCGGCGCCGACGTTGGCCAGCCGCGCTGGCTGGAGAGGCCACTTCCCCATAGGGCGGTGGCGGCGGTGAACAGTGGGAGGGAGGAGCAATTAGGGTTTGGCTCCTCCTCCCCAATCCCATCTGAATAGCCGGATGGGCCGGCCACCACGGTCCACTAACCCCCACTTCCCCCTCCCTCCCGCGCGCCCACAACAGGCCGAAAGGCCGGATGGCCCATGCCCAGGTTGTGAATATTTTTGCAGTTAAGGCCCTATAGTTAAAATAAAACTGCAAAATAGTCCCTTTTTCTTAAGTATAAGTCCCTGTACTTATTACAAAATTGTAATAGTTTTGTTATAATTACAATCCAGACCCTACGAGTACTGGATTTTACGTAAAATGTTCAAAGTGGATGTCCATGTGTATTCCCAATAACATTTTACATATGTGGGATTATTATTTTATTACAGTTAATTTATTTACTCGCAATTTAATTATCGACCATGTTTAAATTTTGCAAATTATTAATTTTTGCAAATTTAAATTTCAAATTCCCATTAATTCAGTTATTTTACTTAATTCCATTGGAATTCATATGCATAATATCACTAGAAATTCCTCTATTTATTGAAAATCATGACAATGGTAACTACTAGAAAATATTTATAGATTATACCACCGATATCTACTACACTACTTTGCAGATTATGTCAACGGTATCTACTACAACTTGTAGACTATGCCTTTTTGGCATCTACTATAATATTTTGTAGATTATGCCTAAATTAACGAGGCCACTCGTTTAAATTTTGGTGTTTACCAACAAGACATGATTTTCGATAAATATGAATATAACTCAAAACTATGGAGACTAAGATATCTACTACAAATTTTGTAGACTATGCCATTAGCAATGAGACACCTCGTCCATAGGGTTATATTCCATACTTGAGGTCTACGCTATTATAGATGCAAGACACATCTTGTATTCAGATATTTGCATATTATTACAACCATTACCATACAAAATTAATTTACTCCTTGTAAATTAATCAATTCATGGTATTTCTTACATAGAACAAAGATGGCCGCCGAAGAGTTTGAGATTCTCGCTCTTGATGGCCACAACTACCCTACATGGCAATGGATGTCAAGGTCAGCCTAGCCACTCGAAGTATGTTGATAGTAATACTTGATCCTCCTGAAGGAGTAGCTCCGCCTAATATTGCTGCTAATGTGATGTATACTGTCTTATATATTATAAGAAATCATATACATCCAGATTTAAAGGCATAGTATCTCTACGAGGAGAATCCACGAAACCTATGGTTAGCCCTCAAGAATAGGTATAAACAGCAGAAAGTTGTGATACTTCTAGAGGCTAACTATGAATGGGCACATATCCGGCTACAAGATTTCAAAACAGTCAGAGCATACAATCATGCCCTTCATAACATTTGCTCAAAGTTGCGGTTTTGTGAAAAAAAAACCCATTGATACAGAGAAGATAGAGAAGACACTCTCTACCATGCTCCCCGCAGATCGGGTCTTACAACACCAATTGCGTGCTGCAAATTACCAAACTTATTTTTATCTTATGCACGTAATAACTCAGGCTGAAAAGCATGATAAACTCTTGTTAAGGAATAATCAGCAATGCCCTATTGGGGCGGCACCCTTGCCTGAAGTACATACAAATATACATGATCAGAATAAACCGAAGTTCAATGGTTATAGAAACCATCCAAAGAACTTCAGGGGTAAACGCAAACGCAACAGGAAGCAAAGATCTCATGGATTCCAAAAGAGAAAAGGCAATTTCAAAAACAAAGATAAATCTGATATTTGTCAGAAGTGTGGCTGTCATAGCCATACAACTATGAAATGTCGTACCCTAGACATCTTATCAACTTATACCTTCAGTCTGTGGCCAAAGGCAAACTTGCTCAAAATGAGAGGATTGAATCACATTTCAATCTCCAAACCAACAACACCGGTGGAACAAGCTGTTCTCAGAAGTTTCTAGAGGAAGTCAAGAACACTATAGCCCCTCCTCAAAAGGGTGAACCCATGACCACTGACGACATAATTGTGGAGTTTGCTTCAAAAGATCTGTTTGGAGACCTTATATAGTCTCCCAATAACATAGATACTATGTTAATTATGTCCTAGTATATGTTGTAATAATACTAAGTTGGCATCTATATTGTATGCTAGTATGCTACAATAATGTACCAAACATATTCAGTGTTGAATAAATATTTGTACATAGTCTATATATCTGACAAGAATTTCATATCAAATTCTTTCTATATATAGATTTATGGGATTCAATCTAATGGAGGAGGAATTATGTCTTGTGGACAGTGGAATCACAAACTCTATACTTTGGGACAAAATATTTCTTGACTCTTACAAAGAGATAAGGAAGTGTTTTAACAATCACTGGACGCGATGCAACGATAGTTGGCTCTGGTCGTGCCTCTATCACGCTCCCAGTGGGTACGCAATTGACAATTGAGGATGCATTACTGTATTTCGATTCTACTCGTACCCTATGAAGTTATAGAGATATCCGTCAGAATGGTTTCCATATTGAAATCAAAGATGACAACAAAAAGGAATATCTCCTCTTAACTAAAAACAACGGATATGGCAAACAAATGCTTGAAAAAATTCTATCTTTATCCTTTGGATTGTACTACACGTACATCAAGCCAGTACAACATATTGCATATAAGATAATTTTCCAGAATACTGACACATTCTAAACTTGGCATGATCGTCCTGGCCATCCTGGTATAGGGATGATGCGAAAAATTATTAGCAATTCAATTGGTCATGCTTTTTAAAAGCAACAAATTCCCACAATCTTCGGATTTTGAGTACACCTTATGTGCCACTGAAAAATTGATTTTAAGACCCTCTTACTTTAAGATCAGAGCTGAGCCACTAAAATTCCTTGAACGCATTCAAGGTAATATATGTGGTCCTATACAACCACTAAGTGGACCATTCAAATACTTTATGGTTTTAATTGACGCATCTACACGATGGTCACACGTGCGTCTTTTATCCACACGAAACCATGCATTTGCCAAATTGATTGCTCAAATTATTAAATTGCGAGCACATCATCCTGAACATCGAATTCAATCAATTCGAATAGACAACGCTACTAAATTCTCATCTCGTGTCTTCAATGATTATTGTATGGCCCTAGGAATTCAAGTTCAGCACTCTGTTCCATATGTCCACACGCAAAATGGTTTAGCTAAATCTCTTATTAAGAGAATAAAGCTCATAGCAAGACCATTGTTGCAAAATTATAATTT
Source organism: Oryza meyeriana var. granulata (assembly GCA_003991445.1). NCBI lineage: Eukaryota > Viridiplantae > Streptophyta > Magnoliopsida > Poales > Poaceae > Oryza > Oryza meyeriana. The sequence continues at coordinate 89,194 of RYFJ01002093.1, forward strand.
ACCAACATCTTATTGGGGTCATGCAGTTTTACACGCTGCTGACTTAATACAATTACATCTAACTGCTTACCATAGCAACTCCCCCCAAATAACTAGTACGTGGAAATCCACCAGATATTTCCCATCTGCGGAAGTTTGGTTGCGCTACATACGTACCAATCTCACCACCGTAGCGTACTGCTATGAGCCCACACAAGAAACTCGGTATTTATGTGGGATATAAATCTCCGTCAATCATAAAATACCTTGAGCCCCTTACAGGGGACTTGTTTACAGTCCGGTACGCTGACTGTATCTTCAATGAAGAACATTTTTGGTATTAGGGGGAGATTTCAAGTACCAAAAAGAATGCCCAGAAATTGATTGGAATGCTCAAGGCATTTCATCATTGGATCCACGTATTCAAGAAACTGAACTTCAAGTTCAGAAGACTATTTATTTGCAAAACATTACAAATAACCTGCCAGATGCATTTACTAATTATAGAGGTGTCACAAAATCCTATAATCCTGCCAAAAACGTGCCAGAAAGAGTAGAGATACCATCGAGAACTACTCAACTCCCAATTCAAAATAAGAGGGGGAGAAGTACGGCACCCGAGGCGGATACAGCTTCTTGTAAGCGACAAAGAAAACAGAAGAATAAATCTTCTAACACAGTAAATGCAGATCAACGTCAAGTTGATGAAAGCCTCAGGATCCACGAACCCAGATCAACAGTGCACTCTATTACTGATGCTGGGACATCGGAAAATCCTGACTCAAATGTTTTGGGAAATAACAATGAGTCAACAGGGGTCCATGAAATTTCCACAAATTACATTGATTCTGGAGATTCATATGATAGAAAGACTACAATTGTCGACAACTATTTTTCTGCAATGATTGCAAGCAACCTTCAAAACAATCCAGATCCCAAGACCATGGCAGAGTGCAGAAAGCGCTTAGACTGGAAGCAATGGAAGGAAGCAATCCAAGCGGAAATTGCATCGCTTATGAAAAAAGAGGTATTCACAAAAGTGATATCAACACCTCCCAAAATATTCCCTGTTGGATTCAAATGGGTTTTCGTCCGAAAACGGAACGAAAATAATGAGGTGGTGAGATATAAAGCAAGACTTGTAGCACAAGGGTTCACGCAGAGATCCAGCATTGATTTTAATGAAACATATTCTCTAGTAATGAGTAGAATCACTTTCCTATATCTAATATCTCTGGCAGTACAAAATCATCTATCTTTGCAGTTGATGGATGTAGTACCCGCATATCTTTATGGGTCACTTGATTCGGACATATACATGAAGGTTCCCAATGGAATCCAAATTTCGAATCCAAATGCAAATTGCAGTATGTATTGTGTAAATCTTAACAAGTCATTATATGGCTTAAAGCAGTTGAAAAGAATGTGGTACAACTGATTAAATGAGTTCCTTTTAAAAAAGGGATACTCCAACAATGATGATTGCCCATGTGTATTTATCAAGAAGTCCTCAATAGGATTCTGTATAATATCAGTGTATGTTGATGATCTAAATATCATTGGCAACGTATAAAATATAGATGAAGCACGTAATCAGCTAATAATGGAGTTTGAGATGAAGGATTTGGGTAAAACCAAATTTTGCTTAAGTATTCAACTTGAGCACCTTCTAAAAAGCATACTTATACATCAAGCCGCCTATGTCCAGAAAATATTGGAGAAATTCAATATGGACAAATCATATCCATCGAAAACCCCAATGGTTGTTCGATCTTTTGATAGAGAGAAAGATCCTTTTAAACCTTGAGATGAAGATGAAGAGATACTAGGATCAGAGGTTCCGTATCTCAGTGCCATTGGAGCGCTAATGTACCTTGCAAATTGCACCTGGCCGGATATTGCATTTGCAGTAAATCTTCTAGCTAGGCATAGCGCAACTCCAACTAAACGCTATTGGGCGGGAGTGAAGAATATCCTTCGATATCTCCAAGGCACCCAAGATTTCGGTTTGTTTTTCAACAAAAATAAAAACATGGATCTCATAGGATATACTGATGCTGGCTACCTATCAAATCCCCACAATGCCAGATCATAAACCGGCTTTGTATTCTTACATGGTGGAACAACCATCTTATGGAAGTCTTCTAAACAGACTCTAGTGGCTACATCCACTAATCATTCTGAGATAATTACCTTATACGAAGTATCACGTGAATGTGTATGCCTTCGCAGAATGATTAACCACATCCAACAATCATGTGGTATTGGTTCTATTGAATCACCTACCATTATCTATGAAAATACTACTGCTTGCGTTGTTCAAATGCAGATAAGTTACATAAAGAGCAATATCATCAAGCATATTGCCCAAAACTATTTTTCCCACATCAATTATAAGAAATAGAAAAATTAGTATCTTGCAAACTAAATCCTGCGATAACCTCGCATATTTGTTTACTAAGTCCTTACCAACTTTTACTTTTAAGAAATATATTAAAGGAATTGTATGGCGACAACTCCCTGATTTGCAAGAGTCAGAGGGAGTAAATCTCCTAGACTAAACTTGTCCAAAGCAAATATTGTACTCTTTTTCCCTCTTTAATAGAGATTTTTAATGAGGCAATATAACAGCGTAAATAAATAAATATATCATATCTCTGTTTTTCCCACAGGGTTTTTTTTAGGAGATATCAATGATATATAATAACTTCTCATATTTTTCCTATATGGTTTTGAGAAGTTATATAGATATGACCCAATGGTTATAATCATCTAGAATTCTTTATAAGTTTTTCCTTCTATAAGATTTTCTCAGGAAGATTTCACATATATATCATATCATTTTCTCCTTCCATTTCTACTGGGTTTAAAGAAGTTTTAATGATATATCTATAGAATGGTTTCTCTTCAATTTTTTTCACAGGGTTTTTCGAGAAGTTTTTTCAAGTAATGACTCAAGAATAATTACTAGATGGTCAAGGGGGATGTTATAACACATATGAAACATATGATCAATTCTCTTGTTAACTATCACATAGAGGGACATGTCCTCTCTTGAAGAGACACCACTCTTCTCAAAAGACACCCTATTGTATAGTATAAATATGTATATAAACAGTATAATCATCCATACAGAGAATCTAAGAGATCATTTACTGTACTATTCTCAATACACACTTCGCTTACCTGAGGATAGCGCGGAGCTTTGCCGTGGTGGTTATGGCCTCATCGGCCACGCGGTATGTGGAGTTAGGCCATGCTGGTCCAAGAATCCTTTTATAGGCCTTCTAGGCTTTGGGCACTATCCACCAGCTATGCGGGCTAGGCTAGGCGTGCCTTGAATGGGGTTCGGAGCCCAAACAGCCTAGTCTACTGCCACGTTATAATGGGGTTGCTCACTCCTGGTGCGGATCAAAGCAACAAAATCAGTAAAGTAATACAACCGATCACATCGAGCATATTTTCCAGAATCGCATGATGATATATGTCAAGTTACGATAAAGATCAGCAGATCAGTTTGGGAGCTGGGGGCTGGGTTCTGGCTCTCGACGATGACCGGTTTTGGTCGTCCGGCGTCATGAGATCGGTCAAGTGTACAGTTAAACTATTACTTTAAAAAATCAAATAAATCTATTTTTTAAATTTATAATAATTAAAATTTAATTAATTATACGTTAATGATTTATCTTGTTTTACGTGCGCTGATAATCTCCACCGAAACTTCGCTACCGAGAGCAGAACCAATTGAGTTTGAGTTTGCTGGGTCTGCGCAAGATAGCCGCGCTGTCCTGTTCTGGTAGGAGCACTATCTTTCAGCTCATGATGCAAGTGGCCAAATGTTCCCCAATGCAAGTTTCAGCAATTCAGACTTATTCTATCTACCAAATGTTCCCACTGTGGTGTGACGCATGATGATAATAAAGATCACGGCATTTTTCGTTCAAAGTGGTGCGCATATGCGTGGCTTAACTCGCTAACGTTGGGTTATACTAATGCCACCCAAAAAAAGAGTTTGGTAACTACTACGGGTCGAGTTGAGCAAGTTGGCAGGGGAAACTCAGGGGTATCACACGAAGCATTAGCGCATTCTGCTTTGAGATTGACCAGTCGCCCGCACCACGACCCGCCCCTTCGTTTTCGGAAGTGGCCAAGATTGGATCACTTGAGATTGATTGCACTACAACGTATCCCCTGCCAGTGTTGGCATTTGTCAAAGCGCATATTCACTTGTACACAATACACACACAATGCATATGTACATTTCAGACGGCCACACAACACAACATGATTAGCACGTTGCACGGATATCTACAACATCTTATTCTATGCAAGTGTTTATGCGTGTCTAATGTTTCTACTGCAGCGATCAATGGCGGGCCAACTTTGGACTCTTGTAGTACCTCAACAGCGGCGGGCAGGGCGCACGGCGCAGCAGAGGGAAACACGCTAACTGAGAGGAAGCCGCCATGTGCAGGCGCCCGGCGACCACATGGCGGCAAGCGCGGGAACCTGGTCGACGGGAAGAGCACCCGGCAGCGGAATGTGGGTATGCCGATGATGTTGTAGCCGAGAGCCCAGACGTAGTTCATCCGTATGCGGAAGAAAGTTTTTCTGGATAGATCGATGGCAGTGATCACGTCTTCCAGGTTGCTCTTCATGAGGACGATGTCGGCCGCTTCAATGGCAGACATCAGTGCCAGCGCAATCGGCCAGCCCGCGAAGGTCGGCTGGATACAAAGCGCTGGCGAATCGTTGATTCCATCACCAACCATTGCTATCCACAGTCTTCCGGCCGACTGCAAGAGCAAAAATTTCGAAGGCAGTGAATAACTAAATTACCGTACGGCAAAAGCCAAGAAATGGGCAAAGAAAAGGGTGTTAAGATTTATTCTGATAGCTCACTGAAGTTCTTCACCTTCTTCAGCCTTTTGTTTTCTCTAGGTTTCGCTTCCGCGACTGTGTGTTTTTCATATGCATCTTTGTAGAATAGCATTCGCAGTCCGAACAAGTTGTCCCAGTAGACCATTTACTACTCCACCATTCATAGACTTCAGATATGATATCACTTCGCGGGCATTTGGTTTTAATTGGATCAGATACAGAGATATGCCACAACTTCTTGATCCATGACCACGATATATTCGCTTCGTCTGGTGGCCTTTTCCTCTTCTTCCGTTAAGATTCCAAGCTCATGGGGATTATAAGCCTGAAGTCAACATAAAGCTTCTTGTTTCTCCACGCATAACGCCCTGCCACTTACTTTTGCCTTGAACACCTGTGCCGCTGCCACTGAAATGAAATCTTTGCTTCAGGCCAACATATAGTTTTCTCCGAATGAACTTCTTGGCATACTCCTACTATCGGCCTTAGCGCCAGTGGGGTGCTCACTGTTGACTGAAGAGACCGAGGAACGGAGAGAATAAATTTGAGCAGGGTTGTTTCTTTTCCGCGCGCAAATCACAAGAAAGATTTGTTGCTAGCAGATAACAAAGGACATGTGAATTGAAAAAGATCTAGCAACCTGGAAAGCATACCTCTGCTGCTGCAACGTAGTCATAGAATTCACGCAAGACCATGTTTTTAAAAAGCCTTGTGTTGACCACAACAGGCTTCCCAATGGTTAGTGTCCCTGTCTTGTCAAAAACGATGCAGTCGACCTATAAATATCAACAAAAAAATCTGTTGTCAATAACTTGAAACATTGTTTGCAAACATGTGCGTCTAACAAGTACAGTGGGTTATTGTGGACCTTCTGTGCACTCTCCAGAGCTTGCCCACCCTTGATAAGAACTCCTTGTGAGGCACCAACTCCAGTTGCAACCATCACAGCTGTTGGAGTTGCAAGTCCTAAGGGCGCAAGGCATGCAATAACCATAACTGATATCCCGAATTGAAGAGCTAGTTGAAAGCTATCCATCGAAGAAGGTATCCAAGAGTTAGGGTAGCCATGAAGCCTCCCAGCTAAGAACCAAGCCAGCCAAGTAAGCAAAGAAAGAACGATGACTGAAACATAAGAAGACTATTTAAGAATTGATAAGAATGTAATGTCCATTGAATTACCACAATGTAACGGAACTTACCAGGGGAACAAAAACTCTAGATATCTGATCAGCAAACTTCTGCACAGGAGCTTTTGCCATTTGAGCTGACTCTACTAGCCGTACAAACTGTGCAAAGGGCACTCTCGGGATCCAAAAATGTTTGCACGGACATGGAGCACACCCATTCTCATTCACCGTCCCTCCGATGACAGTGTCACCCTTCCTCTTTGCCACAGGCCGTGATTCTCCGGTGATCAGGCTTTCATTCACATGGCTCTGGCCCCATATAACAAAGCCATCAGAAGCAACTTTCCCACCCGGAACTACTTTGATCACATCATTTTTCTGAATTAACCGACTGTCAATCTCCTTCTCGCCCACAACATTCCCTTCATGATCATATATCAACATAGTTGCAGTTTCCGGTGCAAGATCCATAAGCTTGGCAATAGCCTCAGAGGTCTTCCCTTTTGCCAAGATCTCAAGATACTTTCCAAGAAGGATAAACGATATAAGCATTGAACTAGTTTCAAAAAAATCAGTTGCCATGTAATTATGCGAGGAGGCAGCTCGGAGAATGGAGTAAACTGAGTAGAAGTAAGCCGTGTTAGTCCCAAGAGCAATGAGTACGTCCATGTTTTGATGAGCCGTGAACACAATGCTTTATAAGCACCCAGTATAAATTTGCGGCCTACTTACACAATTGAAACCTTTCACTGGCGTTGAAAATCCACTCAAGAGCTACACCAATGCTATCATGTTTATAACCTTCTTTTCACACTGAAGCCCATCCTTCAGCCCTGGGATGTACCATGAACACCATGGAGGTGAGGAATACCGGGATAGTGAATACTAAACTCCACAAGAAAGACTGCCTGTATCGCTTGATCTCCCCATGTCTATGCTGCTGCCTTCCATCTGCTTCTGGGTATATTGATACAGTAAGATCAAACCAGAAAATCGAACAGCTGATTCAATGACTTCAATGAGGTCTCGGGGACCTGTCTGGATCAAGGCTTATATGAGATGGTGATCTTGTGGAGCTCGGTATCAACTTTTATGTCTTCCACGCCAGGAAGAGCTTGGACAGAGCTTTTCATTATCATGGGATTGATCCTCTCGTTGAGTGTGCCATCCACTTTGAGGTCTATCCGCTCTGATCATCTCCAGTGGTGATCAGGTATCGCTCAAAACCAGTTTCTTCACTGACATGGGTTAGTTGACTGGCAGTAACGATCCTACGGTCATAACAGATTTCTGCCTCTTCAGTAGCCAATGCGACGGAAGCTCTCTGAACACCTGGAACAACTTGCAAGAGGGATTCCACTGTGCTCGCACAAGATGTGCAGGTCATTCCTTTTATGTGCAACCTGCATACTAGAATGTTCTTTTCCTTGACCTCCTCATCAATCAGCTTAGCTTCAAAGCCAACATCCTGGATGGTTTCCCTAATTTTTTCCTCCTGCAAAATGGCATTGATGAACACAATCTCCAAGCATATAAGAAAAATGGACTGAAACATATGGACATGTGCAACGTAAAAGCATAAAGTAAAACTATTGAAAAAGTGGAAAAAGGTTCCAGTACGAAATGTTCTGTTAGTGTTGATCAAATACAGAAAACAACAATGTTACCCAAAATGCAATCGAATTTATATATTGTTTATTGTCTAAATTGTCCTTTGCATGTGTTGATCAACCTTCAAATCAATCTTAGTTTTCTAGAAATTCGACAGCTTCACAACAGAAATAGTCTTTCTTTTTAATTCTCAATCATTATAAAGTGCTATTAAAAAAGAAGCACTATCCAAGGGGAAGGTGCTTGAATGCTAGATCATAGTGGGATCTTGACAGTGATAACTGAAATATTGTTTGTGTTCTACAGGCCACCCAACTCAAGAAAGTTGTAAACAAAACTTCAGTTCTTACTTCTTAGGTAAAAGATTGTTCCTCAAATTGTAATCTGTCTTTTGCAATGTACTTTATCCGTAAGTGTGCCAGCATCTTAACTATTACTGACCAAAGTTACTAGATGCAGACCGAGTTGACAACAGACAAATAAAAGGTGTTATCAAATAAGAAAATACATGACCAAGCAACCACTATGTTTGAAATATCAGTTGATTTGTTTCAAGGTCCTATAATGGGGATCAAATGAAATTATCTTTCACAGTGAACTTGCACAGTAGGAAAATGACATCCAATAATGGAAAAGGCACCCCTTTCGTTCTAATAAATTTCAAGATACTGATTAAAAGCGACGCATCTTGATCAAATAATATAGTAGGTTTTTGAAAAGATATTCGGGATAATCATGGTGGGGGACAAGATTGCAATTTTGCATCCCCAAATGCGCCACTGATCAGAGAGCGTAATTATGAGATGAGAAACGTGAGTGACAAATTGTTCCTGAATAAGAAAATCTTTTCCAACTTGGAGTATCAGTAACTGATCAGGTATATGCCTGCATCTAGTGGAAGGAACACCAAATGAATAGATCAACACTTGGAATTGTTGCAACAGAATGAGGAGTGCAACAGAGTAAAAGTCGCCACGCTAAACAGGAAAACAACAGGGGTATATCAGCATTACATCAAGTGCAAGTTATTATGGCAAAAGATACAAGCTATGTGCAATTCAATTTTAGGTAAATATAAAGTTTACGTGGTACAAAAAAATAGTTTATTAACTCTGAAATTTTGGTTTCAGAAAAAAAAACTTGAAACGATCGTGTTGGGAATATCAGGTAAATTAGAACTAAAATGCACATAGGCATTAGGTTGCTCTTCCTTTCTCTTCCTGTCCAGGAGCAGAGGTTGTCTGATACTCTGCTCTTGAAGTATAAAGCTTCCGAACAATAAGCAGGACCTCCATTTTTTAATCAAATCCGTCTTCATATTGAATCTACAGGCCTGTGCAGATCTTTATAGTTGCAGCTGAAGGAGTTGGTGGGATCCCAACAGGCCAATCCATGTTTCAAGGGATGCCCAAAAAGCAGTTTAGCAGTTCTACCGTCAGAAGCAAAGATGTCTACCTGTAACCTTGCTAAAAACCACAACACAACAAATAAATGCAAACAGAACTTTTCACGAGCCACCTCAGCATTTCAGTATTTCTGTACTTGTGAAACATCAATTAAAGCACACAACAAATCCTTTTTTGTGATACTATAGCGTATGGGACACATTTATAAGAACATCTTCATAAAAACATGCTTTAATCGGTGTGTCTCATGGGCTGCCTATCTATCTACTGCTAATGTTACACGGCTATGCATTGGAGCTGGGGATCCTTCTGAAATTAATAAAGTCCCCATGTACTTACTTCCAGGCTTCTCATGGAAAGGACCTAGCTAGATCAAACCACTTTGCGTGCAAGCACCCACAACTAACGGTATGGAGTACGAACCGATCATACTTCGCTCAATCTACAACAACTCTGGATTGCATAGAATCGTATTTCACTCAAAAATGGCGCACGCAAGCATCTGCGTTCGTTTTTTTCCCCTTCAAATTACCTAGCTAACCACAAACTGATCAATCTGGTCGTGCGGTAAGCAACCCGTAAGAAACGCGGCATGCTTAAAAAGAATACAAAAACACCGGGAAAAATAGGAGCACTCAATACTCACCGAGACGAACGCCGGGTAGAAGACGACCTGCGCGCGGCCCCCAAGGACGTCGACGGCCGCGTCGTGGATGCCTGGCAGCCGCTTGACAGCCTTCTCCACCGAGCCCGCGCACGCGGCGCACGTCATCCCGGACACCGCGAACACCGCACCTTCTCCTCCTCCTCCCCCACCGCCGCTGCCGCCGCCGCCGCCTCCAGATCACCGTCGCGGCCTCCTCCTTCCCCTCCCTCGCCGGCGACCGCAGCCGACCTCGGGCGCCGCGGCATGGACGGGTACCGCGGCCGCAGCACGAGGCGGCGGCTCACCTCGGAACCGCCGCCGCCGGCTCCGTGGAAGCAGGACAGGAAGAGGGCTCGAGTGCTCGCCGCCATTGCAGCGTGATCCCTCGAATTGGGGAGAGGGTTTCTGTCTCTCTTTTTTTTTTTCGAGAAATTTTGATCGGTGTGATTGCTGGTTAATTTGGTCTGGGCAAACGGTGGTTTAAACGTGACCGAATTTATAGTGCGAGGAGAGCAGCGTGGACGTGGAACACCCTGCGCGGGGTGGCGGATTCTTTGTGCTCGTGCGGCAACGAAAAAGCGCAACCGCTATAGCGCACACAAGAGATGAGCGTAACGTACGTCGGAATTGGAAAATATTACACGCATGCTCCACGTCCTATAATTACTAAAAGTGCTCGCGAGAGCGCTTGGAAAAATGCTGGGCGTACCGACTCGGTAGTACCTCATAAATGCTGATGCATGGCGCAACACAATGCAACATGAAACGCGAGGTGAAAAGAAAAGTTGTGATGTGGACGGATGATCCCTCGCCCACTCTGGTTGGGTACACGTCAGGTGCCATCGCATTCGAGCGTATATATGCACGTCATATGGCTAAGTGCACCACTAGAAAAATGGTGTGTTTGCAAATTGCAATCTTGAACATGCTCGTAATATCTAGTATTATTTAATATCTTATGAAAAGCTATGAATAGATCTGATGTGATTAAAAGTGTCCTGCTGCACAATATATTCAAAAAGATATTTAATACCATGAGCCAAAACATTGGTTTCAACATTAAATAAATAAATGCGAGAGGAGGCTTTCAAGCTTTAACCACAAACCATAGGTCCACGAAAAATATATCTCGATGGTTAAGTAAACAATTGTTGCTAGATTTTGTGTGACTGCATTTGATGCACGGAATTAATAAGTTTGCATACGGATAAAAAGATAGGACTTCGAACGTACCGAATCATGTTTGACACCGTGGCGCTAGTATTTTCATGTAACAAGAATATGGATGTTTAGCTCGCTAGATTCCTTACCAGTTCTCACCGATTCAACGCTAGGAGTGATGTATTCGTGTGAATATTGTGTATACCAGGGCGTGTGCATCTAGTAGATTCTTTTCTACTTTCAAAATTGGGCTTGGGCCTCAAGAATGCGTGGGCTGGGTCGCTACCATTCGCTGACCTTTCCGTGCCTTTTCTTTTGTTTCAATCGGGCTGGAAGGCTCTGGAAGGAACATGAGGCCCATTGCTTGCGGCCTTACGACTTCGGCCATTTGAAAATGCAGCTGTCCACGTCTTCCGGGCTAGACATCCATACACAAAAGACAAAGGTGCTGTTTAAAATTTGAAATCATGGCTCTCGTTTGAACATTCCACGCGTCAAACACCCTCAAATAATATGAAAAATCCTGGATGACTGAAACGCTCTGGACAAAGAAGTTTAAATTCAAATTTTACCTGGAATTGCTTCGTTTGCTTGTAGTAGCAGAATACGTGCATGCGTATGCACAAAAGTCAGATCCAATTTGAATTAATTAAAGAAACCGTGGGAATTGGTGGCATGCTGCCACGAGACCCTCTCGAACCCACGAATCAAATTCAATTGATTTGTTTGCAAGTATAGACGTGTAATTGGAAACGGCCGGCGTTTCAAAAACAAATGAAGTCAAATCAGGTTTGGATTATTACTAACAAAACAGGTCCAGGTTCTACTAATCTCTCCAAACACGCAGAGAATTCTCTCCCTGATGGGGAGGCTTAAGCTTTGTTTAAAGGAGAACAATCTGGCATTCTCGTTTAAAAACGCGCGAAATTCAAACACGGACAAGTTAATCCGCAGCAAAGTCGGTGTCCAAAAGTCAACACATGATAGCTAATCCGATCGAGAGGGATTGCGTGGTAGTTAATCAAGCGCAGTTTTTGTTTTACTGCATCGCGGCGTCATCCGGCAGCTTAACCTGACAATCAATCAGTCATTTAGTCGAGCTGGCTGCTTAATCTTTGTCGTTAAACTACTGGTTTAAGACTACGAGGGTCGTTTACCTAACCTGGTTGTAATGTACTACATGCGTGAACGCCAAGAGTTGCAGGTTAGTAGGCAAGGTAACATACAATAGTTATTAATAAATAGAGAGTTTTTAGTCTTATTAATTAAAAATATTTGTTAATATGAAAAAGAAAGAAAAAGAAGAAACAAAATATCATTGTCACGGTTAACAACAGCTCAATATCAACTCTTAGCCTCTACAAAATAGAAATTTGGCTGTTTAAGGATGAAAAAAATAGAAAGAATAGTAATATAAAAATTATTTCTTATATTAACGATAAAAGTCTTTGTTGTCTTAAGCGTTATAACGATATAGTTTTTAAATAAATATGTATCAGATTATTGAACATGCCCTAACACTTACAACTGACGTCGATTGTACGTACGTGGTAGTCTACGAAATCAGTGAAGAAACGCCAAGCGGTATCCGACATTCCAACCAAGTGGCGATTCTCCGTCCCGCTAAGCGGTATGTATCCGTCGTTAATTTAGTGGGGAACGGAAATGTCAACTCCTGGAATCAGCCGCTTACGCATAGAGCAATCTCCCCCCTAGCAGGAGCCAATCATGCAATATCTTCTTCTTAATTAGCAGATGATATTGTCAAATTTTCTGCATCCGATGACATTAGCAGATGGCATTCTTGTCAAATTTTAATCATAGAAACGATTTCCTTAATGTGTGCATTCTTTGGTGAAATGTGACAAATGATTGTAAATGGAGGCAGCAATACTACTTGAGCAGATTTTATGACCTCCCTGGGGAACACTGACAGTGATGAGCGTTTACATGTGATCTTTTCTTTACGTTAATTAGTGAATGATTCATTTGTCTACTAGACTACTACTAGCTCACTGATTGATTATTTGATTACCCCCTAAAGGCAAAACTAGCATATTTTCTGTTCGCTATATATTGCGTGATCACAGGTGAATCTAGAAATGCCCGATCAGTATAATTTGGCAATCCAATGAGCAAGCGTAAAGGCGGAACTACAAAGATTCAGGTGAAGAACTGATTGATTGCTTGCTCAGAATCGAAAAGGTTAATATGGGCCGAGCATATGTAAATTCCTTTGTGGGCTCGGAAACCCGGTGTCGTAGATCTCAGCTATGGCGGCCCATTACATGGGCAGAGCCCAAAGAAGACACAGACGTTCACGGAATTTTTTTTATTTTTATATTTATTTAATAAAAAATTTACAAAACTACATTTTCATTTCAAAAATTTACAAAAATATACTCCCGCCGCCCTTTGGGAGGGCGATATGTCTGAAATCGCCCTCCCAGAGGGCGATATGTTGACGTGGCTGACGGCCGTCGGCCGGCGGCCCACGGCCGTCAGCCATTTTGCAGGCGGCCCCCTGGGCCACACAAAAACCGCCCTCTGAGAGGGCGGCAAGGGGGCCGCCTGTAAAAATCCTGCCGGGAGGCCGGCCATTTTACAGGCGGCCCCCTTGCCGCCCTCTCAGAGGGCGGTTTTTGTGTGGCCCGGGGGGCCGCCTGCAAAATGGCCGACCCCCCGGCCGGCCATTTTGCAGGCGGCCCCCTTGCCGCCCTCTGGGAGGGCGGTTTTTGGGTCACCGAGGGGCCGCAAAGTCAGTCCGGACGGTCCGCACTGTATACGGACGGTCCGGACTGGCTACTTTGCAGGCAGCCCCAGAGTACTGTCCGGACGGTCCGCACTATATACGGACGGTCCGAATTGTACAAATTGCCATTTCACAGTATATAGTCCAGACCATCGTCATCCTGTTCGGACGGTCCGTACTGTATAAATTGTTGTTTTGCATTATATAGTCCGGACCATCGTCATCCTGTCCGGACGGTCCGGACAGACATATCTGTGGCGGCAAGAAAGAGGAAGTATCCACGCTGCACACAGTAGTTACATCTCTACTTGGTTATCTGTTTAAAATTCCCTAAGGCATGTAATAACGATAACTAGAAACGTTTGATATGTCGTTTGTACTCTTTGTATGGATAATTTCATTATGTTTGTATGCAATTAACGTGTATTCGGTTGTCACCGCTCGGAATGTACTTTCGCCGTAAAATTGAAACTAAAAAATTCATATTTTTGATCAGTTTCGTCAGAAACATATATCGTAAACGATCGACGAGCGTAAATAAAGTAAAGAGGTTTCTTCAGTATACGTAGAATTAATAAAACATGATATACAACAGACAAACTATCACTGATGCAACGTACTACGGGCCCTGACCGTAACCTCTAGCCCTCTTTGTCTTCCTACCCTGCGCTCGCACCTGCCCCTGGGAGTATGTCAGTCGGTCTGGTGGTACGGCACGGCCAGCGCGGGTCGTCTGCACGGGTGTGGCAGCTGGTGGGTCCTGTGTCTGTGGTGGCGGAGCTCCTTCGAGCTGCGAGGCTGGTAGTATCTCCTGGATCTCCTCGCCCGAGTCCTCCAAGTCGTCCCCCTCGAAAGGATCCGGTGCCCAACCGCTGCCGCGTGCGGCCTGCGTGGAGGAGCCAGCGCCAGCAAACATCCCCGGCGCTGTAGAGTGGAACCATGTACACCAAAATATTGATAATTGCAAATCAAAATTTGGTAAGACAAAAATAAAGTTTGATATAACCTGAAGGACCTCCTGTGGTGGCCCGAGGGGCAGTTGTCACACCCACGCCCTGCGTGGAGGAGCCAGCACCAGCAAACATCCCCGGCGCTGTAGAGTAGAATCATGTAGACCAAAATATTAATAATTGCAAACCAAAATTTTGCAAGGCAAAAATAAACTTTGATATAACCTGAAGGACCTCCTGTGGTGGCCCGAGGGGCAGTTGTCATGCCCAGCGGCGCGTGTGGTCGTCTGTGGTACACTCCATGCATCGATGTGCTAGCTCCAGAGGGATGTAGGTACGGTGTAGCGAAAGCTGCAGGGAAGCATATTGATGTACAACAGTACATGTCATAGAAGGAAACATATTATGAACCAATGGTTAGTCCAATTTACCTCTGGAGGGGCCAGATGGCTGACTGGAACCCTGCAGTCGCACTCCTGCTCCTGCTCCTGTTCCTGCTGGCCGTGGCTGTTGCTGCTGTACAACTACGGGAGGTACCGCATCGACCGCACGACAAGTGAGCGCACGAATCACTGTGAGCATCGCCTGACGAATCCTCCCGAAGGTCGTCCTCTGCTCATCGGCATTCAGCACAATCCCATTGTCCAATCGTCCGAACGCCGCGTTTACATCAGCCTGAACCTGTCGCGCTGCGTCGGCCTATTTCAGATGTGATGTGAACATGTGTTAGAACTGTGGACACCTACAAAGGAACTCGGGGTGCAAAGATAATATGACGTACCGCGCGGAAGTAGTCCTGGTCACGGTGTCTAGGATACGTGTCCGTCGTAGCGGCGACGTGTGGCTGTGGATCATCTGGGGTGAACGTTACGCGTGTGCGGGTACGGGCCTGGTACCACATGAGGTATGCTACATAGGCCTCCTCAGTGTGTGCATGTATCTCGTCGACCACCTCCTCCGTCACCAACAACCAGTCGTCCACGTACTTCTGCAGTCGAGGATACCACTGAACACCGGCTGCATGTCCCCTACGATTATATCTATTTACAGAGAGTGCATTAGACTACATTAAATAGTTATAGTAGTAAACAAAGATCGCAGTTGTACTAACCGGTGCACATCGCACGTCACATCGATCTGCACGGGCACAGGGGAGTGCTGACGTAGTCCGAACTGTCGCATCACGCGCTGCGGAGAGTGGGGTTCGACGAAGATATCGAACACCAACGGCACTGTCGTCATCCAGTACGCCTAGTCGCGCATGCAAAGAGTAGAGAGTCCGAGCGGTGCACGGGCCGCGATGGCCTGCGGACTATACGGCTCCCAGACGACGTCGCTGGGCAGCAGGCGGTCGAACTCCAAAACAAATTCGGGGTAGGCCCTCCTAACCTGCGTGTGGGTGTAACGACGCTGCAAAATAGGAAAAGGTTAAACGTCAGTGTTTGCGCATAACTGCTAAACATAGAATTTCACATTTTGTACCTCACGTCGACACCATACGGTCCCCATAGTCGGACCGTCCTCAGGCCACTGGCCGTACAAGCCTCCAGGGCCGCCCTCGTAGGAAGAGTGCTGAATCAGAGGACGGCCTATCGCGAACCGCTCGGCCGCCCATAGCTGCAGAAGGAGAGGGCAACCGGCGATAATCGCACCTGGATCGGTCTTTGTGCACGCGTCACAAAGAGCACGGTACGTCGCCGCTAGCACAGCAGATCCCCAACTCCACTGCGGTACGCGGCCGTCCTCGCTGTCGGCGATCGCACGAGCGTAGTGGATCAGTCCCTTGTCCACCGCGTGCCCGTGAGTGTTGGTGAACATCACCCACCCGAATAGCCACAACAGGTACGCCTCCATGCTCCGCTGCACCGAGTAATCGTCGGCGTCATCGGCTAGCTTATCTGGCTGTAAAGAAAAATTATAGTCAGCAACTTTGTTGCTTTGTAGATCAGATGATTGTGAATTAAAGGAATCCGCGACTTACGGTGAACTGTAACAGCCAAGCCTGCGAGGGGCTGGTCGTGGTGTAAGGCGGTAGCGAACCCGGGTGTCCAAGTTCAGGTCGACGATGCACGGGCTCAAACAGAGCAGTGATGTCCTGCGACCAACCGTGCGCCCCGTCGATCGGACCGACTGCGTCTCCTGCGAGGGGAAGTCCTAGCAGGTACGACACGTCCTGGAGTGTGGGAGTCATCTCGCCGCACGGCAGGTGGAACGTGTGGGTCTCCGGTCTCCAGCGATCCACCAGTGCGGCCATAAGTGACTGATCAGCGTCCCATCGCTTGGCGGGGTCTCTCTCGTCCGGTGCGGGCTCGACTAGCCTACACAGCGGAAGAAGTCCAGCCTCACACAACCTGCAGAATGTAGCACTGTAATCAATATTGGGAAACATAGATATGCACAAACGATGTGAATGAATATTCGTACAGCTCTTACCTCTGACGGAACCGAGGATCTATCCGCAGGAGGTGACGTGAAGGCCGTGGACGGAAGGTGGGTAAGTGGGCACCCTCCACGGCTGACAGGTAAGACCGGTGGGACCGGTCGACACCTTGGTCCAACAGCTCCGGTGTATCGTACGCCATACCTGCATGCAAATAGAGAATTAGCGTTAATTATTGTTATAGTTTATAGCATTGTTACATGATAATAAAAACAACAGTACGGTACATATCCTTCTATAACAAAGAACTAGTATAGACTTACGCTACACCGTAGCACCACTAATTGTTCGAGAACGCCTAAGACGGGGTCGTCTTGAAGTTGTGCCTTCACCCGTAGGACGCCTGCCATCATCGGCTGAACCCGATGGTCCAGCTTCCGTCATACTTGGACCGGTTGCATCCTTTGGACAGTTCTTATATGTATGACCTGTTTGGTCACACTTTGAACAACATTTATGCCTTCCACCGGCTTCTGACTCATCCATGTCATTACGGATGCGTCTTGTCTTGCGGCGACCTACTTTATCCCTCAATTTTGTTGGATCAGGAATGTACATAGCTTGAGGATGCTCCATAGTAAATCTACCCGCAATACCGAAACCGTATATCTCTCCGCTCCAGGTATTATGATTGCTTCTTTTCTGAAATAAGGTGAGACAAAATAACGTGCTTCGATTCCACACTCACCGCTCGCAGCAATCACATGGGAACATGGCTTGTGGAGCAGAGTAGGTTTTCGGCACGAGCACTTGCATGTCCCGTCTTCCTTCAGCACACACTCCTGCACAACTCTTTTACGGAAGATTCCGCGCATGCCCTTGTCGACACACAATATTTCAAATCTGTGTTCTTGTGTGCCTTGAGGTAGAGCACGATGTCTTCGGGCCTTTTTACTTTTATCTTGTAGATACTTCGTCAATAGTGTGCCAAAGAAAAAATTATTGTCCGTCATTGAGGGCCTAGCTGCTCTGAACCGATCTCTAAAGTACTTGCATGTGCCATGCAAGATAAATTCAACTATGCCAACAAGTGGGAGCCCTCGAACACCACGCATCACCCAGTTATAAACCTCTGCCAAATTTGTGGTCATTATGCCAAACCGAGAACCATCCTTGTCATACAACAATGCCCATTTCTCCTTTGGCTCATTCTCAATCCAATCTGAAAATTTTCTAACTGAGGATGCAGACCTTCTTCTCATATGAAGTCCGTCAGTTGATAGAGGTTCAAGAGCTTGTGGAGCCTCATCCCCTCCAATGGTAGCCCTCCTGAACTGCTCATCTGTTTGTTTAGAGGTCAGCTCATCCAACCTCCTCCAAAGCTCCTTGAATTTCTTCTCTTGATTCTGGGCGCAAAGCCTCTTGAAAAGATCCATAAGGTGCTTATTTCTAAACTATCTGTAGAAATTAGCACCCATATGACGCATGCACCATCTGCTTTGGACATCAGACCACCTTGGTGGGTATCCCTTCTCAACACATCCATATCTCAATTTCTCAATTGCACGCAGCAAGCCGGCGTGACGGTCATGTATAAGGCATACGTCTGGTCTCATCCGTACAACTGCAGACTTAACCCTTTCTAGAAACCAATACCATCTATCAGTGTTCTCACTCTCAACAAAAGCAAAAGCAACTGGTAGAACTTGGTTGTTTCCATCAACTCCAATTGTTGTTAAGATCTGCCCTCTGTACTTTTCGGTCAGAAATGTCCCATCAATGCAGAGGATGGGACGACAATGGACAAATACCTGAATGCAAGCACCTAATGCAAAGAATACTCGTTGCAACACACTTTTATTATCATGGTGAATTGATGGAAAGGCTTTTAGGTCGTAGCACGTCTCCGGATTCCTCTGAAGAATACAGCCTAACAGACGAGGCAAATTATCATAGGATGCTTCAAATGTGCCAAATCTCATCTCTACAACCTTCTGTTTTGCCCTCCAAGCCTTAGCATAGCTAATTGTATATTTAAATTTTTCTTCAATATGTCTAACAATTGACCTTGGTTCGTACCCCATATTGTTAATAATATGGGAGTACATCTCTGTCGCAACAAATGCAGATGTCATGTTTCTGTGATATTTTTCAACACCGGGTAAATAACATGAATGCTCAGTCACGATTGAAACTTGCCAATAATCTTTCCATTTACCCTTGAATGCGTGCACCAGCCATGGATACCCATCCTTTATGCACTTTACTTCATAGACCGATTTGCTTGACTTCACGACTGAGAGCTCTCTTTGAAGTGACACGACCATTGTTTACTGCCTCTTTTAAATCCTCTACATATGCATATTTAGCCCCTTCGATGACCTCATTTTCCTTGTACTCCCATGACACATGATGTCCCTCGGAGATAGAAAGCCTAGAGAAATCCTGGTTGCTCCATTCTGTAGGCATCATGGTGTCCTCATCAGACGAATCATCCTGCTCTGCTTGCTCGTTTTCAGAATCTTCCCTATCCATTTCTTCAACGATTCTGTTGATTTGTTCTCCCTCATCTGCCACACCTGTTGGCTGTCTATCTTCTTCATTCCCTCCTTCATTCCCTTCTTCATTTTCTTCCATTGTTTCGCTATTACCTCCCGTCGTACTTGGACCCTCATCATCTTGCACGGGCATTGCACCAGCAGTGTTTTCTTTCTCATATATCGACACAAGTATGCCCAGTGGCCAACCATGTTGAAATGCATTCTCCACATACCATCTCCAAGTGGCAGTGCAATCCACCGGCATCAGTTCCCAAAAAAAACCTTCAGCTGCACGACTGACTACTACATACAAGGTTATTGCGCTGAGCTCGGGGTTCAATCGAAACCCTCGCATCAGCCAGTTATACACTGACCCAAAACTTCTCTCAGCTGGTCTATCAATCCCCTTAGCCGTTGAACTAAAATCCGACAGATCTACCCCTTCTGGACCATATCTAACATTCCCTTGCCCGTGAAATAACTGAAATATCACCTTATTTGACATTTCTGTTGATGAAAAAATACAGTTAAATTAGATACCAATATTTTCCTCACATCTCTACAAAAATTAAATCATCTAACACATTAACTAAAGACCTACAGATCTACGAGTAACAACTTATTTTCATACAGTACTATACACATAACCAGTACAATACTACATCAATTTATACATAGAAATAGAAATTACAAAGAGATAATAGATTTTACCTGCAGACAAATCAGCAAGCTGACAGAGCTTCGCTGCTTTCCTTTAGGCTTGCTCTTAGCTCTCTCTTTTTTTTCTGTAATTTCAGTGAATTTTATGACATTTTTGTAGTCTGGGAGGAGGGTTTATACTGCCCAGGCCAAAAACCGCTCTCCCAGAGGACGGCAAGGGGGCCGCCTGTAAAATAGTCGGCCTCCCGGTAGGATTTTTACAGGCGGCCCCCTTGCCGCCCTCTAGAGGGCGGTTTTGTGTGGCCCGGGGGGCCGCCTGCAAAATGGCTGACGGCCGTGGGCCGCCGGCCGACGGCCGTCAGCCACGTCAACATATCGCCCTCTGGGAGGGCGATTTCAGACATATCGCCCTCCCAAAGGGGGCGGCCCACGGCCGTCAGCCACGTCAACATATCGCCCTCTGGGAGGGCGATTTCAGACATATCGCCCTCCCAAAGGGCGGCGGGAGTATATTTTTGTAAATTTTTGAAATGAAAATGTAGTTTTGTAAATTTTTTATTAAATAAATATAAAAATAAAAAAAATTCGACGTTCACGCCCTTGGCCTATACAGGCTGCACCTCAACCACCACAACGCCATCTTCCTCTTGTTCGGTTGTTCGTGGATTTCATCGCTGGAAAAAAAAATCCTCCAAATCTCCGCCCGCTACCTGCACTTCAAGGTTAGGCAATTTCTCCTTGCTTCAGATTTCTCTCCGCGCTTTATTTCCTGTGTTCTCTTTCTTGTTTCGAATCAAATAGCATTCTTGATGGTTTCCCTGTTGATTGGCTTGTTGATGGAGCAGTCAAATCAGCGTAGTCGATATAGTTCCCATTTCCAATCTGCTTGTGCCCTCCTACCCCTAGTAGTGTAATACTGTAATGAAGAAAAGATAGATGTCAATATCTGAACCTGGAAGCCACGATTTTCTCTTTTCTGAAGTAGATTTTATCTTTGGCGCAGTTATAGTTTTGATGGGATGCTACATGCTAGTACTTCTCTTCCTATCTTTCACTGAGCTAAGGACAATATAGATTATAGAGAATTGATGTACTTAGCTAATAGTTACTAGGCCTGATGGGGAGCAGAGATGGCAGTGGCGGCGACGGCGCAGAAAACCAGGGCTATGCCGCGGACATCCACTCCATCAGGGAGGCGCAAGCTCGCATCGCACCATACGTGCACAAGACGCCCGTTCTGTCATCAACATCGATCGACGCCATAGTGGGGAAGCAGTTGTTCTTCAAGTGCGAGTGCTTCCAGAAGGCGTGAGAGTCACTGTCCCATGTTTTATCTGGCTTCTCTGGAATGTTAATTTCTACCTGATAATAACTGCCAATTTCTTGTGGGGAATATAATTTAGAGGGGCATTCAAGATCCGAGGCGCCTCCAATTCGATATTTGCGCTTGATGATGATCAGGCTTCTAAGGGCGTTGTGACGCATAGCAGGTCGGTGCTAGCTTCAGAATTATTTGCAATGCTAAATTGCTAATTGCCTGGCATCCCAAGAACCATGGTGGTGAGCTGATGAAATTGTTTCTTGTCAGTGGGAATCATGCTGCTGCTGTGGCTCTGGCTGCAAAGCTGCGCGGCATACCTGCCTACATTGTCATACCAAGAAATGCACCGGCATGTAAGGTTGACAATGTTAAGCGGTATGGTGGCCATATTATCTGGAGTGATGTCTCCATTGAATCAAGAGAATCTGTTGCTAAAAGAGTCCAGGAGGAGACTGGTGCTATTCTTATTCACCCATTCAATAATAAATACACTATCAGGTATGGTTGCTATGTTCTAAGTTGTTCTTTTTATTGAGTTATTCTGTTGCTATGTGGAAAGTATACTCATTCCTTAAATTATACAAACATTGTGCAGAGAACAAACAATGTTTGTTTTAGCATATCATACCCTTGATACACTACCTGATAAAGTAAGTGGATTGAGCAGTCCACTAGTACTGTACTGTTTATCTGGTAGTCCTAATTTCTATGCCTACTGTTTTGATGCAAAATAAGTCACGTTCAGATTTGAATGGACAGCGTAGGGAACTTTGATAGGCTTCTATTATTAGGAGAGTATATGGAATTACTTGATAGTAGCCATGGCTCATTATCAATTCATGAAATCAGCACTTAATTCAAACTGTATGATATCATGACTCTTAATCAATATTTCATCCAGGTTTCAAGAATTTTTTTGTATATACCAGCCTATACTAAAAATAATAATTTCTAGTTGACATATTTCATACAGCTTGTATTAAAATACCTTTCTTTGTGTCTTGCCACTTTAAATTGTGTACTCCTAGTGCATGGAATAGCAAACATCAGTTTCCTTTGAATCATACAAATCTGATATGATGTTTTCTTTCAGTGGTCAAGGTACAGTGTCTCTTGAACTTTTGGAGGAAATCCCTGAAATTGACACAATAATTGTTCCAATCAGTGGTCTGTACTCTACCGTATTAATTTCTTCTGTGACATAATAAGTCTTCCTGTTCTATTTTGACACTTGCATATACTTTTGGCTACAATACAGGTGGTGGTTTAATTTCTGGTGTGGCACTGGCTGCGAAGGCCATAAACCCTTCAATACGTATTCTGGCAGCAGAACCAAAGGGTGCTGATGATTCTGCCCAGTCCAAGGCTGCTGGAAAGATCATCACATTGCCGTCAACCAACACCATTGCTGATGGACTTCGGGCTTTTCTTGGTGACTTGACATGGTAAAGCAATATACATCGAACCCATTCTCAGCATCAATCTTTTTCAAATGCATTGTGCACATTAATTAGAACCATAATAAAATGTTAACCTGGCAAAAAAAATATTAACCCATTGCCAGCATCAATCTTTTCCAAATGCATTTGCAAATATTTTGCAGTTTTATTCGAAATATCTATTAACTCAGCAGGCAATCACGCTTCAAGAAAACTTTTTTCATTTGATCTCCACATTTTAGGCCGGTTGTGCGGGACTTGGTGGATGATATCATTGTTGTGGATGACAATGCCATTGTGGACGCCATGAAAATGTGCTACGAGATGCTGAAGGTTTCTGTTGAGCCGAGTGGAGCAATAGGTCTCGCGGCCGCCCTCTCTGATGAGTTTAAGCAAAGGTTTGCTTGGCATGAGAGCAACAAGATAGGGATCATTGTTTCAGGAGGCAATATTGACCTTGGTGTCCTTTGGGAGTCTCTCTATAAACGTTGATTGGACGGTCCAGTTTGTACAATTGAAATATGTGCCTGAATTTGGATAGACGAGGCTAGTAGCTGTAAACCTGTAGATCCATTGATTCCTTGCAGGAAATTGCCTTGTCTGTTGAATTACTCGGTGCAAGAACATTTTAGATTGTCAGTGACTTCAAGTCTTCAATACTTCATTCAGTCTGGAGTGCTGAACTGCTATTAAACTGGGTGAGCAATTGTTCGTCCGTAGAGATCATACTTGTTTGAGCACTTCAGTCGTTGCCTCCCTGGACAACAATGTTCTCTTCAATACATAAGAAGGACCAAAATTTCACTGCAATTACCGCTGGACGCCTGGACTTAAGATCAAATGTCAAGACGAGCGCCGCTGAAACGTCGGAAGCGGGAGCCGCGGCGGAGGACGCCGCTCCATCACGCTCGTGCGCCATCATCGCCGCCGATGAAGGGGCCACCTCTCACGGTCCACGGGTGCCTCCTCCGCGGTCCGTATGCAAGAGGCAGAAGCTTCAATCAGAGCTTCAAGGCATTGGCGGAGGACTCGGTATGGTAAGGGTGGACATTGTCATATCTTGATTTTTATCAGTTTCAGTTATTCTTAGGTTAGCAAGACTAAAATCATTTTTTCTCCTTTGTATTCTTCTGTTTTGATCATGATAATTGCTGCTACTAGATATTTATAAAAAAGATTAGTTGTTTCATAAATATTCTAATAATGTAGATACAAAATTTTAATTATTACAATGAAATACGCCACATCTTAATTCTTTTTTGCCCACCGTCACTGCATCAAGGGGTTTAGGCTTCAATGAGAGGGGAGGCGAGGCTCCGCTCTGGGTAGGTGGTTGGCGAGGAGAGGAAGGCAGATTGCGTGCCGGGCCGCCGGAGAGACCAGAGGGGCGGCGGAGGGTGGATCCCCGGCGACGGCGACTGACCCACCCGGGGCTATGCCATGGGGCTCGATATCTGGACCATGCATGTTAGATCCAACGGCCAAATTTCTCCCCTTACAGTTTTGCATTATCAGGATTTGACAGAAAATACCCTGATTCAGATCGCTACAGATGGTCAAGAGTACTACTCTACGTGATAGCGACTCGAATTTTTTACAGAAAAGACCCTAATTATATAGCTACGGCTAGCGTTCCATATTTTTTCACAAATACCCCTTATTTGACCGTTTTTCGCGCACTGGCTCCCGCTGCTTCTAGATGCGTGGACGTTGGATCAAGGCGTGAGCGCGAATCTTAAAGCGTCACCGCCACCCAAAACGAAGCCCTTTGCTCGGCGGCTCCCTTGCTCGCCTCCCCTCTCCTACAGTCCCGCCGCCGCCGCCAGGGGAGAGACACCAGTTCGACCACAGCGCCGCACGTCCGCACCCTACCACGCGAGACGGCGAGGAAGTGTCCGTAGCCAAGCGATGGCGAACCAGCGGCAGCGGCTTGCCCGGAAGCGCTTCCGCGAGGCGAACCCGGACCTCTTCCCTCCCACGCGACCCCTCCCGCCGACGGCACCAAGAAGAAGAGCAAGAAGAAGAACAAGAAGAGCATGTTCAAGAAGACGAGTAAAGCGGGCGGGGGAGGCGCGGGGAGGTCGAAGCACCCGATGCGGGTTCCCGGAATGCGGCCCGGGGAGCGGTGCTTCATCTGCAAGGCCACGGACCACGTCGCCAAGGTCTGCCCTGAGAAGGCCCTCTGGGACAAGAACAAGGTACCTGCTGACCATCATTCGTCTAAAAATCCTGTATCTACAAGTTCATAGGGATAATTTTGCTCAGGCTAATGTCTATTGCTAAAGATGCCATGGACTTAAGAACGTTAATTGATGCAGCGGACCTTAGGTTTAGATCAGCCTTTGTATCATCTGTAATGTTAGAACCGAAGAAGTCAGGATGGTTTCCTTTTTATTGTTCTGTTTCATTTAGCTTGTTTCATTTAGCTTGTGTTGCTGGGTATTATTTTCGTTTGGCAAGGCCTAGCAGCACGTTTATTGGTTGTTCTGAATCTATCTCAAAACAGTGACTTATGGAACAAGCAGACAAACATATGAGCGGTTTTAGTTCACCTGCATCCATTTTAACCTTTGATCGATAGATTCTGGCTGTCACATATTCATATTTTCAGTCAGTGGTATTTGGTCATTTTTTCAGTATCTAATTGTTTCAAAGTCTGACTTCATTTGTGATTTCAAGTTTGCAATCTTTTAAAATCGAATCTATATTTTTCCTTTCAGATTTGCTTGCTCTGCAGGCAACGGGGTCATAGCCTGAAGAATTGCCCTGAGAAAAATGATGAAAATTTAAAGAAATTCTGCTATAACTGTGGTGAATCTGGGCACTCACTTTCCAACTGCCCCAAACCCATTGAAAATGGTAACCATAATACATCCTTCGATCTTATACAGTTGCCAGTTTTAGTACTCGATACTTGCAAGTAGTTACCCTCAGCCATATGGTTTTCTCACACTTTTAGCATGATTTTTGTGTACTCACACGTTTAGCTTGATTTTTTGTGTACAGGGGGTACAAAGTTTGCAAGCTGTTTTGTCTGCAAACATCAGGGGCATTTAAGCAAGAATTGTCCTGAAAACAAACATGGCATCTATCCAAAGGTATTATCAGATAACCTGTTGTCCCTTCTTACAGCAAGATCATGGACTGAGATAACAGTCTGCTTGTAGGAGCTCAAAAGGCCCACTGTTGAGGATTTTTCTACTTGCATTGTCTTCTCATTATTTTGCTGAAACCATGGGTCCCTTACATGTGGATTCTAACTCTAATACATTTGTTAGGGTGGTTGCTGTAAGATATGTGGTGAAGTTACACACCTGGCCAAGCATTGTCCAAACAAAGGGAGGGAAGATTTGATATCCTCCACCTCCAGGGATGATGGTAAACACAAACCACAACTATCGACTGTCTTAACATTTCTCCGTGGTGTCACGTGTATTGTACTATTGCTGATTCATTTTAAAAAAACTGGAACTTTCACTATCTTCTTATAGCCGATCTTTATATCCCACTTGTTATTAGTACCATTTACACTAAGCAATAACCATTGAATATGCTTGTTTTGATAATACACTGGAGAAAGAAGAACATATCGCTTTTACCTTTTCTATACTTGGATGCAAGCATTGGGCTAACCTTAGGAGGATAAACTACACCCTGACATTGGGCTGATTCATTTATTTTGTTTCGTTAAAGAAACATACATACGATGATATATTGTAGCATAGAATCTGTGCCTGTGGGTGATTGGGTGAACATGCCTTTAGTAATTAGTACTTAGTAGTGTCTGGCTAAGCAGATGCCATCATGCCAGTGTCTGAGATAAGTTATTCTTTCTCATTCGTTGAGATTAGGCCTGTACATTGACGGTTTAAGCCAGGTTATGCAGGTTTGTGGAACCAGCCCGTGGGCAGTATGCGTTCATTCGTGGGTTGGTTCGGTTTACGTGAGTTAGATGGAGGTCAAGTATGCAGGTTGGGTCAACGGTTTAGACGCTATCTGAAGCATACGCCATTGCACAGTCTCCAGAAGTCCAGATGCGTTTTCTCGCTGCGTATCTAGCAGCAACCTAGATGACAAGGATGGCTGGCATGATTGAGATGCCCAGGCATCGAGAGTGCGCTGCAGCTAGTGTCGCAGAGTCTAGCAAAGTGCCAAGCATCCCCATCCTGCGCAGCAGTGCTGTTGGCGACGAGCCGGCGGCAAGCTCAAGCGAGCACTCAGCTAGCTCAAGACGGCTGCAGGGCGAGCATCAGTTGGCGACGAGCGCTGTGGCCGCTGCGCGTCAGTTAGCGACAAGACGATGACAGCGCGAGCGATGGGTTGGAACGGTTTATTGGGTTTACCCCCTTTTTGACCCAACCTGATGCAGTTTCACGGGCTGGACCCATAAACTAACCAACCCGTAGCAAACCGTGTACAGTCCTAGTTGAGATGGTATATAAGTTTGCCCGATGGTGCTATCAAACATCTGCTATAACTTCTCAGTACAGAAATTAGTAGCCGCTCACTTATTGTCTTCTGCTTATTTCTAGCTTTCAATATGGAGGAGTGTCACCTGGAAGATAATGCTGTTCTCCGGGGTGGAGATGACCTTGACGACGATTTCATTGAAGAAGAAGAACCAAAACCCAGCAAGACAAAGAAAGCAAAGCAATCCAGTTCAAAATCAACCACAGGAACAGGCGATGGCAACAAGAATGCCAGCGCGAAGGCAAAAGCAAAACAAGCTCCAAAAGTTGTAAAATTCTTTGGTTAAATAATCTAATAACCTTTGTAGCTTACGAGTTATGATACAAAAGAGATCGTCTGAACAATTTGTTTATTGGGGGGTCACGGTTTTGTAACTTACAACGGGAATTTGTCTGATCTACTATTCGATGTTTGACAAGTGCTGTTCTTCAGTGTCAACATTGGGCTAAAGTTGCACACAATTCTATTATTCATCGAGCCGTTCGTGTTGATTCAAGGAGCTCTGCCAGTCTCTAATTGTTCTGAACATCATAGTCATCAATTTACTTAAAAACCACTTTTCACAGATTCAAATGAACCGCGTTACAGATTTCTGGAGCAGTATTTGCTGCCGAAAGGTTGCAATTAGCACATTCTCTCAACTTCTGACGGTGATGGATTTGCAGTTGGCACAATCTCTGAACTTCTGACGATGATGGATGGGTGGTGGCGCGCATGTTGGTCTGGTTCTCCCTTCTCACCTATCACGCACGTAGGGGAGGGGTTCTTGGTCAAACGCGCGGCGCGGTCTCTCCTCCTAACGTGACGGCATGGCACCATGCAAAGCTGCCCTATATTTGGCCTGCTGCATCCTCTCTTTCAGGCCTTGAGAATCTCTTGCCATTGCCATTGCCCACCGCCTCCTCGCCACCGTCGTGCGGTCGTGCCCGGCTGCGGGAAGAAGAGAGAGATCGAAACCCATCAACCATGGTGAGTGGCAATGCACCGAGTGTTTCGATCTCTTGGAACTCGTCAACGTCTAACTGTGCTGCTGCTTGATCTGGCAGGCGAACTCGGCGTCGGGGATGGCCGTGGGCGACGAGTGCAAACTCAAGTTCTTGGACCTGAAGTCGAAGAGGAGCTTCCGATTCATCACGTTCAAGATCGACGAGCTGACGCAGCAGGTGGTGGTGGACAGGCTGGGCCAGCCAGGCGACACCTACGACGACTTCACCGCCTCCATGCCCGCCAGCGAGTGCCGCTACGCCGTCTTCGACTTCGACTTCGTCACCGACGAGAACTGCCAGAAGAGCAAGATCTTCTTCATCTCCTGGTAAATATATTTTCGCCTGCTAGCTCTCAATGCAATATTAATTGCATGCGTTAACCAATCTTGGATAATTTGGTTTGCAGGTCTCCGGACACGTCGAGGGTGAGGAGCAAGATGCTGTACGCGAGCTCCAAGGACCGGTTCAAGAGGGAGATCGACGGCATCCAGGTGGAGCTGCAGGCGACCGATCCCAGTGAGATGAGCATGGACATCATCAAAGCGAGAGCCCTCTGAGCTAAGACAAGAGATAATCAATCGTGCTAGCTGATCAAATGATCAGGCATATATGCATGCATGCGTGCTCCAGCAGTAACAAGGCGTGTTTTTGCATATCGGTTCCTGGGCAAGCTTGCTGCTTGCAATGGTTTATCCTACCTGTATCCGTACGCCGGTGTCAGAGACTTGTTAATTACCAGCACTCCTGTAAATTAGATATCCTATGTTTTTCGCGTTCAAATACATATCCAGACGGCACATCGATCTCGCTTCTCCGTGTTGATGTGCGCAGGCCTGTTTGACTATGTGAGCCCTTGAATCCAGAATTCCAGATCGATATATAGGCCGTGCAGCGTGGCATTTCCAAGGAAAAAATAGATCTAAGATTGATGTTCGCCTCTGCAGGTTTTCGTTTTTTTAAGAACAAAATTGTGGGGTGCTGGTTGGCACAGTCTAGATCCAAG
The DNA here is from genome assembly GCA_003991445.1 of Oryza meyeriana var. granulata. NCBI lineage: Eukaryota > Viridiplantae > Streptophyta > Magnoliopsida > Poales > Poaceae > Oryza > Oryza meyeriana. The sequence continues at coordinate 118,506 of RYFJ01002093.1, forward strand.
ATTTTTTTGAGCTGGACATTTCTAGCTCTAAAAATCCGTGAATCTGACTCTGTGATTACCATGATAACATTTAGATGAATCATTTGTCTTTGTTTTTGATGAAATATAGAATTTTAAATTACTACAATTTAACATACAAACTCCAAATCCAGTATGTATCTGAGATCTAGAGCCATACCAAATAAGACCTTAGCATTTGTTATTGATAGAGAAGAAAATGGTGAGAGAACCTGCATCTATAGGGATGGAACCTAGGGAAGCCGATGTCTAATAATTTGTGGGATGCTAATGACGAACTTAGCACCACTATTGATAGAGAGAAGAAAATGTCCTGCTTAGCATCCACTATTAGTAGTAAATTGTGGGATGCTAAGGAGGAACTGAGCACCACTACTGATAGAGAAGAAAATGTTCTCCTTAACATCCATTACTGATTGAGAAGAAAATAATGAGAAAACCTACGTCCATGGGGGATCGAACTCAGTAAAATCTAGGTCCAATGGGATCGAACCTAGGCCAACAAAATACTCTTGGCAACTCTCTAACAGCTGAGTTACATTTGTTCACTCTATAGGTTTTAGTTGGGCTCCTAGATAATTCATCCCTTATCTCCGATGCGATCGGTTGCCTCCTCTCTTATATAGGTTCTATTTAGAACAGTTTAAAATTTTGAGAAGCAGCAAGTAAAAATGTAGAGAAGCTGAGTTTTTTAGTTTTTGCTTCTAGTCTACAACTATAAATTCTTAGAATCTAAATAAGAATCCAGACTATTTAGAGAAGTTTCTGTTAACTGGAGATTCTAAGAGAAGTTACAGCTGATAAGAGCTCTGCTAAACACGACCATAGTGTCATGTGTGATTGTGTGCACGTTTGCCTGATGCCCTGAGCATTTCATTCTTGTTCATTTCGAGGCTCAACCGATGGATGGCTGGACAGATGCCTGCTGGTTTTCGAGCTGTCTCTCCGTGCTTGTTGTAAGTCGACATTTTGGGGTAGTCGGGAATAAACAAATGCTACTCCTTAAGCATCGAACACCGGATAATCAATTAAGCACCGTTGCCTATGTCCATCTGTGACTTGAATGATCCTTGGAATGCTACTTCCAGTACTATAGTGCAGAGATTAATTAAAATGATTCCTTCGAGTATTCGTACACATACTAGCAATTACTAACGCGCAGTCAGGTTACAAAAGTCAGCTTGCACAGTCCAAGTAAGGAATTCTTCTACGGAAAAGATTGCAAATTTCTGTACTATTGCACTGCCTGAAGCCAAAAGAACTAAAAATTCTGCTGTACTGTATGACTGAAAGTCTGAAAGAACGTGCTTGCCTGTGTGACTGCGCTTGTTATGAAACGAAAAATGAAACGAAACGCCAGCTCTTGAAAGTTACACCTACTCATCGAATAAACACTCAAGCAGCGGTGCTTTCCGCTTTGCACTTATCCTCAGTCCTCTCGTTGATCTGGACTTTCTTTTTTGCTGATCCTTCCGAGTTGGGTCAGTTACAGCTAAAGTCGCCACAAGTTCACCTACTTGTCGCTTTTTGGACCGTCAGTAGTTCGCAGCGAGAGTTAACTAAAGATTTTTCAATCTGTTCCAACGTTGCAAGGTCGAATGGATTGAAAGAGGACCATTTATGCTTATCAGTTCATGGTACTGTCTGAAGATAAATTCAGCTTCGTTAATTACATCCATCGGAGTAGGTCTCATCCTAGCTACTTTTGATCGTAACGTTCAGCTTGCAAATCGCAATCATGTGAACGACCTTCTCAGATGCGCCATACCTTTCCTTTGTCTGTAAGCATTAAGCAAGTACGTTGCTCCTTTTTATTGTTAGGTCCTGCACTGCTGCAGGTCCATCATGCCTGACCCTGCTCTTAATAGTTACGTGCTCCATGTGCTGATCAGAAATCGAACTTCTCTTGAAATGAAACCACGTTGGATTTAACTCCCATCCAGCAGTTGTGTTATACTCCCTCCGTCTCATAATATAAAAGACTATATCATTTTTTAAAAAATTAAAAAAATAACAAAATAACAAATAATTGGTATAAATGGTTATAGTTAATTGATATGTGAGGAATAAACAAGTACAAATGATAATATATGAGAAATAAATTAGTATAAAAGTTGATAGATAGAAAATAAATTGATATAAAGGTTGATAGATAGAAAATAAAATATTATATCAAAATCACAAAATCTCTTATATTTAAAAAAATAAAAAAATAAAATCCTTTATGATACGGAAACGAGGGAATAGAAAAAAACATCTTATCAGTTGTCAGATCCATCAGTTACCAGTCCATTCTGCTGTTGAACTGGTGTGTTCTTCTGTCTCTGTCATATGGGCCACGAGGCCCAGCTTTGTAGTCAGCTTCCTTAACGGGCCCAAACCGGTGCGCCTTCGCGATCCGACCTTCCCCTATTGCGCTGCGCAGGCCCAAACCCGGAAAGCAGCCGCAACCCGTGAACCCGCCGGCCGCGCCACGTCTTCTACTACCTCTCCCCCTTCCTGCTCTTCGTCCAGTTCGTTCATCCCATCCTCTCCGCCTCTCGGATCTCGCAAGTCGCAATGCACCGCCACTGATCTCACCCACCTCTCCGTCGCTGCGCCGCAAGGCAACTCCACCAGAACGCTCCGCAGATCTCTCCAGATCTGCGCCCCCGCATTGGGCGCTGCTCACTTGCCCTCTCCACTTCGCTCTCGAATCGCTCGCGGTTTTCACTGTCGTTGACCGATTCCGCCCGCATTTTTATTCCCGAGACTTTGTTCGTGTTTGGTGTTGATGTCGTAAAGCCCTAGCAATGGCGGAGGACCCCCGCGAGTCGTTGGATTCCTCACCGGAGCCGCCCCGGGGGCAGGACGCCGGGGAGCAGTTCTCGGCGGTGCCGCTCGCCGACGTGGTGCGTGCCGAGGAGAGGGAGTTGGATCCGGATATGAGCACGGGCACGGCGGTGGCGGTGACGCCGACGCAGTCGGAGCCGTCGCCTCTGCCGTCGCTGCCGCCGAGGAGGAGAAGGCCTCGGCCGCTGGGCGTGCCACCGGACGCCCCGCAGGAGGTTGTGCGGGCGGTTGACGACGCGATCATGGTCGGAGGCGGGGCTGCGGCCGGGGTGGACCGCCTTCGCGAGATGGTCTCCGAGGAGCAGGGTGAGTTGCCGCACACCGTCGTGGACGTGCTGCTTGGCACCATGGGCGGCGCGGATGGCCTCGACGAGGTAGAAGACAAGACCGGCACGGGCGCTCCCCCAAACATCATGTTCAACTCGAGAGCCGCCGTTGTTGCCGCGGAGCTCCTGCCTTACCTCCCCTGCGGCGAGGAGCCGTCTCCGCGCACTCGTATGGCCGTGGGCATTCACGCCACGCTCCGAGCCTGCACACGCAATCGTGCCATGTGCTCTTCATCGGGCCTTCTACCCGTCCTCCTCGAGTCTGCAGAGAAGCTGCTCATTGGAATGGGCCGGACCAGTAGCTGGGACGGAACACCACTGCTCCATTGCATCCAGCTATTGGGTGGGCACTCGCTTAGCGTGAAGGACTTGCATTCATGGCTTGGTTTGGTTAAAAAGGCTCTTGGTACAATCTGGGCAACACCACTGATGCTGGCACTTGAGAAAGCCATGGGGAGTGAGGAAGCAAGAGGTCCTGCTGCGACATTTGAGTTTGACGGGGAGAGCTCTGGATTACTTGGCCCTGGTGATAGCAGGTGGCCTTTCTCTAATGGCTATGGGTTCGCTACATGGATTTACATAGAATCATTCTCAGATACACTTAGTACAGCAACAGCTGCAGCTGCCATTGCTGCCGCAGCCGCAGCAACATCTGGAAAATCATCAGCAATGTCAGCAGCTGCCGCGGCTAGCGCTCTTGCAGGAGAAGGAACAACACACATGCCTAGACTTTTCAGCTTTCTCTCTTCAGATAATCAGGGCGTGGAGGCTTACTTCCATGGACAGTTCTTGGTGGTGGAGAGTGGGGGTGGGAGGGGTAAGAAGGCTTCTCTGCACTTCACTTATGCGTTTAAACCCCAGCGATGGTACTTCGTTGGGTTGGAGCACACGAACAAGCATGGTTTGCTTGGAAAGGGTGACAGTGAATTGAGGTTATACGTTGATGGAAGCTTGCATGAGAGTCATCCTTTTGAGTTCCCACGCATCTCAAAACCACTAGCATTTTGCTGCATTGGAACGAACCCTCCACCAACTATTGCAGGCCTGCAGAGGCGGCGGAGACAATGTCCATTGTTTGCAGAAATGGGACCTATATACATTTTTAGGGAGCCAATTGGGCCAGAAAGGATGAAACGTCTGGCATCCCGTGGAGGGGATGTACTTCCTAGTTTTGGAAATGGTGCAGGTTTGCCATGGAGAGCAACCAATGACCATGTTAAGAACATGGCTGAAGAGAGTTTTACATTGAACCAACAGATAGGAGGATGTTTACATCTTTTTTATCATCCTAGTCTTCTTAATGGACGATTTTGTCCAGATGCCTCCCCTTCTGGTTCAGCAGGTTGGTGTTATTTCCCTCCTTTTTCTTGCTACCTAGTTTACTCCTTTTCCCACATTAATAGTAACTTCTATGTTTGGGGGATTAACTATGGTCAAATTTACGCATCCTTGCTGGTTCCAGTTTTAGTGAAATAGGTATAGATACAGAAATATTATGTTACTCACATTATTTAGCTTCTAGCTCTGGACTATTCAGTTACATCTAAAAAGATTGTGCGTAAAGGATTTTTATGTTGGACAAAACAAACTGTTATGCACAAAGCCATATAACTGATGTGCCTTTGATCAATCACACAAGGACTCTGGTTTCTCTTAGGACCTTTAACTTTTCAAGGCCCCATTGTGGTCCAGAAACTTTCTTTTATGGTCCGGAAATAGTATCTTTGAAAAGTTTTGGTTGTCCAGCAATTTTCTCAGTTTGGTCCCATAATAGTATCATTGAAAAGTTTCAGTCTGAATGCAAACTGTATCCTAAAGTGAATGACCAAAACAGGGATTTTCCCATAGCAAAACATAAGAGGTCTAAAAAAGTGAGGTGGAAGCTCAAGAGATTGCAAACAGCAAGCTATTAACTGTAGTTTCTCCCAAGAAATTGTATTGTACTCACAGGTGAATCATATCTTCAATGCCTATAAATGTTATCAAATGTTGACAAATCTTTGCGATCACACTCTCTTGAGTCATCTATACCCTTTTCAGCGTGCAAATAATTGATATATTACGTTCCTGGTTGCTGATATAATGTCATATTATTGATTTTTGATGTAAGAACGGTACTGGGTTAACTGATTGTTGAAAAATTCCCAAGCTTCCTCTTGGTGGCACTGGGTCACATTCTGTCATGTACATGAGTTTATTGATAATATCTTTTGAATTTTAGGCACTCATCGAAGGCCTGCAGAGGTTCTTGGGTTGGTTCATGTTTCATCTCGTGTGCGGCCTGCGGAATCTTTATGGGCCTTAGCCTATGGGGGTCCAATGGCTTTACTTCCGTTGACTATAAGCAATGTGCAGATGGATAGTCTTGAACCTATGCTTGGTGAATTGTCTCTTGCCACTGCTTCTCTTTCTGCCCCAATTTTCAGGATTTTTTCCCTGGTTATTCAGCATCCTGGAAATAATGAAGAATTATGCCGGACATGTGCACCGGAGATTTTGTCACGTGTTCTACATTACCAATTGCAAGCATTTCCAAAGATGGAAGATGGAGAGTGGGAGGTAGTGACTGACGAGGAGCTAGTTGATGCAATTGTATCCTTGTGCCAGTCTCAAAGAAACAACCATGAGCTTAAAGTGCAGCTTTTCAATACTTTGCTGTTGGACCTGAAGATGTGGAGTTCATGTACTTATGGTTTACAGAAGAAGCTTCTGTCCTCGCTTGCAGATATGATATTTACAGAGTCTGCTTGCATGCGAGATGCAAATGCATTGCAAATGCTTCTTGATGGCTGCAGAAGGTGTTACTGGGCAATTCGGGAACCAAATTCGATCGATAACTTTGCACTTACTGGAACAAAGAGATCCTTGGGTGAAATTAATGCCCTGATTGATGAACTCTTGGTTGTTGTTGAACTTCTGTTAGGATCAGCATCTTCCACAGCGGCTTCTGATGATGTTCGCTGTTTGATTGGATTTGTTGTTGATTGCCCACAGCCTAATCAGGTAATTTAGCCATTGATTACTAGACAAACTCATGCTGATGTCTCTACTGTTTCCTCCTGAACCATTGTTTGAATGGAAATACCCAACCTTCTACATATCTTATATGCAGATTTTCTTGAATTGATTGATCATAATGGTACTACCTACTATCCTGTGATGCATATACACTGAAAACTGTAAAGCTACAGTGTGATGTATTTATTTCCTTACATCATAAGGATAAGTAGGTATTATGTTAACTGTGAGTTGCGACAAATTTGATGGCACATTAGCTCTTTGCTCTTAAAGCTTGTCTTTTCGTCAGGATATATAAACTTGCCTTGATCTTATGAAAGATAAAACAAAGATGTGTAGCAGTATATGTCTAGCTTATCTGACAATATAGTCAAGCTGTTTCTTGTGATCTTAACAATGTCCTTATTAGCAGGTTGCAAGGGTGTTGCACCTCATCTATAGGTTGATTGTGCAGCCTAATGTTTCTAGAGCCAACATGTTTGCTCAGTCATTCATATCTAGTGGTGGTGTAGAAGCACTTCTCGTTCTTTTACAGAGGGAAGCTAAAGCTGGTAACAACAATATTTTGGACAATTCTGATGCACTTTTAAGTGAAAATGATGTTTTAAGGAATGATGGTTCAGACACAAAAGCTGATAGCGGTGAAGCAAAGAGTCAGGATGATCAAATTCAATCAGTTGAACTTGAACAGCATGAATCCATCCTTCATGAAGAACACACTGAGCTAGAAACTACAAGCACAAATGATGTGCCTTGTGAGATTTTGGGATCAAGTATAGGAAGGAAGCTGTCCAGTTCTGAAAATCAGCTCCTAAAGAATTTGGGTGGCATAAACTTCTCAATTACTGCTGACAATGTCCGTAATAATGTTTACAATGTTGACAAAGGTGATGGCATTGTTGTTGGAATCATTCACATTCTGGGTGCTCTAGTTGCATCAGGTCACCTAAAGTTTGCCTCGAGTGCTGCAAATCCAAATTTACCTGGTGGCCTTCTGACGACAGTTCATGAAGAAGGAAATACCATGTCAGAAGACAGAGTGTCATTGTTACTGTTTGCACTGCAGAAAGCATTTCAAGCAGCCCCGAGGAGGCTTATGACTGTAAATGTCTATATGGCTTTAATTTCTGCTGCGGTATGTGGTTTACTTGCTTTCTAGATAATTGTATATGTTTTTGACTTGCACTAAATGAATTTCCTATGCTGAATTAGCTTAAGAGTAAAGTACTTAGTTGCCTGTTGGTTTACCTTATCACTTGACCTTTTTCTTAACACAGGTCACATCAAATAAAACTGAAATCTAACAACAAAATCTCTTGGAATGTGCTTTATGGTATTTCAAGTAAAAATAAGCATGAATGCTAGATTGTCTCTGCGCAGTTGAGTGTCCGAGTCCATGTCAGTTTTGGCTGGACTTTGAAGTTATATTCTTTACTTGGTTTTTTTGTCCATTCCATTTGGAGTGGCATAAGCACAACAGGGTTTCAAGTTTGATTACGTATTATGTGCTCTAGCCTCTAATATGATCTTGAATGCAGATTAGTGTTTCTTCCATTTAATCATTACCTAACTGTTTACAATTTGAAGTTTCTACTTTTGATGTTGTTATGATCTTGAATGCAGATTAATGTTTCTTCAGTTGATGAAAATCTAAACCTGTATGATTGTGGCCACCGCTTTGAGCATATTCAACTTTTGCTAGTCTTGCTCCGTTCGCTTCCATATGCATCAAGGTCATTCCAATCTCGTGCTATACAGGTTGGTTTTCATCATCTTGCAATTAACTGTCCAGGATTTGCATTGTCATGTCCATGGTAGTTTCTTATTGTATACTCCCTCCGTCCCAAAATAAGTTGATTCCTCGCACCCTGAGAAAAATTTATAAGTAAAAAATGACCAAAATGACCCTCATTAACAGGAAAGTAGTATGGGTGGGTGGATAGGTAAGGGGTATTGAAGGGATAAAACTTCTCGATTTGCGAGTAGAAATCAACTTATTTTGGGACGGAGGGAGTATGCTATATGTAGTTTGGCTTTTTTGCCTTGTGATTTTTTTAAATTAGTATTTTTTTACCAAAAAACACCGATCTGGTTTGCCTTATTCTTTTGTGGTTTTGTGAAGATTATCAAGAATTCAAGATAAATCCATACAATATTTCTTTCCGTCAATAGGATATGATATACATTTCATTTTAATGACAAATGCTTCTAAAGTGATTTGCTATTTGTTAAGTACACCTACTCCATCCATAAATATTGGGCATATTTCGTTGAGATTGACAAGTGATCTAAACATGTTCTTAGGCTTTTGAGCTGTTGCTTTTGAAATTAGGCTTTATGATATTAGTTGGTTTCTTTTGCTTTATTCAAACTATTCTCATTGAAATCGCATGCAGCTGTTGTTAAAATCTGAATGCCCATACATTTACATGGGATAATCAGCTGTCATGGTCTCAGTAGAAGTCAGCCAAGAACTCTAAAAGAGAATTAGGAAATATGTGTCACTTGCACTGTTTAAGTGCATTCCTTTTCTTTTGAAGACTCAAGGAACAAAAGATTGTACTTAAACTATGCAAATGACATGTATTTAGTGGGAATATTCCATATCGTGTTTAACTATATTCTTATGCTTTGCAACCAAAGACCTGCATGGCTGCACAATCATATTCACTTCTATTGCACTATATGCTCACATACAACCTCTGTTAGTACTGTTTGGTATTTTTTAATTTTGCTCACCAGTACTGTTTGCTGTTATCAATTGTTTGCTTTTGCTGAAACCTTGTTTGTGACCTTACCTGTTTAAATTTTCTTATGGTGTCAAATCTTCCCTCTATATCATTTCAGGATCTTCTGTTTTTGGCTTGCAGTCATCCAGAGAATAGAACCACGATTACCTCAATTGAAGAATGGCCAGAATGGATTTTGGAGGTTTTGATTTATAATCATGAGGTAAGTGTTGCAGGCTTTTTGACATCAGACTATATTGCAAGAAGAACCATGCTAAGTTGCAATGGTTGATCGGCTATATTTTGTGCTGTCCGCTGCCCATTGATCTAATTCACAGATTTCTAATTATAGATGGGTGCTAAGAATGCTGATGGCATAAGCATTGGTGATATTGAAGACCTCATACACAATTTCCTGATTATCATGTTGGAGCATTCAATGCGGCAAAAAGATGGGTGGAAGGCAAGATAATTCTTTTCCTGTAGATCATCTTAGGCAGAAACTCTTTTGCATTGTAGCCACCCAACCTTCCTCTCTTTAATGTGTTTGTGATGCTTGTATCATTGCTGACTCTGCCCTTATTCCCCATATTTTTGTTGTTGTGACAATTTAGGATGTGGAGGCAACAATTCATTGTGCAGAGTGGCTTTCAATGGTTGGAGGATCTAGCACCGGAGGCCAAAGGATCAGGTTCTCACTCTCCCCTTTGTGCAGGCTAGTGGGGTGAATGCATGAGGACTTCTGTACCAGAAATAGGCAATTGGCTTAGATAGAGAAAGAGTCATTTCTCTGCAATCTTTTTGGCCTTTTTCTTGTGGCATTATTATCTTGCTCCTTTTATAACAAAATGGCACTTTTTTTAGGCGCGAAGAATCATTGCCAATTTTAAAAAGAAGATTGCTAGGCGGTCTGCTTGATTTTTCTGCCAGAGAACTTCAAGTCCAGGTGGTTGGACTTTCCTCTAAAAGCTACAATTTACTTTCTGTGCAGAGATGTTTTGTGTATATGTCTGAGTCCTTTTTGTTTTGTACTTTTTTTTGCTCTTGCTACTTTCTGCACTTGTTTGTTTTTTCCCTTTGCCATGTGTTGTATACTTTGGCCCTCGCCTGGTTTAAATGGTGATTATTATCCAGAAGAGTTCAGCATAAACTTAGACAGATTTTTTTGGTACTGTAATGGTCAAAATGGTGGAACACTAAACTGGTAGCTGACTACTTCACTGCTTACTCTGCACAAAAGGAAAGGGTTGACACCTAGACATAGTAAGATGTCAGTGGCATCTGTTATCAATGTTGCTGGGTCTACTGTACCATTTGCATTGTATTGTTAATGTTAATTTGAAGATAGTTGTGTTTGTCATGTTGATACAATTTGGTGAAATTTGATAATTCTATCATTTTCATGGATATATAATGCCTGCATTTTGCTTGTCATACAACAGACTGAAGTAATTGCTGCAGCTGCAGCTGGTGTTGCAGCTGAGGGTTTATCTCCTGAAGAAGCAAAAACGCAAGCAGAAAATGCTGCTCATCTTTCAGTAGCACTAGCGGAAAATGCAATAGTTATTCTGATGCTTGTAGAAGATCATCTGAGATCACAAGGTCAACATTTTTGCACATCCAGTTCACTTGATAGTGCTGTCACTTCTGCCTCAATGGCTTCGTCTGCTGCCAGTCGATCAAATTCATTGTGTAGAAGTGGTAATGAGCCTATGGATGCTGGGACCTCAAGACGGTCATCTTTGTCTACTGATGCTGGTGGCCTTCCATTAGATGTATGTAACTCATGGCTATATATTTTTTACGTTCTTTCAGTTATTGGCATCATTTTGATCAAATGATAATTATTTCTAACAGGACGTAAAAACTGGTATAGTTGTACTTTTAGGTCTATACGCACTAGTCTGTTTCATCAACATGTTTGTTCTGAGATTCCATTTTGCTATTTTCTTCAAGATGGTGCGTAGTTGCAAAAGGTGACACTATCTGTCACGTTTAGTTCACCTAGATTAAATTTTTTTTAATCCATATTCCTGGCTTACTATTACTGTTTTTTCATAATAGTTACCTATATCTTCGTGGCTCTTTACGAATGTGACAGGAGAAAATTATTGGCATGGTGAATAGTGAATACTGCTCCTCTCTCTCTCTTAAAAAAATTTACATAGAGAATAATAACGAATGAAAGGAGATGATTGTTTACTTGGTTCGTACAGAAAGATACATACCACTTTACTGGATAGCAATTTGAAAGAAAGTTCTAAGGATGTGATACCATAGGAGAATTCATATGCGTTTGTCAGAGCGTATAATGCACAAGCATGCAGACTTGGCAGCGTGATAATGCATGAAAATTGAGAAGTGCTATTGAAATCTACAATTTCTCGATTAAAGAAATATCGCTAATTTTAATAGATTTCTGGTTACCTATTGACCATGTATAGAATCCACTGTTCCTTCCTGGCTTATACTACTGCCAACAGAAAGTTGTCCAAACTTTTTCTTCATACGAATACAGTTTCCATTCTTGTTTACTGTGTGATCAAGCAGGTGCTTACTTCAATGGCTGATTCAAACGGACAAATTTCTGCTGCTGTGATGGAGCGTCTTACAGCAGCAGCAGCAGCTGAACCTTATGAATCTGTCAAACATGCATTTGTTTCTTACGGGAGCTGCATTGCAGATCTTGCTGAAAGTTGGAAGTACAGGAGCCGCTTGTGGTATGGTGTTGGCATTCCATCCAAATCTGATACATTTGGTGGCGGTGGAAGTGGTTGGGAATTTTGGAAATCTGTTCTGGAGAAGGACTCAAATGGGACTTGGGTTGAACTTCCACTTGTGAAGAAATCAGTTGCAGTGCTGCAGGCATTGCTGTTAGATGATTCTGGACTTGGCGGTGGTTTAGGTATTGGAGGGGGCTCTGGCCCTGGTATGGGGGTTATGACTGCACTTTATCAGTTGCTGGATAGCGACCAGCCATTCCTTTGCATGCTCAGAATGACTCTTGTTTCAATGAGGGAAGAGGACAATGGTGAAGGTGATGCCTTCACAGGTAATATCAGCATAAAAGATGTCATATCAGAAGGGTTGGGCCATCAAGCTGGAAGCATGATGCCATTTGACAGCAACAATCGCTCATCTACAAAGAAACCCAGATCTGCACTTCTGTGGAGGTATGTATTGTGCATCATCAAGTATTAACAGTCAAAATCAAACTTAGTGTTATGTGTTTAACTGCAGGAGAAAAATTGGAAGCTGAAAATTATTTTTTCAATGTTGGATTGATAAAATCCAAGTTGAGAGGGGAAACACTAACAAGATCCACTAAGCTAAGCAAAACAGGATCAGAACATTGATGATTTGTATGCTATATGCTTTGATATAGTCTTTGGCATTGGTTATTTCATATGTGCTCCTTGAAAAAAAAACAACTGCTCTAATGCATACTTTTTCACAATCAGTTGGTAGCCACAACTTTGATGGAAGCACAGTTGGCTTCCTATATACACATGATAATATATCTAGGTGGCTATGGCGTCTACTCTGTTCGATTATTTTGTCAATTCTTATTTTGTTGGTACTCATGATTTTTCAGTGTACTTGGCCCCATTCTCAATATGCCAATTAATGAATCTAAGAGACAGAGGGTGTTGGTCGCTTCCTCTATTCTCTATTCAGAGGTTAGTTTTAATTATGTTCTTAACCTAAGCATGTTACCTGTCTAAGTGAATGTGGATCCATGCTACGGAGTGGAACATCTAATTAAAAATACTGTAATATTTTATTTGTTTTTCTATCATTTGTCTTCAAGAAGGTTCTACAGATTATCACCTGAAAGTAGATTTCTTTTTCTGCAATTTGTAAGTGACTTGATGCTCACAATGCAAATCTAATTTTCTTTTTTTTTTTTTGTTAATTTTCTCTTTTCTTTTCTAATAATGTACTTTTTAAAAAGAGAAGAAAGAGTGGTGACCCATCTGCAGATGGGAACATGTTGATACTTCCACCTTCCTTCCTCTCTCCCGTTTAGCTGTTTGATTTGTCTTACTCCCAGTGTTTGCAATTATGTTTGATACCTGTTGGATAAAGTGTGTTAGGTATTAGTCTTTGAGTATTGTGCCCAAATTTTGTAGTTGTTTCGAGTTCTATGTTATACTCTTTGCCTGTGATTCTGATTTTTGAATAGTAACCTGCCTTTGCTCATCCAAACACTATTATATCATTAATTAATCAATCAAAGGTAAATTTGTAGATCTACAGATGTTGCATGTTAATCTTTTACACTTAATGTTTAGGCATTATATTCCTACAATGTTCATTTTGTTAGGGATAATAAAAAAGTATTCCTCGTTTGTCATAATGCTTATGCAATATCATTCATTGTGCAGGTATGGCATGCTATTGGTAGGGACAGGAGCCCCCTAAGGAAACAGTACATTGAGCTGATTTTACCACCATTTATAGCCATCTTGAGAAGGTGGCGGCCGCTATTGGCTGGAATTCATGAGCTTACTTCTTCAGATGGGCAAAATCCACTGATTGCCGATGATCGCGCTTTGGCGGCAGATGCATTACCCATTGAGGTATGGACTGATTCTTTGTAAAATCCAACTATAGCTTAAGTTATGTGGTGTTAATGCTGAATTATACATCAGTGACATTGATACCACTATGATATCTATGAAATTTCCAACTAGTGATTTCAGTTGTGTTTGTTTTACATATTTTATCCTCATGCTGGGAAAAGCACGGTCCACAAAATTTCCCCCCTAGTTTTTTTTACTAATTTTATGAAAGAGATAAGTTGGGTTGTTTTCAATGACCTTGAACTCAACATATGCTCGCAACCATAGCCTAATCTGGTACTGTTGACTGTTCTACTTGTTATTTGAGAAACTTAGACGCTGAAACCTGAAAGTAACCAGTATCTCAGCAACCATGAGCTGGTTGATTTTTCCACTTATATAACTATATAAACATATTAATGATAAGGTAAACATTTTGATATCTATCCTGAGATCATATGTCTATTCTAGTTGTGGACCTGTGGTTACATTTAACATAAATTAATTTATTGGACTTGTCTAGTTGTCTGTCTTAAAGTTTACTGCCAGATGTTTTCTCAAAGAAAAAAATATATTCAAGGGATTTTTCCTACTTTTTTGAACTCAGGCTGCTCTTTCAATGATATCACCTGGTTGGGCTGCTGCTTTTGCCTCACCACCTGTTGCATTGGCATTAGCCATGATGGCTGCTGGTGCCTCTGGGACAGAAACAGTAACACCTCCAAGAAACACTTTGAATAGGCGTGACACGTCAGTGCCTGAGCGTAAAGCAGTACCGAAACTACAGCCTTTCTCAAGTTTTCAGAAGCCTATTGAAACAGCACCTAGCAAGCCTGGCTCCACACCAAAGGATAAAGCAGCCGTCAAGGCAGCAGCCTTAGCTGCTACTCGTGACCTTGAGAGGACTGCTAAGATTGGCTCAGGAAGGGGCCTTAGTGCTGTAGCAATGGCAACATCAGGTCAAAGGAGGAGTGCAGGTGATATTGAGCGTGCAAAGAGGTGGAATACATCTGAAGCTATGACTGCTGCTTGGATGGAGTGCCTGCAATCGGTTGATTCTAAGTCAGTTTCAGGAAGGGATTTTTCAGCCCTTTCATACAAATATGTCGCTATTCTTGTCTCTGGTTTTGCATTGGCACGGAACTTACAGCGAGTTGAGGTGAATCCTCTTGGAATGTTTCCATTTCTGATATAAACTTACCATAAATCATATGAACTATGGTCTCTGGAACATGCAGATGGAGAGGCAAACACAAGCTGATGTGCTGAATCGACATCGGGCATCAACTGGAGTTCGAGCATGGCGGCATCTTCTTCATTGCCTAACTGAGATTGACAGACTATATGGACCTTTTGGTGAACCCTTGTGTACTCCTGATCGTGTACGTACAACTATTTCTAATGTTTCTTTTTGTGTGTGTGTGTGTGTTTTCTTGCCCTGTACTCAGCAACTTTGTTGCCAGACCAGTACATTCTGGTTAGGTGATTTTTTTTTCACATCTCAACAAGAATGGAACATCCTTACAAAAGAAAAAATAGACGGAAAAGACACCCTTCAGGACATCTTTTGATGTTTATTTTCTTTCCTGTATTTCAGATTTTCTGGAAATTAGATTTTACTGAAAGTTCTTCAAGGATGAGAAGATTTATGAAAAGGAACCACAAGGGGTCTGATCATTTTGGTGCAGCTGCTGATTATGAAGAGCGAAAGCTTAGTAATGTTGCACAATCAAATGAATGCAACCCAGAGGGTGCAGAACCTTCATTAACAGGCACACTTCCATCAACTGCACCTATAATAACGGCTGAGGCCATGTCAGTGGATGACAGAAATGAGGACAATGAGCAGTTAGAACCAGACACTACTCAAAGCAGTGTTGATGATCGACTCCAGCAAGCAGACCAACATTCTGTGAAAGGATCAGTAGATTCAAGAGGTTCTGGCATTTCTTCTGATCGCAATTTGGTTCAGTCGACGGTTATTGCACCTGGGTATGTGCCTAGTGATGCTGATGAGAGAATTATTGTTGAACTTCCATCATTGATGGTGCGACCATTGAAAGTTGTACGAGGAACATTCCAAGTAAGTAATTGATATTTACTAAGTTTTGATGGTGCCATGAGTAGTTCTAAAAAACAATTGAGAAAGTGAACTTTAATTTTGTTACAATTTGACTCATCTATGATCCGTCAAACTGATTTTCTGATAAAGATCCCAGAATGTCAATATTAGGTTGTCAGTTGTCTTAAGATCACTCATTACAGAATTCAGCTACTGTGTAACGAATAACATTGACTTTATTGCCAATAAACGTTGCAGTGCTCCAACATATAACATTGTAAGGCAACTTGCTACAAATAAATAATGCTAAGAGCCTAAGATGCAGTTTGAGCTTATTCTTTTTCCTTTTCAAACGTACATATTTTAGTGATTATATTGAAGAATTTGAGGGAAAGTTGCATTTGTGGACCAATATGTGGTGTATTAATTACAACATTTCTCAATGACTATGGTTGTCAAGGGCCTCGAACCCCTGACTTGCCGGACCTCGGCTACGCAGTTCGTAGCCGCCGTCCGTCACGCCGGCGAGGTTATGCCCCTCAGCCGTCGGCTTGTAGGGAGATAGGGAGATTAGGGATAACTTTCAGCTTAATCAAAATGGTTCCCACGTACAGCATATATGGCCCTTGGCCTAATCAAATGGAGAAGGCTCTCCTTAATTCTAGGATCAGCCTACAAGGAAACAACCACCTAACTTTCCTCCTAGCCACTCGCCTGCCCCTCCTGGCTTCTGGCCGCGCGCTCAGCGTCCCTACGGACGTCGCGGGCTCTCCTGCGCCGGCTGTATGTGCGCCCGCACATGACAATGGTGGAATTGCATTTTAGCCACTGCAACTTGTGGGGTTATATTTCAGTGTTATGCATGTCACTTGTTATTAATGGGGTGCTGCGGTAGATCAAACAGAATGTTCTGATGGTTCTGAATTAACTAATTTTTTAGCTGAAAATGCAAAATAAGTCAAGTACATACTCGGATATATGCAGTATTAGTATTTTTTATCATAATAGTTTATCTGTGCTGCAGCATTTTATTGTATGTGCTATACGGTGCACGGTTTGATTCAAACTATGGCAACAAAATACCTTATGTTTCATCAATTCTAGGGGATGCTAAGATTAGCACTATAATTTTGTTCTGACTAAACTCCTAAGTAAAACATAGGATGTAGTATGTAGCAAATACCTAGACAGTTAGTATTTTCCCTGTGGCAAAAACCATTGAAACTTTTTGTTTAGATGGATAACATTGAAGAAATTGTGTTACCTAATTTCGTTAGTATTGGTTATGCATCTTATTCTTTTGATCCAATATATTTTCTTCAAAGAATTATCTATCCTTCTATCGTGTTTATACCATGTTATAGTCTTGGATCTGTTCAAAATATGTATTATTTCAAATTTTATGCGCTTTACTATCTTTCTCTGCCATATAAAACTACACTGTTGGAATTACAAAGATTTAGTTGCTACTCATGATCCTATTTTCTTCAACTCCCACTTTAGCTGTTAATTGATATCATTTGGCACTATATCTTTTTTCTAGGTAACATCTAAGAGGATTAACTTTATAATTGATGAGAGTGCAAGCGAGAGTAACACGGATGATCATGCATCTATTAGCGGCCAATGTGATCAACAGGATAAAGATAGGAGCTGGTTGATCTCCTCTCTTCATCAGATATATAGCAGGCGGTAAACATTATTTTCTGATCAGATTCTATTTTAAGAATTTGCTTTCTGATACACTCTTACAAGTCACGATGCAGATATTCTTTTCTGCTGAGATAAAATATGGGTATTCAATGCTTGTGAAGCAAATGCATGCAGCATCAGTGACATTAACCACATGATTTTTTATTTCCATTCACTTATTTCATTACTTCCAATGACTACTTGCAGATATTTGTTACGGCGAAGCGCTTTGGAATTGTTTATGGTAGATAGGTCGAATTTCTTTTTTGATTTTGGGGTACACTCTTTATGAAACTCTACTTTCTGTAGTCTGAAGTACACGGATGATGCAGCCAGATAATTTTTATTGTACTTGTGTCTTGCACTTGATCTAGGATATGGAAGCACGCAAAAATGCTTATCGGGCAATTGTTCACACCAAGCCTCCAAATTTGAATGACATTTTTCTAGCTACCCAGGTTTGTGTGAAACTCATTTTTACCTAATCTCTAGTATGATCAATCTGCAATGACGGTTGTCAGTAATCTATTATACTTGATTTAGAGAGCTGAGCAAATTCTTAAAAGAACTCAGTTGACGGAGCGCTGGGCTAACTGGGAGGTACATGAACACTACAGATAATTTTTCTATGCTATTGTTGGTAGGTTTTGATCTTATTGTATCCAATTTCTTCAGATTAGCAATTTTGAGTACTTGATGGAACTGAACACTCTGGCTGGACGCAGTTACAACGACATAACTCAGGTCAGATTACTGCACATGTATTTCTACTCTAATAAGGTAAATTATCATTCTAACAATTTACATGCTTGTGCAGTATCCTGTTTTTCCTTGGATAATTGCTGATTACCAATCTGAAATGCTTAATCTGGATGATCCTTCTACATACCGGGATCTTTCAAAGGTTGGTCTACACCTGTTGTTTCTGTCTTTTTCCTATATAGAACGCTAATCGTAGTGAGTATTATTTTGATGCAGCCAATTGGTGCATTAAACCCTGAGCGACTAGAAAAGTTCCGAGAGCGCTACTCAACATTTGAGGATCCAATCATCCCAAAGTTTCATTATGGTTCACATTACTCCAGTGCTGGCACGGTATATCTTAAAGCTGAATCAAATGTTTATTTATGGTTTCAGCTATTATTTATTGCTTAAGGATTTCTGGGTTGCATTTTGACTCTTCCTCACTAAATTTTATAGCTCAGTATAGACCAACACAGAATAGTTTACATATTATGTGTGTGCATGGTTTAGTCAGCTGATTGTTTGCATAATTACATGTGCGCCGTATTAGTATTAAGTTAAAATTACTGCTGGCAGGTTTACCCTCCCATATAATTTTGGTTTGCTATACAATCTGCTTTTGTTAATAAAAATTCAGATAGTTGGAAGGCACTTGTTCGATTCTTTTATTCAGTGTATATCTTGGTTGATACAATACTTTATTTTTGTATTAACAATATATCCATTGCAGGTCTTGTATTACCTTTTCAGGGTGGAGCCTTATACTACACTCTCAATACAGCTGCAAGGCGGCAAATTTGACCATGCTGATCGTATGTTTTCTGATCTATCTGGTACATGGGACAGTGTTCTTGAAGACATGAGTGATGTAAAAGAGCTAGTAAGTCTTACCGGCAATATGTTTTCCTGGACGTTGAGTAGTTAGCGCCAAAATCCAGTCAAGATTTTTGCTGCAACATAATTATCTGATGATATTTATCAGGTTCCTGAGATGTTTTACCTCCCTGAGGCATTTACCAATATAAATTCTATCGACTTCGGCACAACTCAGCTTGGAGGAAAGCTAGGTACATGCATTTCAGCTTATGTAAAATTTATAGTACAATGCATATAAGCAGAGTTATGTAACTCCGAACATAAGTGCAGATTCTGTAAATTTGCCTCCTTGGGCGGAGGACCCTGTTGATTTTGTCCATAAACACCGGAAGGCTCTTGAGAGTGAGCATGTATCTGCTCATTTGCACGAGTGGCTTGATTTAATATTTGGGTACTCTCACTTTCCCTTTTTAAAACTGAATGCTTACATTATGCAATCGTGCTATAATTTGGTGTAGATATAAATAAGTTTGCAAGTACCTTTCCTTTGCCTTTTCTTCTAATCACTTGCTATTCAGGAGCTTGTAATAGGTACTTATATTATAAGCCACCATTGCAAGTTATCAGTGTGAAAGTGTGCTCCTCTAGGGTGTAATAGTAGATCCTTGTAAAGAACTGTCGCCTTCTGGATGGAGCATCCTTTTACAAGTTCTGACTTCTGACTTTCAACAATGGCGAAGTTAAATAAGTTAGGCCCCACATGAACAGAAAAGTCTTGAATTTGTAAATGTTTCTCTGCTTATATTTTAGGTAGAATGGTCCTGTTACATTATCATATCTTAAGCAATTTATCAACAAATTATTGAAATTTGGCATCCACGAATGATGTAGGGCTTCTGTTTAGTTATTTTAAGAAGCCAATTCTAATATTTTCTCCTCGCCATGTCTCTATCACCATTTACCAAGGAATATTTCTTTTGCAGATTTAAACAGAGGGGTAAAGAAGCAGTAATGGCCAACAATGTGTTCTTCTACATTACATATGAAGGAACTGTGGATATTGACAAAATCACAGATCCAGTAAGTATTAGTATGCATTCAAGCTACTGCATATAGGTTTCTAGCTATCTGCTCATATTTTTTTTATTGAAAATGCTGAAGGTGCAACGGCGAGCCATGCAAGATCAAATTGCTTACTTTGGACAAACACCATCTCAATTGCTAACTATTCCACACATGAAGAGAAAACCATTGGCAGAAGTTTTACATCTACAGGTAATCTATATTAAACTCAGGCTATTGAAAACAACCCCCAAACCAAATGAATTCGAAGCATTTCTTTGAACAGAACCAAATTATTCCTTGGATGAGAAGTATTTTCAAACAGAAGTCAAGTAAACAGATACAAGTTAGCATGGTGTGGAACACTGGGAACTACTACCTCTGTCCCATACTATAGCTACTTCTTCCCCCCCAACCCCCCTTTTTTTAAGAGATTAACAAATGGGGTGAAATTAAATGAGAGATGTTTGTGATTGGTTGAGATGAGGAAGTAGGTGGGGAAGTAGCTATATTACAGGACAAAATTTGAATGCTAGAAGTAGCTATAATATGGGACTGAGGTAGTAGTTCAAATTGGACCCAAAAGCATTAGCTGGCAATTAATTAAGTTTGGGTTGTGTAGCTAACTAGTTTTCACATGGTGGAATTGGTATTCCATATTCAAGAATAGACATTTCTTGTGTTCTGTGCATGATTGGTATGACCTGCCTCACTGTTCTTTACATGGACTGACCCTTTTATTTACTGTGCAGACTATATTCCGGAATCCAAGTGAACTTAAATCATATTCACTTCCAAATCCAGATCGCTGCAATGTTCCGGCCAGTACCATGTTTGTATCCAATGACTCTATTGTAGTTGTAGATGTAAATGTGCCTGCAGCTCATGTGGCACTTCACCATTGGCAACCAAATACTCCAGATGGCCAAGGGACACCCTTCCTATTTCATCATGGTAGAAATGTTGCGAATTCAACCAGTGGTGCACTCATGCGCATTTTTAAAGGATCCACTAGTTCTGGAGAAGATTATGATTTCCCTAGAGCTATAGCATTTGCTGCTTCTGGCATCCGTAGTTCAGCAGTTGTTGCTGTCACATGTGACAGAGATATTATCACTGGTAATTGTTTCTTTTGACTGTTTATCCTTTAGCTTTCTATATGTTTCTTTTTGTTCGCTTAAATGATCTTTCCTCTTCATCCATCATTTTCTTTTCATATTGTGGGGAATCGTCCTCTTACTAGTGGAGGATGAGACATCCTACCTACTAGATTTGGGGTGAATTATAGATTCATTATCATTCTTTTTATTGGACAGATTCATCATAGACCAATGAGGTTTATATATGCTAGACATGCACAGTATAAGAAAAAGGCATGAAATGGCATACAGCATGGAGTTGTGGATTCATATTGTAATACACATGTAAGGTGTAGTTTAAGACTGCCTTGTGACAACACTTTGAATCCAAAGATGCAAAATTATCCTTTATATCTTGCATATATTGGATTTAAATTGAAGTGAACACCTCTCTCTAGGTAAATTATTTTTATAGGGATTTTGGGGGTGTGGGTGCCCTTTTAGGCCAGAGTGCACACTTCTGTTAGGCAGGCAAACAGCTTGATCTGAAACTTCTGGATTTTAATGAAGTGTTATGGGCTTGTAGGTGGCTTCCATTATCTAATGATCTTTTTGAAGTTCCGAATGCAGCTTCTAATACCATTTTACTTAATAATAGGTGGGCACGCTGATGGTTCTGTGAAGTTGATCTCCCCAGATGGAGCGAAGACTATCGAAACTGCTTCTGGGCATCTAGCTCCTGTTACCTGCCTTGCACTTTCTCATGATAGCAACTACCTTGTAACAGGGTCCCGAGATACCACAGTTATACTCTGGAGGATTCATCAGGCAGGCTCCTTACATAAGAAAAATGCCCCTGAGCCTCCACCGACAACACCAACAACACCGCGCAGTCCTCACTCCAGCAGTACTAGTGTGAGCAACCTTACAGAAATCAGGAGGCGTCGAATTGAAGGTCCTATGCATGTTCTGAGAGGACATCTTGAGGAAGTAACTAGCTGTTCAGTCAGTCCAGACTTGGGACTTGTTGTATCCTCATCAAACATTTCAGGTGTTCTTCTACATTCTTTGAGGACTGGTCGTCTGATAAGGAAGCTTAATGTAGCGGAGGCACATGCTGTATGCTTATCTTCTCAAGGGATCATTCTGGTTTGGAATGAATCAAAGAAAAGACTGTCTACATTCACTGTCAATGGACTCCCTATTGCTACCTCAGTTCTATCACCTTTTTCTGGACGGGTTAGTTGCATTGAGATTTCTACTGATGGCCATTTTGCCTTAATGGGAACATGTTCATCAAGCAATTATAAGTGTGAGGACAATACTGAGACGGGGGATCATGAGCCTAATGAACCAAATGGCAAGGATGGCATATCTAAACAAGCTAAAACTAGGCAATCTGTTCATGTGCCTTCGCTATGCTTTGTTGATCTGCATAAACTTAAGGTTAGCGTTACAAGCAAAAAAACACACCTTATTTTTCATTTGTGGTGATCTTACAAGAAATATTTTACTGGTAGGTATTTCATATAACAGAGCTGGGAAAGGGCCAGGATGTCACAGCAATCGCTCTAAACAAAGAGAACACAAATCTTCTAGTGTCTACTGCTGATAAGCAGCTAATAGTGTTCACTGATCCTGCCGTGAGTACCATAAATTCCTGATGTACCAAAATCCATTTAAGACTTACTTTTCCATAAAATACCACCTTCTGTTGTTCCATATGACTTGATTATAGCATTGCCAGTTGCTCCGAAGTTGCATAATTTCTGCTGTTGCTTTTAACCTTCTTTCTAATAGAGTTGGTAATGTTGCAGTTGAGCTTGAAGGTAGTGGATCAGATGTTACGTCTTGGTTGGGAAGGTGACGGGCTTCTTCAGTCATGAGCAAAACATTTGTTTTTGATAAATCATTACGCTTAAAGATCAATTCTGTTCGTTAGCATAATGGGTCGATGGCTTAATGTACTATCTGTACAAAGTGGAGAAGTAATAGGACTTGTGAGTTAGGCTGAGCAAAGGGTAGGTCGTACACCATATCTAGCAGATCATAGTAGTCAGCGAACTGCTGAGTAAACGAACTTCATCGAGTAGCCCTGTAAAAATCCCAATTGTTTTTGTAGAATGGGTGAATAGTCATTTTACATTGTTTGCAACTTTGCATCCATTTTTGGTTGCTCGGTTCAGACAGTTTTCCGTCATTACAAGTCTCTGTAGGGTGAGCAAGTGAGCAACCCCGTTTTGTACATGTAAATTTTGACATTTTTGGCAATGTTGTGAGTATACGGATGCAGCAATCACATAGGAGTTATGCTGAGACCATTGTGGAATGAATCTTGCCGTTAATCGGTCTAAGATTTTATGTAAAACCCACTTGTGCGTGTACACTGCCTTGGTGGTGATGGTTATGGGAACATCAGTTACGCCTTCAACTGCGTTGTGTTGATGGAACTGATGGGAGTATCAGTTATGCCGTTCACTGCGTTGTGTTGATCCAACTGAAGCCCCATCTTTGTTTTAGATATTCTATACGTAATACTAGCACCTGGCAAGGAACAAGAGGGATTACATTTTAAAGATGACATAGCAGATTATCACCTATAAGACAACAGTAAATTGTATTGAACGCAAAGACGGCTTCAGATCAAATACAGCATGTCGAATTTGAACCGTATGAAAGCTATCAAACTTCAGGAGATTGCAAACAGCTCCACGAATTATCTTAAATCTGTGAATCACTTCGGGTACAAGGTGGAGAATATTACAAAGTGGATTCATCGGTGCATCCTAAGCACTGTGCATCCTAGGATTATGATTCACGACGGGTATGGGCAGATGGTTCACGAAACTGCTGCTTTGCTCAGGTCCTTTTGATCTTCGAGAACGTCCCGGTCTCTGAAAAATAGGTGCTCTGGGTTCCACTTCCAAGCAGGTTCCCGTGGGCTTGTGGATTTGACAACTCTATTCCCTGCACGGTAAAAAACATTATTCAAGCATTAGAAAGACAATGACGAGAGGTACTCCTATGCGGTAAACTGAAAATAAAAGTGAAAGTTACAAGGCCACTCGAAGCTATTGCCGGCTTGCAGTGATGTTAGTACAAACTACAAACTTACAACACGGGTGAATATAAAATCTGATACAAAATATAATGGAGCCTAGAAAACATACAGAACCAGATTTCAAGGAAAAACCATCCAATTGTGTGCAGTACCATAAGCATGGTGACATAAAATTCGCGAAGCAGTGCAACAGCATATAGCATAGAAGTGCACCAAATACATGATTGGTGATGGCTCCAAAACAGCAAAATTTAGATGCGTTCTACTAGTGAAGCTTATGACAAACAAAAATTACTTGTACTGCCTTTTCCCAAACATGACTCAAGTCAAAACAATAAAGGTCAAACATACCGTTTATTTATCTTGAAGCAAATGAGATTGCTAAAAAAACTTTTAGCTTACCTGAACTGGTGTGAATGCCAAACTAGAAGTCAGCCCCGATGTTGCACCACTGCTACCATAGCTCTTCTCCTTGAATCTGATACCAGACAGCAATATGAAATCAAAGTGATGTTGCTGCAGTGGTATTGATTTGTAAGAGGGGTTAATATTTGAAATGTAGATAGTGGCAGATTACGCAGAGAGAATTGTAGGCCTTATGGCAGCATGGATAACAGTGCCTATGGGTTACTGCAACTGTTATGTCATGCTACTACACCAAATGTACCCACGATCTTTAGAGCAAAAGGGCATAAGCGCCAGTTTCATGATGGTACTGAGTACTCCCATAGTCCCATGTTTATTTTATACGGAGTTTCTAGTACAAGATGACAGGTAACAAAAAGAAGCAAAGTAGCAGACTAGAGAACCAAAATTGCATACTTTTTGGCAACTTTTGCAGCAAGTTTGCTTGGTGCAGTTGACACCCGTAGCTTTCCACTTCCGGCCTGTCCAAGCATGCCATAACCTTCCCCTAAACCATCACCTGATGACACCAAGATTTGATTATGTTAAGAAAATAAATCTAGTTTCCACCCTAATGTACGGTGAAGGTGAAAAAAAAGAAGAAAATGCCGTCCAAATGGTACAACTGACCTAATGAGCTCTCTTCTGGTACACCAAACTGCATTCGGTTAGCAAGCTTCATCATATCGGTCTGTGCATATCTGCAGAATCAAGTTCCAACTTTATGATAAACTACAGCATTGTGCATTTGAAGAACCAAGTTTACACAAATAGGCCAATAGAAAAATTAACAATTAGTTGAACACAAAATTAAACAAGAGATTGCTCATTATTTGTTTTTGGTTTAAAAAAGGAATAAAAAAAGAGGATGTTGAAGATGGCTTGCCTTTCTTTCATTTTTCGAAGCCGACGACCCCCTCTTTTCTTTTTAGGCTCAAAGTCTGGAACAGGAAGTGGCTTTGGAAGCTTTGCAGGAGGTGGTTCTTGCCACTTCTCGATCTTCTTACGGATTTCTTCTAACAAGCTACGCCCAGCTTTTCCGGTTGGATCACCTCTGATTGAATCAATCCTTGCTGCTAGAGTTGACTTTGCAGCTATAAGTCTGCAAGCACGAGTCCTCAGAGCTGGTGGAGTACTCTGGAATACATCAGTTTGTTCAAGATAGCCAACACGAAACTGAGATGTGGCAGTAGAAAACCCAGCAAGATTTTTCCTCTTAGCACCAAGTAATTGAACATTGCAAGCAGGCATTTTTGCAAGTGCTCCCAAACCACCAGCAGTTCCCATCAACTTCGAGGCAACAGCGCTGCCAACAATGGCAGACAGGTTTGGTGCAATGTAACCCATTCTGCTCTCTACAAATTCAAGTACCTTCTTCTTAGCAGCATCAAGAGTAAGGGCTCTCTCACACGCTTCAATAGTTTTTACCAAGTTCTCCTCGGAAAGAGGCTTCCCACTTGTTGTTGATGCTGTCACTGAGATCACCATTATAATTGCAGAAGGTAAAAGCCCTTCCAGATCTACAAGTGTTAAATCCATCTCATTTCCAATCTTCTGGACAACACGGGCATAATCAATTGGATGATGAACAAGGGATTCCAGTTCAGGAAACTTCAGCCTATACTTGTCACGTATGAAATTATGTATTATAATGATCTCATTCTCAATATCTACTGACAAAGCATTGCAATCAACAATTAGCTGGTATTCTGGATCCTCCTCCAGGATGGACCCTTGATTGGAAAAGTCTGTGCCTTTCTGAAGTGCATCTTCAACTTTCTGCAAACAAATAGTGAAACTGAAACTTTAAATTGCTACATACGGGAACGAGGCTTTGTTACCCCAAAATACAAATGAACAGTCCCCTGTAGAATCAAATTAATTTAATAGGATCATATTTTTGGCACAAAGCATTTGTAACACAGCATAGTAAAGCATATTTTTGGACCCCAAAAAACAACCCATTAATGTTTGAGTGCAAATAATCTTTTGTGAGAATAGGATTGCACAAGGCCTCGAAATCGATGGGGATTTATGAGTTTGATCACGTACTTGCATTATGTCATTGTAACGTTGAGTCTTCTGAAGCTTTGAAACACTATCAAGGTCATCATAATTAAGAGACTCAAGGTCAGGCATATCATCATCACCAATCTCTTCCATGCCCACTGCCTCAGCATTTTCTTCCTCCTGAAATTTCGATGATTAGATAACAAATTCTCAAGAAATAAATCATTGTAAATATGTAACTTAAACCAACTCACAGGATAGGCTTCATTGTCTGAAAGTTCATCAAGATCCGCTAAGAAAGAATCAGCAAGGCTTGCCTGTAAAATGGCACTGTTTAGACAAATGAAACACATCGCATATGACCATAGAATAGAAGAAAATACATAAACAGAACCGAATGTCAAAGTAACATGCTTGCACATGCTACTTTACAGGGCCTGAAATGAATTTATGAACTCACCATGATCTTAGGCCCTTATCCAATGTCTTTCAAGCAGCAGCAAGAGCTCCAAATTTAGACCTAGCAAGAGAAGTTATAAAATTAGTTCTGATTTTCTACGCTTCACATGCCATGTTTGGCTTTTCTGTGCTGAGCAGGATATCAGATAGGTACGCCTTAATGTTTCGGCAGGATAGTGCAACTGAAGAAAAAAATTATCGGGGGACTGCAACTGAAGTGCCGTCCTATCAAGCACCCTGATCAGGCACTGCATCTACTCACTCCGAGACTATCAATTGGCAGCGTAGCGAAAAGGGGACGGCTAACGCTTCCACTACCGAAACCTACAGTAGCTGCCAAAAGCTTCGGAGATGCGGCGACGGGCAGAGCGGCGCTAGCAGAGGGGCGGCGTCGGTGGCGTGGCTAGAGCAGCAGGGCCGCGCGGCAAGGGCAGCGGAGCCAGGCGGCCACGGGGCAGAGGCACGGCGGCGGCGGCGCTGTGCGCTCCAGCGGCGGCGACGCGGTGAAGACATGACGACGGTGCCACGGTGCGGCAGCACGGCGGCACGGGATGAGGAGAGAGGAGGCGGCTCCGGCGGGGAGATGCTCACCGGCGACGGCACGGGACGACGACAGACGGCGGCGACGGACGTCCAGACGACCGCAGCCGAGCGGCGGCACTGGCTCCTGGCGTCGGTGCGGCGAGGCAGCGCACGGGGCGGCGGCGCTAGCGCGGCGACTTCCTGGGGCGGCGGCCGGGGGGAAGAGGAAGGGGGCAGGGGGGGCAGTGGCGTGCCTGCGCGAGAGAGGCTGGAGGCTGAAGGTTGGGGGACGAGGGCCTCCTACATTGGGGATGTCTCCCCCCGAATGAGGCCCCCTCCGAAAGAGAGTCCGATCAGAATTTTGGTTAGAGACGATTTTTATCTCATAAATTTCTAAATTTAACATGAGGTCTAGGTTGAGGGTTTGGTTGGGCTTGTTCTAACGCGAAGGGAACCCCGGAAGAACAGTAACAGCCATACAAGCCGCCGGAATTACCTTTGCAGTGCCGCAGCTTCCCTCTCGCCCTACCCTAGTAGTACGGGACACAGTTCCACACGCTCTCTGCGAAGGCCGATACGTGCCCGTTGCTTTGGCGGGCGGCGGACTCCGGCGGCGGCGCCGGGGGGTGGGTTGGTGGGGGGTACGGGTACAGCGGCACGGTGGCGGTCTGGCGGACTAACAGATCTGCTCGAGTTCGGGCCGGAACCTTTTGAGGGGACGCACCGGCATTGGCAGGGAATGTCGGTGGAGTGAGTCGATCCTGGCCTTTCGTTTCACATCCGACATTCCGGATGTAGTGGACGGATCTTTGTGGGGAACGGTTGTGCAATATTTTGACTTCTTGAGAAATTTGGTCCAGTTAAGCCTGGAGCGATGTATCAGGCCCAGCCCAACTGAGTGGTACCTCTAGAAGAGGCCCAACTGAAAGGTGCAGTATTTGGTCCACGAACCATCGTGCTACGGGCGGGGATACAGAGCTTTTTTTTTCCCCTTCGACATAAGGTGTGCCGTGTGCACCTCACTATTCGATCCACCTGTGCATAAGATTTTCAAGTATAATACAAACTCATTCTACGTTAAGAGTAGAGAGAGAAAGGTGTCCAAAAGAAACTGTAGTCGCGCCTGACTCCTTAATCCACCTGTGGATAAGATTTTCAAGTAATAATACAAACTCATTCTAAATTAAATGTGTAGTAGGAGTATGTATACTAGTATGTCCAAGTCCAAACATTGCTCAAAAAGTCAAGGCGGCCAACCGCCCCGGCAGGTCTGGTGATGTGCAACAAGTGACACTGACATATCCGGTTGCTTCTTGTCAATTGCTGGAGTTTTCTTTTCCGGCCTATACAATTATAGTTTCTGTGACACCGGAGACAAAGTCGGAACGGACCCTCCGATGGGACGAGAAGAGAACTGCTCCACGACCGCACGATGCACACGCCTATGCGCAGCCGCACGGTCCTGGAGTACTTGCCTGCCTGCTCCGGAGCCGGCCTCCGCCTCGTTTCGTCGGACGCACGTCGGTCGGTCGCTGTCACGCTCGCATCTCGCAACTTCACCGTCAACAACCGCAGCGCCACCGGGCACCAGTGCATCCCCCTCGCGCGGTGAAAGCCGAGGGCGACGGCACCGAGATTCGTCGGAACGCACCGAGCCGAGCGTGCCGCCGCGCTCCGCCAAGAGATCCAGATACGCATACGCGCGCGCGCGAGGCCACGGGCGCAAGTGTAACGTCGCTGTACGGAGTCTCGCCCAAGAGTTTATCGTCTCCTCGCATAATATATCCCCTCGGGAAATCGTGGCCACGCGCTGCGCGAAGCGAGACTCGCCGTCTCGCACGCCACGGTCACAGTCACACCCGACCCGCCTCCCGCCCCGCGGTGCGGAGACAGGCAGCTGGTGTCCTCCCGGCACGCGAGACCCGGCCGGAACAGCGGGGCCGGTTGCTGCCTGGTGAGATGGGAGCGCGTCGATCGACGTGTCGGGGCGGGGTTTGGTGTGTGATTTGCTCTGCTGATCTGCTCTGTTACGTGCTCTTCCGTGTCACGGCGGAACAGCGCGCGTGGTCCGGTCAATCCGTCAATGTGGGCTGCATCTCATCTGCTCGTGAATTTTTTATTTATATATTTAACTTTTTTAAAATTTATAAAATATATTTTCGTTTTTAAAATTTACACCGCGCTTTAGGAGTGTTTTTTAAAAACCACCCTCCTAGGAGCAGTTTATGTGACATAACAGCAACACATCTCTCAAGCGTATATGAAAATTTATATTTAGGCCCTATCCGTCTTCCCGGAGGGTAGGAAGGACTTAAATATAAATATTTTTATATAATTAGGTGTACATTATTTTGATATTTTATAAATAAGTTATACAAAGTTCGATGAAGGCAATATTTATATCCAAATTACAGAACTTGATGAGATCTATAACTAGACAACTTTTTCATTTACATTTCATTTAAGAGTTCTGTCATAAAATCTTATATCTGCATTGCATATGAAGTTCGATAGAGACAAACTATATATCAAAATTGTAATTTTGGATGAGATCTACAACTTTGTAGTTTATCACTTTTCTATTTAAAATCATTTAATGTATCAAATAAGCATTACTATTTCTCATAGTATTTAAAATCGCCCTTCCAAAAAATATTTATATTTACATTTAGACCCTTCTCGTCGGTTGTCACTACTATCAAACCCTAAATAATTTTAAATAAAAAATAATAAACTATAAAATTATAGATCTTATTTAGCTCTATAATTTGCATATAAATTTTGACTTTGTTGGATTTCATATAACTTCTTTATAAACTGTAAATACACTAATCCTCTAAAGGGAAAGGTTCTAAATATAAATTTTTCTATACACTAGGCTGTTATGTCACATAAACTGTCCTATAGGAAGACGGTTTTTTTAAACAAATCCTCCTTAGGAGAGAAATATATTTATATAAATTTAAAAAACAAAAATATTTTTGTAAATTAAAAAAATTAAATATATAAATAAAAAATTCTCTGCACGTGCATGATTCATTGATTCATCGGTTCGGCAGCAACAGATAGAAATCGTGGACCGGTCGATCATTGCGGTGCGAAGCTGGCATCGCGAGGGGCCGGAACGTTCAGGAGAGATTGGATATGAAGCCGTGGCGTGGCCGTTCCTCATATTTCTCGATTTTTAGGGGTAAAAATAGTTGGTTCTGGATATAGCAGCGCACTGTATGAATAATATACGTAACGATAATTCAATTATCTTCAGCTGTGGCGAAACCTGGACGTCCTGGACTCCCCTGGACGAATCGAGGTGCAGTTGCATCATATCGTCCACGCCCTTTTGGAAGCTTGCAATCATGCTCTTGCCCTGCGTCTTTCACCACGATGGATTCAGTTCGTCTCATGTGCCGTGCAACCACGCCGCGCGGATCACTGGACTTTCACGCATCAGCTTTTCATCCGCCCGTTTACATCAACCAGGAGAGGAGAGGTGATCTTCAGAACTCAGAAGGACACTAGGTTGAAGCCGCGCTGATCCAGGACTCCTGGGTGTCATGCTTCCAAGCTTTCAGATTGACTTGTTCAAATGAAAATTGACTCTTGCCGGTAGAAATTGCCTGACGTGGAGATTAATGGGCTTACCGGCACCATATAAACCAGTAGTACGATTTAGGCTTGGGTCATATGTTTAGCTTTATCAATTGTCGCACTCAACAGCGAATTTGCATATTAAGAAAATAAAGAACATGAGCCACAAGATGGTACTCCTTTCGTTCTAAAATATAAGAATTTCTAATATTTAAATTTTATTTTACAATATAAGAATTTTTAACATTATTTATAATACTAGTTGTCTCATTAATTATTTTCTATTCAAATTTATTCCTTTCTTATCTCAACTACTTTTATTAAAAAATATCAAAAAATTTTCTTTAAACTTAATATACGATATTTATTTTAGAACGGAGTAAGCATTCGCGATGGCCCTACAGTTGTGGGGCTCAA
Source organism: Oryza meyeriana var. granulata (assembly GCA_003991445.1). Lineage (NCBI taxonomy): Eukaryota > Viridiplantae > Streptophyta > Magnoliopsida > Poales > Poaceae > Oryza > Oryza meyeriana. The sequence continues at coordinate 149,911 of RYFJ01002093.1, forward strand.
AAGAAGATCCGGTAGAAGGCATATTAGCACAAGGAATATCCTTGTTCAGAAGAATATCCTATGGCTGTATTCTTCCCACTCTGTCTTCATACCATTTGAACTGGCCATTAGCAAAATCCACCTAACCGGTAAAGGTATGTGCCTGCCTTCACCTCCCGGTACGAACAAGCAGCATTCTCATTCGCTTATTTATCAGCCTGGATCGAAATTCATTTAAGTATATTTGGGTAGCATATGTATCATACGCTTACAGTGGTAAAGCTAGAAATTTTTTTAAGCCTGAATAAATTTAACTACGTTGTGTGTTTGTAATGGAAATTTTATTTTTAATCTCTAATACTAGCACAAATCCTAGCGTGCATGCTAGCGAGCCCGGGCCTGCATACCTATGTTTATATATTTTTTTGGGCGAATAATATTAGAGTTATCAAACGTTCCTAGTGAACGGACATACATGTGTGCGCTCCTAAATTCCTAAATTGATGTATTCCCACCAAGTTTAAGCTTTAGTAGTCTAAAGGATAGTTAAAGGATAGTTTAAGGTGAGAGAAAAGAAAGAAGATCATATAAAATGAGGTGAGATATTAGCACATAATTAATTGAGTATTAATTATTTTAAATTTAAAAATAGATTAATATGATTTTTTAAAACAACTTTTATATAGAAAATTTTTATAAAAAATACACAGTTTAGCAGTTCGTGAAGCGTGCTCATAGAAAACGAGATGTTTTTTTCTCTTAAAACCCCTTGATTCGAACTCACCCTAAATATATAACCATACTTATTATATAGATACAGTATCTGATTACAAGCTTTCAATAAATTTTAGATTTTTTTTGCGAGGACAATTTCAAATTCTAAAAAGGGAGGAAAGCTCAGAGATGTGTAAAGGAATCTGAAGCAGAGAATATCGCAGTGGTTTGAACGGCAGCTATGACCCCTCTAACAGTTGTGACTTGCTATCTTTTTTGTTTTGTTTGATAGTATCATAGAATCGAAATTTTACGTAAATCAGAATACTATTAAATTTTAAAAAATATATATTTTTAAATAGCATTTTACAAATTGAAGCTTATAATATCGATTTTAATAAATTTAATTGATATTTTATAAATTTGAGTGAACTTATTTATATTATTTTCAATCCGTCTTAATTTAAATAATTTTTTTTATAAAATCGTAAGTATATTTCATCTGGTAGGATCGTATGGAAATAAATAGTAGAATCAAAATACTATAATAAAATACTATACGGAATCGATATCATTTTAACTTAATAGGGTTATACTATCCTAAGATACTTATCATCCTAAGATACTTATCAGAATTCTGACAATCTTGCTCGCGAGTGAGCAAATCCGGCATCACGAGAAATCCACGGGTGTAACCTCACCGGAGAGAGACCTGATCCAACATCACCACCACGCCAAGCCAAAAGAGACTCGCGTGAACCTCTATAAGACCAGTAATTCCTCGGAAGCCACGACCGAGGCGACTCATCAGAAAGCTTCCCTCCGCGGTCCGCTCGTCTCCCCACACACCTCACGGCGCCGAGCAGCCAGGAGGAAGAAGAGCCACTGTTTCTAGGACGATTCCTGGAACAGCCAACTTCCATCTGCAGGACTGCAGGTAATTGCATAGATCATCTGATTAGTTCAATCTGTTCGTCTCCTCCCCTGGTTTAAATTCCGTTTTTAGGACAAATTTCCTCTCCTTTTGGTTTTCCATCCGTCTAGGAAAAAACTAGTTTCTGGTCGGCCAAACGGATCGCCTGCCTTATTTATTTGCCTTGCACGCTTGAGGGACCTGATGTGGAGTAACTCTGTTTGTATGGACCCCTGTTCATTCTGCTTACTTCCAGAGAGTGCGATCCGATCCTCTGGTTGCTTCTGTTTATTAGCTTGCTTGCAAGAGCAGGTCCCATCTTGCTTTCTCCCTACATTGTTGCTGTTGAGCTAATAGGGATCGATAGGGCACAGGTAGTACGGAGTATTGTTTTCCCTCCATTTTCGTTCTGTTCTTTCTGTTTCTGAATCGACTCTTTTCGTTTCTGAATCGGAAGTGAGGTGATGCTATGTTTAAATTTGTATCTTGTCCCGCCAATGGTTGAGCTAGGAACCTTTTGCCTTCAGAACTTCTTGCCGAGATAGGAACCTGACCAAAAGTCAGTTCTTGATTTTTGTAGCATTAGATGTTTGAACTAGATCTGTGCCTATTGGAAACTGGTCGACAACTCCTGTATTTTCCCTTTTGCTCGTGAGGGAAAGTGGGAAACAGGAAAATCCCAGTCGGGCAGAAAAAATAACTCGGCTCTGAATATCGTAACATCTTACCTAATCACATGAATAGCGGAAGCTAGGTAGTTTGTGCTATTCGATCAATACAATTTTCAAATAATGACCAACTTAACTTATCGTCCACATTAAAGTACGTGCAGTCCTCGCCCCAATAATTCAGCAAAATATTGGCAATTTCGTCACATGCTTACGTGTTCATTGCACAATAAGCTCTATAGCTATCACACATGACATTTTCTGCCGAAAAATTGTGTACCGGAAGTTCCCTCTATTCCATTTGTGTCAAGTTGTTAATTCTTGTGGTCCTCTGGACAATTCTGATGATTTCTCGTTTGGCCTTTTGCAGACAGTGTAATACGTCTTCCTGGTTGCGGTTTCCTCAGCGGACAAACCAGATTCAGGTCCATTCACATGGGCTCCCCAAGTGAGCAACGCAAAAGCAAAACCCGTCGCATGAAGCCATTGGGGATTCAGCTCTATGAGTGTGTCCGGGGGAGTCCTATCTCCTTCAGATCATGCCAGGCTCTTGTATTGATACTGACGTTCTTATCCTACTCTAGCTATCATGCCACTAGGAAAACTACAAGCATTGTCAAGAGTGTTCTTGATCCTAAGACAGAAAACCTAGGCATGTTGCATTGGCCGAGTCATCTGTATCTTCAGGATTTAAGAGATGCAAGGAGCAAGAAGACAGCTCTCTATAGCGGATGGGCCCCGTTTAATGCTGATGATGGTACTGCGTTGCTCGGCGAGATCGATTTGGCATTTCTTGGAGTATATGCAATTGGCATGTTCTTTGCTGGTCATTTGGGTGATCGGGTGGATCTAAGGATACTTCTGACCATCGGAATGATAGGCACTGGTTTTTTCACTGCTGCCTTTGGAGCTGGCAACTGGCTCAACATACACAGCTTCTACTACTTTCTGGGCGTTCAGATGATGGCTGGCTTGTTTCAGTCATCCGGCTGGCCATCTGTGGTTGCAGTAGTTGGTAATTGGTTTGGGAAGAGCAAAAGAGGGCTAATCATGGGAATCTGGAACGCTCATACATCTGTGGGAAACATATCTGGCTCTTTAATTGCAGCTGCAATGTTGAAGTTTGGATGGTCCTGGTCCTTTGCTGTGCCCGGTATGATGATTGCAGTCGTCGGGCTCGCGGTGTTTCTGTTCTTGCCTGTTGATCCTGAGGTGATTGGAATTGAGGAGGATCTCCATGAGAAGGATGCTGAGAAGGATGACATGGGTGCACCTCTGTTGGAAGAACGATCGGCTGCAAAAGAAAAGGCAGTTGGGTTCATTCAGGCATGGAGAATTCCTGGTGTTGCTCCATTTGCTCTCTGCCTTTTCTTCTGCAAGCTTGTGGCTTATACATTCCTGTACTGGCTTCCCTTTTATATCAGCCACACAGGTTCGACCCTTTTATTGCTGAGAAATGTTTTATGTGCAGTTTCACTATCATACTGATTATTTTTTCCTTGTACCAAATTAATCTTTTGGCCTCCAAGATTTTAAACCAAACGATTCTGTCATGTAGTATGAAGTACACTTTATTTTAGGTGTAGTATAAAGTGTATTAGAATTTAGAAATCAAAACAGGTAACCTCATTAGCACTAGAATGATGTACCTGACATTGCCAATCTGTTTTCATTTTCAGCTATTGGTGGACAGTACTTGTCAGACTCCGCCGCCGGGGTACTGTCAACTCTGTTTGACGTGGGTGGCGTTGTCGGCGGCATCCTTGCCGGCCACATCTCCGACCGTCTCGATGCACGGGCGCTGACGGCAGCGAGCTTCACATTCTCAGCGATCCCGGCGCTCTTCTTCTACCGCATATACGGGAGCTTTTCACTGTACTGGAACATCGCCCTCATGTTCATCACCGGGATGCTCGTGAACGGGCCCTACGCCCTCATCACCACAGCCGTCTCCGCCGACCTCGGCACGCACAGCTCCCTGAGCGGCAACTCCCGGGCGCTGGCCACCGTCACAGCGATCATCGACGGGACAGGGTCGATTGGCGCCGCGGTCGGCCCTCTGCTGACGGGTTACATCTCTGCCAAGAGCTGGAGCGGCGTGTTCACGATGCTGATGGCGTCTGCGCTCATCGCGGGGCTGCTCTTGTCGAGGCTGGTCATGGCGGAGATCTCCGCGAAGATGGAGTCCCGGAGGCCTGACGCAGCTAGTGATCTGCCAGTGTCCTCCATTGAGGAACCTTAGGCTCCATCGGAGATGGTTGAATGCGAGAAATGTTATAGTGAAAAGCCTAAAATGGAGACTGAGGTGTTGCAGGAAGAGCAAACCCCTCGATATTTTTTGTACACTTGAGGAGCAGGTGCTCTCTCCAGCCCCAGGATTGCAGCATCATGTCTATGATTTGTGGTGCTAATGCTGTGTATATGGACTATGGAGTGCTACTATGCACTGATGATTGTCAACTCGAGCCGTTGACAAAGGCTCCTGTTTGGAATGCGGGAATATTTTTCCGGATTTCTATCTGGTGAGTTAAAAGAGTTAAAAACGGGCCCATAAAGCCGTGTGCAAGAAAGCAAAGTGTTGTCAACTGCTCGGGTGATCTTGCTCATTCACTAGTGAAACAGCTGGAGAGGAGACTGGAGTTGTAATTTCAAGTGTGCTGCTATGCTAATTGATCACAATCAATCTCTTTTTGACCTGCAATCTGCAGCACATGTGGGGATAGATAGTAATGAATTTGGAAGTCTCCACGTAGTCGTTAGCATCAGGTTTCGATGGGAAACGTCGAATTCTTTTGCAGATTTTTGGGAGGAAACGTCGAATTCCCGCAGGATAGAGATTTAACGAAGCACCTAGTAGGAGTAAAAGCCAACCTTGAAAGCGGAAACCTTACTGAGAGATGCACTGGGCAACAATACAGCAGCGCTCGTTCTGGCCTCCGCTTCCTCCTGGCGCGCTGCGACTGCCGGCGGAGCTTCCCGGTGACGGCGACTCACATTTGACCATTAAGATCTTGGATCGCTAATTCGATATCTATATAGGCTTTGGTATAATGGGCCGTTCTGCCGAACTCAAGCATATAGTGGCCGAATACTTTTGTCACAGGTAAGCCTATATTGATAATTTTAGCCCAAACAAGGAATCGACCTGGCGTCTTATTGGGCTTGAGATTTTTCAAGCCTATTATTGCAAGACAAACAAGCAGCCTTGTTAATTAATGAAGGAAGCAAGAATCCGATCCCTTCCTCTCCCGATTGTCATCGGCAAAGCACGTTATGATATACTAGCTGGATACGCATTAGCATATCATCTTTTCTGAGTGTTGGCGTGCGATTTGCTCTCCTCTCTACTTGACCACCTGCTGCAGTTCTCGTGAATCTTAGGGTGTGTTTGTTTATGGCCAGGTTGGATTGGATATGGTAATCTATATTTTTAGGGATATAGTAGCTTAATTTTTTTTAAGTTGGGTGAATGGGATGATCCAGTTTTTTAAGATGGATGAGGATAAATAGAATAAAAACAATAAACTATTAATTAATAATAAAGTATGTTAATTATAATTAATTTTACCATAATCACTAATCAATTACTAATGATTAAGATTAGCAAAGTTGGATGGCCATATCCAGCCAATTTTTCCGAATGAGCTTATCCAGCATCTTCAAGGAATACTCTCTCTTCCGATTGTCTTATCCACCTTTATCTACCAACCAAATACTCTCAAAAGTTAGATTGTTATATTCCATCTAGAGATATCACTCCAACCAAACATACCCTTTAGCATCTTAGGGGTTGTTTGGATGGAGCCATAAGAGAATTTGCCAGGCCTAACCACCTCCCTGAGAAGTATAGACGGGTGGTTGGTTCCACCCTGAGCATCTTTCTTGGATGCCTGACCTGGGTCAGGCCAGGTGATTAGCCTCGCTCCGACGTCCCATTTCGGAGGCCTGGCTCAGGGAGGTTGCTAAAGCCAAGCGACTAATGATGGCCTCTTCCATTCTAATGCAACCAACCGAGTACCCGGACACCTCGAGCTTGCGAGAAGATGGCGTCGCCACTTGGTTCTCCAAGGCGGGGTGGTGAGGCCACCGTCCTCCTCTCGCCTCTCTCTCGCCTGCTTTGGCCACCCATGAGCCGCCTCGCATCGCCTACCGCCGGCTCTCCATCCACCGTCCTCCCCTTGCTGCTTCATCTGGTGCCGCCTCCCTCAATCCCCTCACTCGGACACGCTTGTGAGCTTCCTCTCGTCGGCCAACACCGTCCATCCGTCATCCTCTCTCTCCTTTCTTCCCTCCCTCTCACTAACTCGGTTTGGGTGAGCTTAGTTCGACAACGAGGTTCTCCATCTAGTGTCGTGCCAGGTGAGGGACTCAATCCAATGGCTAGGTGCTATTGGTGGTGGCGTCTTGCTTGTGTTCAAAGTTCTCTAGCTCCATTTGTCCGCCTCCCCTACAACATCCGGCCTGCAAAGTAAGGTGAGCTGTTCGTTCGGGGAGATTTACCTCGGTTCGACCTTAGCCTTTTATCTTCCGAATAAGAATGGAGTTGAATGGTTATTAATTTTTTTGCTAGGTGGGGGTGCTATATGCATTGATGCATAGTTTGTGAAACACTGTAAGGGAATGGGGATATTTTATTATCTACAAAAAGCTATAAAAGATACTTATTACATTCTGTACTTTATGGATTATGATTTGCACTGACCTGATTCATGTTGTTGGATGAATGAATTGATTCTTTGCCAGCTATGACAGTGAACCAGTAGCAAAAAGGTCATTCTTGCTTCATTTCCTCTGCTTGAGTTGATTTAATTGGCTGCAAAATGGTTTAGATATTAGGTTATAGCTACTGGGAGTGTATCTCTGATGCAAATACTTTACCTATTCCAGCTGCTAGGTTGTTCTGCCTGTAGCCTTCTTGTTCTTGCACTGAATATACATAGTAAAATTTCTTATAGTTCATATAATCCTCATGTTTATTCCTATTCACATATACGGATATACCCGTGATACATGTTCATTAAGCTAGACATGGAGATTATGGCTACATGAAAATGTCTAGGAGAACAGATTGCATTGCTTGCCAGAGCAGCAGTTTCAATGACGAGAATAGATGGTGGGAGGCCATATCTTTGTTTCTTTTGTTCCCATCATTGCAATGTTTTCCCTAAATTCCGCATCCAAGTAGCAAGCATTGAACAGACAAGGACACAACATTGCACAGGCCTCCCATGTTTCAGTCCAGCCACATGCTCAACATAGGCTGAACTGAGTCACATTGTACATGAAAACATGGTTTTATTCAGCAATGATGTCAATCAATTCCTTTAGTTACATGTACTTCACTAAAGTTTTTGTTGAAGGGAGTGGTTCGACAGATTGAGCCAATTTTTTTGTCATCAGTAATTCAGGAGCTTGCATATTAGAGCATAGTCGCTACTACCATATCCTTCTAGGTATCCTCTGAAGTGATGCATATTTTGGGTCCACCATTGAGGTGGCAAGGAGATTATAGTGGCTGCACCATGGAGGCAGCAACAAAAAGGTGATTGTTGCTTTATTTCATTCGTCTTTTCTTATACAACTCACCACCCTCAAGCATATTTATGTTCCAATGATATCAGTATTAAAACTGCTATTTTTGTGTGTAAATGTTGTTCATCCGCTTCACATTCTATACAAAATGGTTTCTGTTGCAGAAATAGAAAAGCTTGCAAAAAAGAGAAGGTAAAAGTGCAAGACTGGTGTGAAAATATGCTGAGTTGCGAAGACTGTGATCAGTTGTTAGTTTTCCAAGCTGTTTTGAGGTTGTGCTTTCTATAAGAAATAAATTTCGTTTTAAGCACGCCTGACCATTCTTGTATAACTTGTATCCCTAGTTTCGGTGTGGTATTGCATTCTGAACTATTGATTTTTTTCTTATAAATTGGATTGTAGTGATCTATTATCTATAATGCTATGAACCTCTTTGTTGATCAAATCAGAGCTCCTTGTTGTGACAATTTTGTTTTGTATATTGCTTGCAAACACTAATTATGAGCAAGCCTTAAGAAATGACTTTTCTCTATGTGATGCTTTAAAGACCTAACTATTTGGCTTCTTTTTTTATTGTGTTGTCTGCTCGTTGATAGGGCACGCAACGCGCGCCTTAATGCCTAGTGCCCTTAATGCCAGCAAAAGCCACTGATTGAGCTAGCTACCGCGCATGTTGGTAATAGGCTAATTATTCAGTGTTCAAAGTAGGCTGCATTTTCGGAGCTAACGTCTGATACTCACTTTGTTCTAAAATAATCATTTCTAGGACTATTAATATTACTACTTATCCCATTAATCACTTACCACTCAAATTTCTTCCTATTTTACTCCCATCCCTCATTTATTAAGGGGCACCAAAGACTTTTTTCTCAACCTTAATCTCTACTAAACAACCCATAAATACTTATATTTTAGAGTGAAGGTAGTGTATGATATGACTAAGTGGATTTGCTCAATCTCTGACAACCTTTAGGTGCCTTGAAGCTACTCGTGGATACTCCATCCATCTCAAAATATAAGAATCCTTAGCTACAAATATGGACACAAAATGGAGGTAATACTGAGAATGTTTATCTCCTGCCAATGTTACCCTGAAATTTATTTTCTCTATGGCTAGGGGTGTGAACTACGTCTACAAACTTTCAAATCATTCTGAATGCAATCCACTATTGCAAAGTTGCAAATTGCAATGCACCAGTCCTGTATCCTGCCAAACAAAAACTTCAGTTTCTCCCTTGTAGGCCCAAACATATCAGGGCTCGCCACCTCACTGGCCGGCAAAGGGAAGGACTGAGATGGGCCAAATGGCGCAGGCCATGAAGATGCAAGTGAGTAGCAGGTCGAATTTTTACTGTTACTAATTTAATTTTTTTTAATTTATAAAACTAATTTTCGATTTGGATCATTTGCAGATCTACTCTCTTGCCGCCCTGGGCCAGGGCGGTATTTAAAAACCGCCGTGGCCCAGGGCGGCGAATGGCATCCCCGTCAGGCGCGGCTAACGGCGCCGGCCGCCGTTAGCCCGGGGAGGCCACGTGGCGTTGCCGCCCTGGGGGACGGCGGCGAATGCCCTCAGGGGGCCGAATGCAAAATTGCATTCGCCGCCGTTCCCCACGGCGGTTTTTAGCGTAGTGAATGGACGGTCCGCACAAGGATCGGACCGTCCGAATCCAGGGGGCCGCCTGCAAAATGTTTTTTTCTTTTTTTTGATATTTTTTTTCTCAATTAGCAACACGAGAATAGCAAAATCTCGTGAAGGTGCAGCTCAAACCGATGTAAGATGTGGCTTGTAGAAAATTGTGAGTGTGCTTTAAAAATCGTGCTGAAACTTCGGACCTCAAAAACTCAATCTTCCCGGCCGAATTTTACAAAATTTTTTTGGACAAACCTGACAAAGTGGGGGGGAAGCGGATGTAAAATTTTCTGTAGATGTCTGTAGAGTACTTATTTGCCCGATTCCGAGACCGTATGCGAAAGTTATGACTGTTTTAAGGTACGTAGCCCGCGTTACAACAATTTGCTATGCATTCGCCGCGCTGGCCGTGGATTCGGACGGTCCGATCCTTGTGCGGATCGTCCGTTCACTATACTAAAAACCGCCGTGGGGGACGGCGGCGAATGCCTCCAGGGGGCCGGGCCGAATGCAAAATTGCATTCGCCGCCGTCCCCCAGGGCGGCAACGCCACGTGGCCCCCCCGGGCTGACGGCGGCCTGCGCCGTTAGCCCCCTCTGATGGGGAGGCCATTCGCCGCCCTGGGCCAGGGCGGTTTTTAAATACCGCTCTGGCCCACGGCGGTAAGAGACTACTTCTGTAAAAACTCGAAATCAAAAATTAGTTTTGTAAATTAAAAAAAAATTAAATTAGTAACAGTAAAAATTCGTAGCAGGTCCGTCCCTAAGGGGGTGTGGGCTTCGTGACCACACAGGCCCCCTAAATTTCAGGGGCCCCAACTTGGACTATGTATAGTAGAATTTTTACTGTTACTAATTTAATTTTTTTTTAATTTACAAAACTAATTTTTGATTTGGATCAATTGCAGAACTACCCTCTTGCCGCCGTGGGCCACGGCGGAATTTAAAAACCGCCGTGGCCAGGGCGGCAAATGGCATCCCCGTCAGCCGCGGCTAATGGCGCCGGCCGCCGTTAGCCCGGGGAGGCCACGTGGCCTTGCCGCCCTGGGGGACGGCGGCGAATGCCGCATTCGCCGCCGTCCCCCAGGGCGGGTTATAGCCAATCGCCGCCCTAGGGGAGGGCGGTTTTTAGCCCGACCCTATAAAATCCCTTCCCGCACTCGCCGCGCGTCATTTCTCCCTTCCGCCTCCAGCGTTCATCCAATAGAGCTGAGGGAAAGGAGGAGCAGTACAGCGGCGAAGCCCTCACAGATTTTTTAGCCGAATCCAGGTATTTTTTTGCTCTCCCTCTGTTATGTAGTCAATTTTTTAGACAAATGTTAATTAGTACTAGACGCGTAGTGTAATACCCGATATAGTATGAAAATATTAGCGGTTTGGCATAACCATCGTTAGTGTTAAATTTATTTGACCGTACTAGAAGAACATAGCGGACAGATAGTAAATTGTAGATATTTTAGAAATAAATATGGTCCGCCATGGCCATCGTTGGTATACGTTATTTTGACACGTTAGATAAACCTAGCGTATAACTTTATTAACACCGCTGGGTTAGTTTGTAAAATATAGAAATGGTAATGGTTTGACTCATACGTATAGCCTTTTTATGGAACGAATATTGATTAGTACAGATTAATAAAATCTTTTTTGTGAACAGAAATGGCAAAATAGAGTTGTATGCCGATATACCACGCTGAAGGGATGTCAGAGAGGACAATATGGGGTAGATTTATCGGAGTTCAACGTAGCACAAAAGGGAATTATAGCTCCAGCTGAGAGAATTTCCTGGAGTTACAATTGGTTAATGAGGGATTTCGAAGTAGATCCTCAAGTAATGCAATTACGGTGTACGCACTGGTTAGCTGGGCTGTGGAAGGTTTTTTGTGGGAATTGATGCCAGTAAATTCAACGGCCAGCTGGGTATTTTTTGTGAGAGTGCACTGCAGCGAGAATGGGCACCGAGCATCCTAGTGATAGTGCATGACGTGGTCAGCATTGATCAGGCTGGTCCGAGTAAAGGCGGAAGGCCCGATGAAACAGGAGCAAAAAATGACGCAGAAGATGAGGTGCCGGAGAGGAAGGAGCCAAGAGACATGGACGGGGGGGTTTTGCAGATGAAGGAGAGACACCCAGGTCTAGTACAGGAGATGAAAATTGAAGACTCAGAAACCTGAGCATATGGAGGATGATGATTCTTCGAGGACGAGTTATACCCGCAGAATGGACAACGAGATTCTCTGGACTCGTTGTCTCAGAGGGCACACCGTGGCATGGATATCGGCAGAATGAAGTGGTGCAAGGCGCTAGATACGCCGAAAAGCACAGTTGACAGAGCTATGAAGATGTGGGGCTGTGTCACTTGGAGGGATTCTGGGTATCAAAGTCCACCAGATCGGGTACGAAGTGAAATGTGCAAGTTCAAGCGATGGATGTCATGGAGATGTACGCATCCAGGAAGAAATATACGACTGTTGGTCCGTGTCAATCCGTGACGGAGCACAACTGCCATCTTCCGGGTGTTCAGAAGACCACAGGAACATATCATCATGCATTCATGCTTCAGAGCTGTATTATGCTGTTGTGGAGAACCTCTCGGTTCGAGCCCAAGTCAATTATCAGCGCATCGAGGAGAAGTACAAGTACACCATTACATATGCCAAGCATGGAGGGCCAAACAGAAATAATTGAAATGAGATTCAGCAGTTTTGAAGCTTCGTACAATAATTTGCCTTGTCTACTGCAAACCATCTTGCGAGGAATCCTGGCAGCTACTCCGAAATCAAAAGTTTCCCATCGTTAGCAAATCCTAGTCAGAGCGTCCTTCGCGGGCCGTTCCTCTTTTGCAGGCGTCATGTTGCATTCTTCATTGCAGGGCCCATTTCTCTGCATCGACGGCAGTTCCTAACTGGAAATATAGAGGGCAAATGTTGACGGCAATCGGAGTAACGGACATCAAGTGTTGCCCGTGGCCTTTGCCTTCGTTATTGTGCATCTGTTGAGGAGACTCCAGCTTAGCATTTTCTAAAAACATGGCATGAGCAGTGGCTAGATCTTTCCTGACGACCCTATTGCCTCTCATCGATCTCCACACATTTCTCTTCTTTTGAGAGCGAGAACACAGAGAGTTGGTACTGGTTTCTAAAGCTGGTTAAGGAAAAGGTGGTGGGGATGAGGCCAGATGTATGTTTCATACATGACCGTCATCCAGGGATGCTGCGTGCAATTGAGGAGCTGCGAAATGGCTGCGCAGACAAGGGATACCCCCCGGGGTGGGAAATGTGAAGAGCAGATGTGCATGCGTCACATGGGCGCAAACTTTTATAAGCAGTTCAGAAAACAAGGAGCTGATGGCATGTTCAAACGTTTGTGCGCCCAAAATCAACAGAAGAAGTTCAATGAGCTGTGGAGGAGATTTTGAGCATGACAGCCAAACATAGACGCGAGAGTTCTGCAAGACCCCCAGCTAGAGGTGTTGACGGCCCTGAAGCTCTAGGTGCACTTCCACCGATGACGTACATTCAGAAGGAGCCCGGTTCTCGGTTAGCAGATATTCGCAGTGGATCGAGCACGAGCCCGAAGGAGAAATGGCATTGCGTACGATGAAGGTGAAGCAAGTACGGCATAATGACCACGAACCTTGCAGAGTCTACAACTGGGTCATGCGTGTGTGAGACAACTCCCCTTGTTGCCATCGTGGAGTTCATCCTACATAAAACACAGAGTACTTCCACGACAGTGCAGACAGAATGGCCCATCTATGGCGATGGAAACCTTTGGTTCGGCACCAAAAATGACAGATACCTGACGAGAAATGCAAGAAAGCAAGAGAGCACCGAGTCCGGAGTGCAGGCACACGAGAGCGTAGATTTGGATATTATGTGCCGACAGGTCCAGGCGTGGCATATTCGCAAGGAAACCTATAACAAGGAGTGTGTCCTAAAGAAGATGGGACATTGCACGTGCTCCTGCCAGAAACCAAGCTTGTACCACAAGCCATTTCTCATGTCATTCCGCTTGCGGGGAGTCGTATTGATGAACGCCAATATGTGTCTCCGTACTTTAAAAAGGAAGCAATCATGCATACATGGAGTACCGAGATCTTTGGTTTCGGCATCGTCGGCACTTTCACTGAAGACACAAGTCCAGTTTATTACATCCCTGACCCGACAAAGGCAAGAAACAAGGCAGGCCGATGTCGGACACGGAGGATACGCAATGATATGGACGAATCCGAGGCCGGCGTTAGCGCTCAACGTTGCAGTAGGTGTGGAGAGGAGGGACATATCTACAAGAAGTGCACGAAAGACGCCGAGGCCCCAAGTGCAGCGGAAGTTCGTATGGAAGGATCAGGCGCCGACGGAAGGCGGCCAACTGGGAAGGCACCACTGATGGCAGCGTCATCGCAGGCGTTCTCGTGCACCTTCGGGTTATGTTGTCTAGTATAGCCGTTGGTTGCTGATGTAATCTCCCTGTAATGTGTACCAATATGCATGTACTGCTATCTGATTTTCGTTTTAGTGTGGGTCTTTAAAGGACTTACTGTCTGTTAATTTCTGACTGTAATGCACTATGTTTAATTGAGCTAATCCGTTCCGCTTCTTTTCCTGCAGTATGGACTACAGACGCCTGAGCTGCTGGATCACGCCACCGATCAGTCCCATCGGTCGTTTCTCTCGGCGGTGCAGAACCTCGAGCTCGGTACCTTACGTCCTCGACCTTCTAGGCGACTCCTTCCCATGGACCCTCGGTTCATGACTAGGTACGTACAAACGTTATACTATGAAGCTGTATATGTGAACTTACTAACTTGCTTTGTTTTGATTGTCAGGTTACGGGAGGCAGGCCTTCTACCGCTGTGTAGGCTGGTAGCAGCCGCAGTGGACCCGAATGACCCGGCGAAGAAGTGGGTATCGACCGTCGTGATCACAGCTCTTGTGGACCGGTGGAGACCGGAGACGCACACTTTCCACCTCCCATGCGGTGAGATGGCCCCCACGCTGCAGGACATCAGCTTCCTCCTTGGGCTGCCTCTAGCCGGCGATGCGGTGGGCCCAGTTGACGGGCTGCAGGCGTGGCGAGAGGATATCCTGCATGGTTCGCCCCGGTCACCGTGCTCCAGGCTTCCCCTCCGTCGGCGACATCTCCGTACACAGGGCCCCCCTCAGGCTTGGGTATGAGCTACACGGTAAGAATGTTTCTTGTTGTTTTATGTTCGTCCTTCAGTCCGTACTAGAATTACAGTGTCAACTTCCTTATATGTTACCGCAGTCTGATCAGCTAGACCCGGAGCTGACGCGTACTCACTGCAGAGGAGCCTGGAGGCGTACCTGTTGTGGGTGTTCGGTGGGTGATGTTCACCAACTCGCACGGCCACGCAGTCGACAAGGGCTTGATCCCTTACGCGAGGAGATAGCCGACGCCTGAGGATGGTGCTGTTCCCCAATACAGTTGGGATCGCAGTCCTTGCGCCACGTACAGGGGTCTGTGCGACGGCTGCAGAAGACCGAGCCAGAAGTGTCTTCACGGTTGTCCACTCCTCCTACAGCTCTGGGCGGCAGAGCGGTTCGCGATCGGCCGCCCTGGTGTGGACCACAGTCCGTACAGGCGAGCCTGTACTGTGGGTGTCCTGCCAGAGGACTATCCGACGATGGGGACGGGTGTCGTGTCGTCGTGAGTATGTTCGGTGTTAGAACCGTCTCGGTTTTTATGTTACTTGGACTAACGAGAAACTCTTTTCCTGTTTGTAGCGTCGGTACGCTCACGTGCAGGTGCAGAAGTCGTACCCAGACTTCCGTCATGGAGTTCGACAGGGACACGGACGACGACGTTGTCTGGGAGCCGTACAGCGCCGAGGCAGGCGCGCGTGCGCCGCGTGGGCTGTCGTCCATCATGCACCAGGGACCAGGCGTACTGGCTGACGATGACACCGATGCTGTTTCGACATTTCGTCGAGCCGCACTGCCCGCAGAGTGTTGCGGCAGTTCGGTATGCGACGACCTTCGCCATCAACAACGCAGGCGTATCGCAACACTTCACAGGTATATGTGAAATGAATATTCCGTATTGTTATGCATTGTGTCACCGGTTTGTGCTCTGTAGGTTAAATCGGCTGGCCAGGCCGCCGGTAAGCTGTGGAGACCACCGTCGTCGACTACTATCAATGCTGGCTCATAGCCACGGAGGACGTCATCACGGAGCTGCACCCTACACAGCCGCCAGTACGAGCAGTACCTTTCCTGTACTGGCCCGTACCAGACTACGGGTGACGTACACTCCCGAGGCTCCACAGGCGCACGTCGCGGGGGTGCGAGACGCATACCCGACACACCGCGACCAGGACTACTTCCGCGCGGTGAGTCAATGGTTTTCATACTATTTTCAACGGTAGTTACCACGCGCAACTAACCACGCATGTCTTGCTGAACAGGCGGACGATGCTAGGCAGGTCCACACGGAGCTGGACCTACTGCGGCAGCGCCTACAGGCTGGCATCCCTCTCACGCAGCAGGAGCAGACGATCATGTTCGTCCGTGCTCTGACTTGTCGCCGTTCCGATACAATCCCACCGATGCAGATACATATGCGAGGTCCCATGGTGAAGGGACATCGGCAGGAGCGGCGGGTTCTGCAGGGGCGAGTACGTCGTGGGGAGCAGGTCCTTCTGCTACCGCCGGAGGATCGAGGTCGACAGCCTCCACAATCGGGCGAGGATTGTCAGGTACGTCAGGATTGAACCTATTCTTCATAACTAACTGCACTTTTTATGCGGCTGACGCGAGCTTTTCTTTACCAGATCCACGTGGTGGATCTCACCACCACCTGGGGGACACTGGGCGAGGATCTTGCCCCGAGCACCTCTGTTTGATCTCTACCGAGGACGACCTCCTTCCGGAGCAGGGACGTATCGGGTCGTCACAGCTCGGAGTGCACCGCACACACCAGCCGCACGACGCCGGTGCTTCCCCTGCTACTCAGGCGGTCCGAGCCACCCGGGTACTGGCGACGCCTGACGTACTCGCGCGGCCACGTGGAGCGCAGCCTAGAGGACGAGGAGGCGTTTGACCTAGGGGCTATTGTTGTATTTATTTATTTATAGGACTCGCATTACTTGTTTAAATTTGTTATATGTCCATATTCACCCCTGGTAGACTCGATCCCATCCTTCAGATACATTTACTGCTAACAATGTAGTCCCTTGTTGTATTTCGTACTATGGTTTTGCATTCATCATGCCGCAATGCGAACGGCTCGCATCTAGCTAATATCACTGTGCTATTGTACGTGCTGCGTTAATATCGACCGACGTGGATGACGAATAATAGAATATATCGTCTTCCAATGTCGAATTAAAAATCATTCAGTACGTACATTGCGCAAAAATTTGGGAAAAAATTCATAGGCCCTAACATTCTGTTCGCCTGGGGTCCTAAGCCCCTCACGTAAAACGGACCGGCCTATTACCATGTCATTAATTAAGTTTTACCGAAAATAAACTTGAAAAAATGATTAGCACGATTTTACAAACCAACGCCCACGATCGTCAGATTATAAAAAAAAACTTTAAAAAACATACCCTAAACCACGATTAAAACTAAATTTTGTGAAGCGTGTAGGCGAAGACGGGAGGAGTGGATTGTGAGTGCCGAATCCAGACATACGAGGAGTGGAATGCGAGTAGCGATCCGGAAATACCCTCAGTTTGACAAGTTCTTTCATTCACGACGTGAACAATCTATGATATTTGGTTTTTTTTAAACATCGAACCCAATAATCAATGGCACAATAAATAGAATTTAAGAATTTAATTTTGACAAAATAAATTTCAAAAATTTGGGGTTAAAATGAGCAACAAAATTTTCAAATTTGGTTAATTTGCAAATGGCTCCAGGGGGCAAGGCTTGGCTGGCAATGGTCCGATCGGGAGGGGGCAACGGTCCGATCCCTAGACAGACGGTCCGATCTGAGGCAACGGTCAGTCTGATCAACGGTCCAATCCGGGGGCAATGGTCCGATCATGTGCATTCCGATGGCCCGATTCCTGGGCGGATGGTCTGATCTTGGGCAATGGTCAGTCCGATCAACGGTTCGATTCGAGGGGCAACGGTCCAATCGGACGATTCGGACGGTCCGATATCTAATCGGACGGTCCAATCCGGGGATTCGGACGGTCCGATCCCTGTTTCGGTCCAATCCTAGGATTCGACCGTCCGATCGCTGTGCGACGGTCCTATGCATTCGCCGCCGTCCCCCAGGGCTGGCAAGGCCACGTGCCTCCCCGGCTAACGGTGTGGTGCCGTTAGCCGTGGCTGACGGGATGCCATTCACCGCCCTGGGCCACGGCGGTTTTTAAATACGCTGTGGCCCACGGCGGCAAGAGAGTAGTTCTGCAATTGACCCAAATCAAAAATTAGTTTTGTAAATTAAAAAAAAATTAAATTAGTAACAGTAAAAATTCATGTATAGTAGGTATATGCAGGTCCAGACCGGTAGGTCTAAGTAGCAATAGTACATCACTAAATTTTGTTCTTTTCATCTTGTATCTATATGTGCATACGTTCATCTAGTATTTCAGCTTTTAAGCCATGTCTTCTGTAAATTGGATTAGAAAATATAACTCTGACTATGAACAACATAAAAAGAAGAAAGGAACAGAAGGCTAATTCAATCTCAAAAAGGAGCTATGCAGATGTATATTATAAAAGAATCACAAGATCCTTTCGACAGTCGGACACTTGTGTTAATGTTGCCAATGATCTTTTAATGGTGTGAGAAAAGCTAGAAAACATTGTTGAGGAAGTTTTATGGACATAACAAATGATCAAGTAATCATGGTGATAATATTGATAGCACAAATGATCAAATGGATAATCATGGACTCATATAAATTATTATGTACCAGGTAAAAGAATGATGTTTTTCAAGGAACACTGAAACAGTAATACTTTTCAAGTGAAGATTATGCAACTTGTTGATTTATTTCACGTCGGTATAAAATATATCGTAGACTTGTATAAATTGTTGCTCTACATTTTATTTTATCGAAGGGTTAAATTCCAACTATAGTATTTAGGGACGTAGGAGTTGTCTAGTATCAAGGTATTTATCGATATGTAAAAGTAGAGAGTGAAAAGAGATTTTTATACTGGTTCAGTCTCTCAAGATGGGTAATAGCCTTACTCCAGTTTATATGTATTGGTTAGCGAAGTATACACCAAGTATAAAGATGTATTTAAACTGTCTAGTCTAGTCTACCAACTAGAATTGGCGAGATGCAGTAGTCGATGACTGGCGAAAAGGTTCTCCTTGGTTTTGGCTTGGTGTTTCTGGACCTGTAGGCTTATGATTCGATGCCCTCCCCTCCTGGAGAACAATATATTTATATCGGTAGATGATCTCTTTTCCAGATAGAACTCGGAGATTCCTAGATACGACACAGGCAGACAAGACCTTGTTGTAACTGAGTCAGAGTACGAAGTCCTTCTTCATCCGGAGTACGTTCTCTCTTTGTCTGTAACTTTATTCATATCCGATTTTCACCTTCCGTATCTTATTAGATATGTGGTATTCCCGATGATATATATCCATGTATACAGGGTATGCCACATCTACTATGTCGGCGAAACGGGTCAGGGGGTCCCACATACCCGGGGTCACGTGGGTCCCCAGCCACGTCAGCCACTCCGGGTCCACATCCTATCACGGCGACGGCCGGATACAGCCCTTTTTCCTCGAGTGCCTCGGTCCCGGGCACCGGGTGCCGACACCTCGGTCCCGGGTCCCGGGAGCCGACGGCCCCGGTCCCGGTCATCGGGCTCCGACTGCCCCGGTCCCGGGTCCCGGGAGCCGACTCCTCGGTCCCGGGCCCCGGGCGCCGACTCCTCGGCCCTGGGTCCCGGGAGCCGACTGCCCCGGTCCCGGTCCCCGGGCACGAGGTCGACTCGAGCGGGTCAGCTCTCCAACCACCCGTGGGCCCGCACCCTGCGCAGTCAGAACCTTTTTGACTGCGCAGGCTCCTTGCGCTGTACAGGCAGAGCGCTTTTGACTAGGAAGGCTTCGGAAGTCCACGCCCCGGTAGCGGAGGCAGGTGCCGTCCCATCTCCATGCTCCATCCGCTCACGGCGACGTGCTGACCGAGCGTGACCGGATGAGCAGTACCAACCCCGGCGCATGCATCGCAGGCGGACATGAGCGACTGGACACTCCTCCAACTCCGGCGCAGGCGTCGCAGGTAGACATGAGCGACTGGACCCTCCTCCAACTCCGGCGTGGGCGTTGCAGGCGGAGGGGAGCACGGGAGAACTCACCCGAAACTCTCTCTCTCTCGGTGTACTGGCACTGTGGACTCCCCTGACTCTATAAAGGGGAATCCGGGCCGACGAGAGAGAAGGAGAAGCTTTAGCACTAGCAACCACTCTCTGGCTAAGACCCGCTTCCGAGCTCATACTCTCGCCATTGTTCTTCTTCCTCGGCTCCGAGCTCCTGAGCTCACCGGGAACATCCTGTAACGCCAAACCACATTCATCACTACAGATAGCAAACAAACAGGAGTAGGGTATTACGCCTCCGTGCGGCTTGAACCTGTCTAAACGCCCCTGTCTCTCTCCCGCGCGAGCGTCACGGTTCGGACGGTTCGGACCGGGTTCGGACGGTCCGGACCCCTCTGTCTCCAGCTCGGGCCCCCGGATTCGGACGGTCCGAACCCCGCTTCCTCCTGTCTTCCTTGTGTGTTTTCCTCCTCACTGACGCCGACTTCGCCTAAGAACAACTCCCCTGGCCGAATCTCAAAAGGGGGGTCTCCTGACTTCCTGCCGTCGAGGTTTCATCCTCCGACAGCTGGCGCGCCAGGTAGGGGGAGTTTTCTTCCTCAAGTGACACGCCGGCGTCCCCAACACCGACACCCTCCATGGCAGGAGGCCATCGCCCACGAGACTCCGACGAGGAGTCAGGCGGCTTCACCCCGCCGAGCAACGTTAGCCCTGCGGCACACCCGCCGCGTTCCCCCTCATCTTCTTGGGCGTGCACGGCGCGTGCCCTGCGGGCCGAGCTCTTCCCGCGGCGACCTGGCCGTGCGGCCTCGGCCCCTTCCCTTGCGGAGGGGGCCGGCAAGTGCCCCGCCGGGTCTGCCGCGGCCTCGTTCTAGAGGCGTGAACGGACACGCCGCAACACGGCGCGCCGTGCCCTCAACTTCCACTCAGCGACGCCGCAGGGAGCCCTCTTCACGGCAGAAGCCCTCTTGCGCCATCCCCCGGCTTTTACTGGGGGCGGAGGCCGGGAGCGGCGCTAGCTCAATGAGGTCACGGACCTAGTAGCCGCGGCCTCGTCGGGTTGCCGCCGCGCCATGCAGGGCAGCAGCACCGACCGCGCGACTTCTAGCGCGAGCCGGCCTACCGCCCCGAAGCAGAATCAACCCCGGGTGCAGCGCCTCACGCCCTGCCAAAGACCAAGAAGGCCGCAGGCGACCTTCGCCACCGGCTCAACCGGTGGCGGACTCATGAGGACGCCCGGGTCACTTTGGAGCGACAGCGCGAGCAGCGCGCCGACGCCGCCAGGCTTCCAGAGGCCCAGGCCTCCAGCTCCAACCCGCCGACGGGGAGCTACCGTCCCCCGCCCGAGCCTGCCCACTACGGCGCCTCGGGTTGCCTGGCCCTCTCCCCTGGCCTCCGGCAGGTGCGTTGGTCGGCCAAGTTCCGGCCCAACCTGCCGGAGAAGTACGATGGCTCCGTGGACCCCACGGAGTTCTTGCAGATATACACCACCGCCATCCAGGCGGCGGGCGGAGACGAGACGGTGATGGCGAACTACTTCCCCATCGCTCTCAAGGCCCAGGCTCGCTCCTGGATGATGAACCTCCCCGAGGGGTCCATCTACTCATGGGAGAACCTTTGCCACCAGTTTGTGGCAAACTTCCAGGGCACCTTCCCGCGCCCTGGGACCGAAGCAGACCTCCACGCCCTATGTCAGAGTAGGGGTGAGGCGCTGAGGCACTTTCTGCAGCGCTTCAGCCAGGTGCGCAACACCATCCCCCACATCGCTCCTCACGCGGTTATCCACGCGTTCCGCTCGGGCGTGCGCGACCAGCGCATGCTCGAAAAGATGGGCACCCACGACGTCCAAACCACGGCCGAACTGTTCAGTCTTGCCGACCTCTGCGCCCGCAAGGAGGAGGCTCGGGCGTGGAACAAGCCGCGCCCTGAGGCCCCAACGAGGGCCCTGGAGAAGACGGCGAGACTTCACGTTCCGCGGCGCGGCGGGATAGGCGGAAGCGCCAGAAGGGCAAGGAGGTCGCCGAGAACTTCGCCTTGGCGGCGACCGGCGGCCCCCGGGGCAGCGTCGCCCGCCAAGACGACTACGGCGGCAAGCGGCAGAAGGCTGAGCGTGTGCCACCGCCACCGGCTGCGGGCCAGAAGTGGTGCTCCGTCCACGAGACGGACCGCCACGACCTCACGGAGTGCCGCCTCGTCCAGAACTTGGCCGAGCGCACCAAGAAGTTCCAGCAGGAGCGGCAGCAAGCCAAGCCCGCTCCCGATTCGGAGCGACCTCTCGAGTTCCAAGAACCCGAGAATGTCCTTGCCACCCTTGACAGCGGGGCACACGCTCACCCCTCGCGCCGTGGCTTCAAGGCCATGAAGCGCGAGCTATTGGCCGCGACCCCGGGGCCAGCGGCGTCCCGGAGACTGAAGTGGTCGGACATTCCGATCACCTTCGGCCCCACGGACCATCCGCCCCGGGTACCTGGGGAAGGATAGCTCGCCCTGGCGGTCTCCCCCACCATATGCAACGTGAAGGTAGGCCGTGTCCTCGTCGACGGGGGCGCCGCCCTCAACATCCTTTCCCCCGAGGTATTTGAGAAGATCAAGGCCCCGGGGACGAATCTCGCGCCCTCGTTGCCCATCATTGGGATTACGAAGGGCCTCACTTGGCCTCTCGGCCAGGTCTCATTGCCCGTCACCTTCGGCGACCGTGGCAACTTTCGCACCGAGCGCGTCGTCTTCGACGTTGCCGAGTGCAACCTCCCGTACAACGCGGTCCTCGGGCGCCCCGCGTTGGTGAAGTTTATGACGGTTACGCACTACGCGTACCTAACCATGAAGCTCCTGGGCCCCTCGGGCCCGATCACAGTCCTCGGGGACGTGAAGGCCGCCCTCTCGTGCGCCGAGCAGCGCGCGGCCGACATCACCCCCGCAGCTCCTGACACGGCGGGCGGCGCGGGGCCTTCACTGCGTCGCGCCCCCAAGCCGCGCATCGTCGCCACCGACGCAGAGCTAGTCAAGGAGGTCGTCCTCGGCGATGACCCGTCCCGGACCGTCAAAATTGGCGGTTCGCTATACGACAAATAGGAAAGCACGCTCATCGCCTTCCTTCGGGCAAACGCCGACGTCTTCGCCTGGCAACCGTCGGACATGCCCGGGGTCCCCAAGGGGGTGATTGAGCACCGCTTGGCCATCCGCGCGGGCTCGCGCCCGGTGCGGCAAAAGGTACGACGACAAGCCCCGGAGCGCCAAGCCTTCGTCCGTGAGGAGATCGACAAACTTCTCGCTGCCGGCTTCGTCCGCGAAGTCGTCCACCCGGAGTGGCTGGCCAACCCTGTCGTCGTCCCCAAATCCAACGGAAAGCTGCGAATGTGCATAGACTACACCGACCTCAACAAGGCTTGCCCCAAGGATCCGTTCCCTCTGCCTCGCATAGACCAGATAGTTGACTCCACCGCGGGGTGCGACCTCTTGTGTTTTCTTGATGCTTATGCAGGATACCATCAGATCCGCATGGCAGAGAAGGATGAGGAAAAAAACTTCTTTCATTACCCCCTAGGGGGCCTTTTGTTATATGTGCATGCCTTTTGGGTTGAAAAATGCTTGTTCAACATTCCAACGTGCTGTCCGTGTTACATTTGAATCGCAGCTAGGTCGCAATATGGAGGCCTACGTCGATGATCTGGTGCTGAAGTCGCGCGATCGCGCTACTCTGCTCCATGACTTGGCCGAGACGTTCAGCAACCTTCGTTGCACGAGGATGAAGCTGAACCCGGGCAAGTGCGTCTTCGGGATCCCGGCCGGCAAGCTCCTCGGGTTCCTCGTGTCGAGCCGCGGCATTGAGGCGAACCCGGAGAAGATAGCGGCAATCGACCGCATGCGCCCCCCGATGAGGCTGCGGGAGGCCCAAAAGCTGATCGGATGCGTGGCCGCGCTAGGTCGCTTCATCTCCAGGCTTGGGGAGCGCGCCCTCCCCCTGTTCAAGCTTCTCAAGAAAACCGGGTGGTTCACCTGGACCGGCGAGGCCGAACAAGCTCTTGACGAGCTCAAGAGGTACCTGACTACGCCCCCTGTCCTCGTGGCGCCAGCACCAGAGGAGCCCTTGTTGCTCTACATCGCGGCAACCCCGCAGGTGGTGAGCGCGGCGCTCGTCGTCGAGCGCCCCTCACCAGACGGGGCGCGAGAACTCGGACCGCGTCACCTTGGCGAGCGCAGGTCTGGGGAAGTCGCCCCGGAACACCCCACATCCAAGCCCGGGCCTCCGAATCCCGACACACATCAAACCGCATTCCAGCCGGGGCCCCCGGGCCCCGGATCTTCATGTCCTCCCGGCCACGAGAGCTCGCTCCCTCCCCGGGGAGTTGAGCCCGGCCATCGCCCCCGTTGGCCGAGATCAGGGAACACGCAACAGAAAGCCGGTACTTCGTCAGCGAGGTACTCCGCGACGCAAATCGCGCTATCCTCAGGCGCAAAAGATGCTCTACGCGGTTCTCATCGCGTCCAGGAAGCTTCGCCACTACTTCCAGGCGCACAAGGTATCGGTAGTCACCTCCTTCCCGCTTGGGCAGATATTGCATAACCGGGAGGGGACAGGCCGTGTCGCCAAATGGGCGGTCGAGCTCGCTGAATTCGACCTCCATTTCCACGCACGCCACGCCATCAAAAGCCAAGTCCTGGCGGAGTGGACGCCGGGGCCTGAGCCGGACCCTGTGCTTGACGCTGGGTTCCCGGCCCCCGAGATGGCTCCCGATCTGCGCCTCCACTGGACAGTGAACTTCGATGGCTCCTGCGCCAGGCGGGCTTCTCTCCCCAGCGCCGGGGCCGGGGTCATCCTCGTGTCTCCTGCCGGGGACGAGTTCCGCTTCATCGTCCACCTCAACTTCGGAGCCACCAACAACATGGCCGAGTATGAGGGCCTTCTCGCCGGCCTCCGGGCAGCAATAGCCCTCGGGGTGCGACGGTTATGTGTGCAGGGCGACTCCGAGCTCGTCATCAACCAGGTGTCCCGGGAGTATCAAACTCTGGACCCCCAATTGGCCGCGTATGTAGATGAAGTGCGGAGGCTCGAGCGCCGCTTTGACGACCTCAGGCTTCGCCACATCCCTCGCGGCCACAACCTCGCCGCCGACGAGCTCTCAAAACTGGCGTCCTCTCGGGCGCCGGCCCCTCCAGGAGTTTTTCAGGAAGCCCTCGAGGCCCTTTCGGCAGCCTCGTCCGGGATCCTGGGGGTCATCCCCGAGCCCGGGCCCGAGCCGGACATGCACGACCAGTCTCAGGACTTGGTCCTTGCGGCCGGACCCAGTGCGCCCGTGGATGGCGAGATCCAGGGCATATCTTCTCGAGCGCACCTCCCCGAAGATGACGCGGAAGCCGAAAAGATGCGCGCGTATCTAAGCGCTACGTTATGTAGATGGGACCTCTACCGGCGGCCGCCAACGGCGTCCTACTCAAGTGCATCCCGCGCGAGTCCAGCGTCGAGATCCTCGCCGACATCCACGAGGGGAATGCGGCAATCACGCCGCATTTCTTCCCTGGTCGGTAAGGCTTTCCGGCAAAGGATTGCCCCCAGAGCTTATTGGCCTACACGCTTTGCAGGACGCCTTCGACCTCGTCCAGCGCTGCCGCGGATGTGCCAGTTTCACGCCAAACAGAGCCACCAGCCGGCCGCAAGCACTCCAGTGATCCCCCTATCTGGCCCTTTCGCGTCTGGGCTCGATATCCTCGGCCCCTTCCCCCGGGCAGTCGGGGGTTATCGGCATCTATATTCGCCATCGACAAGTTCACGAAGTGGCCTGAGCTTCCCCGTAATCGACATCGACAAGCATTCAGCGCTCAAGTTCATCCGGGGACTCACAGCCGCTTCGGCATCCCCAACCGCATTCATCACCGACAACGGCACGCAGTTCACCAGCGACCTCTTCGCGGAATACTGCTCTGATGTCGGCATCAAGCTCTGCTTTATCGCCTCCCTGCCCACCCTCCCAGCAACGGGCAGGCCGAACGGCGAACGCCGAGATCCTACGGGCCTCAAGACAAGGTCCTACAACGACCTAAAGAAACACGGCGTCAAGTGGAATCGACGAGCTTCCCAGCGCTCTGTGGCGAATACCGTACCACACCAAGCCGGGCGACCGGGGAGACCCCGTTACTTCCTGGTGGTACGGGGCGCCAGCCATCTCTGCCGTCAGAACGCTCACCTTTGGCTCCCCCGGTACAGCCTACAGCGACGACGTCGACCACGACCAGCAGCTCGACAACCTCGACTTCCTCGAGGAACGAAGACGGCGCGCCTCCGCTCCGAGTCGCCCGTTACCAGCAGTCTTAAGCGCTACCATCAGCGTAAGCTTCGGCCCGATCACTCCAGGTCGGGACCTAGTCCTTTCCTTACACTGCCGGAAAGAATAAGCTTTCCCCCATGTGGAAGGCCCCTTCCTGTGATCGGTGTTCTCCCGCCGGGCTCGGTAAGGCTGGGCCAGGAGGATGGGACCCCGCTTCCTAATCCCTGGAACATCGAGCATCTTCGCAAAATTTTAATCCATGAACACATCCTGCAAGTCCGGGTGGTGCTCGGGCCAGCGCCGGACAACTCCTAGTCTCAGCGCTGGCCGGGGGCCACCCCCATGGCCACCATAAATATTCCAAACATCATTTTCGACTTCAACATCCTTGCCCGAGCATGTCAGGAAGATCCGGCCGGAACGGTACCAGACCGAGTCCGATCGGAATGGTTCGGACCGTCCGATCCCTGGGAGGACGGTCCGATCGTTGAGGTTCGGACGGTCCGATTCCTCAACGGACGGTCCGAACCCGGCTTCCGCTCCAGGGCAACCTCTCCAGTTCCAAGAGCCCGAGAGCGTCCTCGCTACTCTCGGCGACATCCTGCAAGTGGCGAGCGCGACACTCGTCATAGAGCGCCCCTCGCCCGGCAAACGCGCGGCTCGGGATTTACCGCCCGAGCCCGACTCTGGGGAGCCCGAACCAGGGCAGCATCGCCTAGGCGAGTGCGCACCTAGGGACGTGGCACCCAGAACATTCCAAGCCCGGAACCCCGGATCCCGGTACATATCAAACCATATTTCAGTTAGGCCCCCGGGTCCCGGGGCCCCTCGACCCAATAGGCGCGTGGCCCGGGATCCGCCTTCGGGGCCCGACACCGCGGAGCCCGAACCAGGGCAGCCTCGCCTAGGCGAGTGCGAGCCTAGGAACGTGGCGCTCGGGACAATCTCAACGGGGCGCAATAACCCGGATAGCCTCGCCTAGGCGAGCGCGAGTCCGGGGAGGTCGTCCCCGTACATTCCAAGCCCGGGCGACCCATCCCGGTTCCATATTCCAGTTAGGCCCCCGGGTCCCGGGGCCCCCCGCCCAATAGGCGCGTGGCCCGGGATCCGCCTTCGGGGCCCGACACCACGGAGCCCGAGCCAGGGCAGCCTCGCCCAGGCAAGTGCGAGCCTAGGAACGTGGCGCCCGGGACAATCTCAACGGGGCACGATAACCCGGACAGCCTCGCCTAGGCGAGGGCAAGTCCGGGGAAGTCCTCCCCGTACATTCCAAGCCCAGGACCCCGATCCCGTTCCATATTCAAGCCCGGGCCCCCAGATGCCCAGCGTATATCAAACCATATCCATGCCCGGGCCACCCGGATCCCGCACATATCAACCCACATTCCATCCGGGGCCCCGCCGGATCCCGGACAAATAGAGCTCCCGGCCGTGAGTGCTCGCTCCCTCCCGGGGGAGTAGCCTGCACCGGCCCCCAACCGCGCCCAGACTGAAAGGACTACGGAATAAAAGCGGCGTGCTTCGTCCACGAAGTACTCCACAATGCTACATCGTCTCATATCTGTCACCGACACGGCGTGCCCCGCCCCATTGTCGGTCGCAACCAGCACAAACCCTTAAAGCGCTATTATCGGCGTAAGATAGGGCCCGATCACTCCAGGTCGGGACTTTGTCCTCCGCCGTGTCCTCGCACGGGCCGGAAAAGAAGTAAATCTTCCCCCCGTGGAACCCCTTCCTGGTGATTGGTCTCCCGACCGGCTCGGGTAAGACTGGGCCAGGAATTGGATCCCGCTTCCCAACCCAGCAAGCATCGGTATCTTCGCCCATATGTCGGTAAATACATCCTGTAAGTAGCATGGCGCCCGGAGCCAGCGCCGGATTTCTCCAAATCTCGGCGCATGCCGCCCCAGTACATTCGCTTCCATAATCAACACTTTCATTATCATTCTGTCCCGAGACCTTTTCCTTTCTGTGTGTTGCGTCGTGCAGCCCCGCCCCCTGGGGACGCCTTCAGGAGGTGTCGACGTCACGTTCGTAGCATGGAAAAGGACAAAGGGACGAGCCAAGTACTCTCACAGTTCATTCATGTGCAGGATAGACACCTCGTCCCGGCAGGATCAGCGGGCCTCGCCAAGTCTCGACCGGGGCCGGGGCGCCACCGACTAGGCAGCCCTGTCACCAAGCCTGGTGGCCGGGTTCTGGACCGCGCCTCGGGCACCGCCGATTCCCCGGGGTCGCGGGCATAACCCCCTCATCGGGCCAGTCTAGATTCCCGGGGCGGGCTGCGGTGTCCGATCTGGCCAGTTCCTCCCCGACCGCCAGTCCAAGGCGCCGGGTGCAACGCTGGCCGTCGACCCCCGGCACGTTCGAGCGGCCTGTCCCCGCGGCACCACTGCGCACCCTGGGCCAATGGTTCCCGGGGGCACGAAGGACCCCTGGACCCGGAGGACGGAAGGGGTCGAACCTCCAGACCCAACCATTCCGCAAGGTTCGCGCTCAGATGCTCGCGGCCCCTTGTTGCCGGGCTCTCGGGTAGGCGCCTACCCCAAGCCCGGAAGGGACTTGGGCACTACGGCGGTTCATGGCGGAGGGGCCCGGAACTCAGATCCCGGGAGCTGGCGGCGGTCCCGGTCCCGGGATTGTGTCCCCGGGGTCTTGCCGCCCTCTTCAACATCCAGATACGTAATCTTATCCTACTTTACGTATTGCTCAATTCCAATTATTTCCCCGTTTGTATGGCCATTTGTTTCGCTCTCCTCGGCCCCGAGAGCAAAGCGGAATCTGTCGGAGCCGAGTGCAGGGCCACTGGGTTAGCGCTGCCCTGGTTGCCAAGGTCTGGGGCTTGGGTCGAGGACCGCCCCCCGAGCACCGTGACGCCCTGGGAACTCGTGCATAACCCCTCGCGGGCCAGCCGAGTTTCCCGGAGAAGGCAGCGGTGCCCGGATGGCCAGCTCCTCCCCAACCGCAGCCGAGGCGCCAGATGCTTCGCTTACTAGCGACCCCGGGCACAGTCGAGGCCGGTTCCCGAGGGGCTCCCGGCGAGCCAAGAGGCCCGAGCTTAACATATCGGCCATACCTAACCTACGCGGGGCACCTTTTCGTATTTTTTCTCCCTCTAGCAGCCTTTACCCGCAGCGCTCCCGGAGGCATGGAGGGCCCCCGGGCCCAGAAGACCGGCCCTTGGTTGCTCGCGGCCATCGGGGATGGGCAACTACCAAGCTCGCCGCCCTCGGGAGTCAAACTCCCGGGGCGGCAGGGACCACTAGCGCTCGGGGGCACGGGGCCCCCGGGCCCGCAAGACGGACTTAATCGTCCCGGGAACCGAGTTCCCGGGGCGAACAACTATCGCGCTCGTTAGCTCCGGGGAGAAGGTTCCCAGGTCGGGCAACCATCCTGCGTGCTGCCCTCGGGATCGAGTTCCCGGGCAGGCAGCTACGCCGGGGCCCGGAAGAGGCACTCGGGTGCTACGGCCACTCACGGCTGGCGCCCGGTGTCGAATAGCACCTGGAACTCGGCGTTTCCGGGCCCAGGAAATCAACAACAACCTCAACAGAAGTCTCGCCGATATCGGGGAGCCGCTTGGTGCAGCCCGCGTCGCGGCCCCACACGCCACGGCCTCGGAAGTCGACCGCATGCTACCGGAAGGCCCCGGCCTCCCTGTCGATCCGCGCCCACCGGGACTTGGCGTCCCGGGAACGTTCTCGGGACCCGGGGCCTGAGGAGACTGCACCCGGAGAAGGCGTTTCCGGGCCCGGCGGTACTCGGGCCCCATCCCGGAACCACATTCGGCGCCAATTCCCTGCCCAGGGGCCGGCAACGTTCCTGGCGCCCGGGATGTGCTCCCGGAGCCACACTACCCCTTTGCAGCACCCAGCAGCCTTTTCCCGTGGCATCGCCGCACTCCCCGGGATGGCAGCGGTCGGGGGCATGGTGGGTGGCGTCAGGAGGGAATTGGCGTCTCCCTCGGACTCCTCGTCAGACATCGACCCTACAAGCTATTCGCCGCGGTCGAGGAACCCTGCCTCCATTGCAGCGGTCTCGGCCACGGCTTCTCGCGCCTCCCCGCGAACCACCATGGCTTCCTCAGCATTCCCACAATCAATTGGGGCGCGATTACCCGGACAGCATCGCCTTGATGAGTGCGAGTCCGGGGAAGTCCTCCTAGTTCGTCCCATATTTCCAGCCCGGGTCTCCAGGCACATACCCACCGTATTACAGCTGGGACCCTGCGTCCTCTCGTTTCTTCAAGACATGGCCCTGTTCCTGCCCGGGGCGGATCCCGGCCGAGCAACAGGGCCAGGGGCCACTGTCGGCGAAACGGGTCAGGGAGTCCCACATACCCGGGGTCACGTGGGTCCCCAGCCACGTCAGCCACTCCGGGTCCACATCCTATCACGGCGACGGCCGGATACAGCCCTTTTCCCTCGAGTGCCTCGGTCCCGGGCACCGGGTGCCGACACCTCGGTCCCGGGTCCCGGGAGCCGACGGCCCCGGTCCCGGTCATCGGGCTCCGACTGCCCCGGTCCCGGGTCCCGGGAGCCGACTCCTCGGTCCCGGGCCTCGGGCGCCGACTCCTCGGCCCTGGGTCCTGGGAGCCGACTACCCCGGTCCCGGTCCCCGGGCACGAGGTCGACTCGAGCGGGTCAGCTCTCCAACCACCCGTGGGCCCGCACCCTGCGCAGTCAAAACCTTTTTGACTGCGCAGGCTCCTTGCGCTGTACAGGTAGAGCGCTTTTGACTAGGAAGGCTTCGGAAGTCCACGCCCCGGCAGCGGAGGCAGGTGCCGTCCCATCTCCATGCTCCATCCGCTCACGGCGACGTGCTGACCGAGCGTGACCGGATGAGCAGTACCAACCCCGGCGCATGCGTCGCAGGCGGACATGAGCGACTGGACACTCCTCCAACTCCGGCGTGGGCGTCGCAGGCGGAGGGGAGCACGGGAGAACTCACCCGAAACTCTCTCTCTCTCTCGGTGTACTGGCACTGTGGACTCCCCTGACTCTATAAAGGGGAATCCGGGCCGACGAGAGAGAAGGAGAAGCTTTAGCACTAGCAACCACTCTCTGGCTAAGACCCGCTTCCGAGCTCATACTCTCGCCACTGTTCTTCTTCCTCGGCTCTGAGCTCCTGAGCTCGCCGGGAACATCCTATAACGCCAAACCACATTCATCACTACAGATAGCAAACAAACAGGAGTAGGGTATTACGCCTCCGTGCGGCCTGAACCTGTCTAAACGCCCCTGTCTCTCTCCCGCGCGAGCGTCACGGTTCGGACGGTCTGGACCGGGTTCGGACGGTCCGGACCCCTCTGTCTCCAGCTCGGGCCCCCGGATTCGGACAGTCCGAACCCCGCTTCCTCCTGTCTTCCTTGTGTGTTTTCCTCCTCACTGACGCCGACTTCGCCTGAGAACAACTCCCCTGGCCGAATCTCAAAAGGGGGGTCTCCTGACTTCCCGCCGTCGAGGTTTCATCCTCCGACATACTACATTGATATATTTTATCACTTAAGTTTAGGATTCGGATAGGATTTCGCACATGATCCCTGAATTTCACAAGACGGCCCTGGTGAAGAATTTTGTCTATTATTTAAATCTTTTTATTTCTAAAAATAAATTCTTCAAAAATTTATTTCCAAATCTAAATCTTTAGGCCGCGCCGGTCAGTCTAGCATGGCCAAATAATAACTCTATTTTAACTGGCGTGGTAAGCCAGTTAGATATTGATATGGCAGATAACATTGTCATGCTTACTTTCTTCGATGTGATAGCGTTGCGTTGTCACACTAGTCGGGATGGCGTGGCTAAAGATTCAGATTTGAAAATAACTTTTCGGAGAGTTTATTTTTAAAAATAAAAAAAAGACATAAATAATAAAAAATTTCCCTGGTGAGCAGGTCGGCCTCGCTCTGCCACACAGGGACACGCCAACTATGATCGGCTAGTCCTCGCTGCAGAACAGCAGGAGCGTGCCTAGTCCTACCTACCCACCTGCCGCTGCTACTTGTACAAAATCCAAATAACTCGGATTTTAGCTTTTTGCAGTTGCAGCCTTGCAGAGCAAAAGCATTGAGAGCGCGTGCCCTGCCCGTCCCAGAAATGCTCTTGTCATTTTCTGCACTAGACTCGAGCGAAGACGAGGAAGAAGAAATTATATAAAATGAGATAAGCTATTAGAGTATGATTAATTAAATATTGATTATTATAAATTTAAAAAATAGATTAATATGATTTTTTAAACCAACTTTTATATAAAAATTTTTAAAAAATATATCGTTTAGCAGTTTGAAAAACGTAAAAAAACGAAAGTTTTTATCCGTACAGTACTTTACTCTACCCTACCGAACTCTTAGAACTATACTTCTTAAGTTCCAAAAATAAATAAATTTTTAAAGTTTAAACTTTGTTATATGATAAATTAATTTCTACTTTTCTACCAATCTTCAATTTGCAAATTAAGAAATTTTATCTATTCAACATCTCTCACCAACCCACCTATTAATACTATACTCCAATTGATAAGGAGCAATATAGTCTTTTTTTTAAACTTTGCTATATGATAAATTAATTTCTACTTTTCTACCAATCTTCAATTTGTAAATCGAGAAATTTTATCCATTCAACATCTCTCACCAACTCACCCATTAATACTATACTCCAATTGATAAGGAGCAATATAGTTTTTTTTGTCTTCACTTTTAAAGCTACCTTGATATGTGAGGGTTTGTTTCAGAATGGAGGGAGTACTCCACTACTCCTTCAGTGCAGCTCAGCTGGTTAATTAATGGCTTTGTTAGCAGGTAATAATTAGACACAGTCAGAGTATATGTGATACAAGGGAAAAAAGGTATTTACAAATTTACCACTGATTTACAAGGAAAAAAAGGTATTTGCAAATTTATCACTAATTTTTTTATATTTTTGTAAGAATGTTATTCAAATGACAGTTCTAGTGGCATTTTTATAATATTCTGGTAACAACTTTGTAATAATGATTTAAAATGATGGTAAATTTATAATTGCCCAAAAAATGGGTGTGCAAGAGTATATTTATACATATGCAGCATGAACTGATCAGTACAGCACATACATGGATGCAAACAAGCTTCGAACATGCATGCATGGTTGATAAGAAGCAGGTTCTGTCGTGCATATATATCTTCGTTTTGTTGCCACTTGCCACACAGATTATTAGCTGATTGCTACGTATATATGCCGTATAGGAACATGAACGCTCGTACAAAAGTAGTACTCCTTTGAGCATGTGTTGAAAGATGTATGATAGTAGCACAGAATAATACTAGCAGATAACTACATCCTTTGAGCATGTGTTGAAAGATGTATCAAGTGAGGTCTGAGATTTATAGTTGGTTTCCATCATTTTAGCATGTGTATATGGTACTGTGCGTACGCGTAAGTCATTTATGTAATTGAAAGAAAAATAACAAGCTAAAATGAAAAGGATGTAACAATTTTTTGTGGGTTTTATTTTCTTACATTAACTGGCTATTTTAGTCAAGACTTAGAGGCATTTTCTTATCATCCGTGTTAGCAATAATATACAACTTTCATCTTAAAATATAGCAACCTTTTTAATTATTTTAAGATGATAGAACTAAAAATATTGCTATATTTTAGAATATAACCGAGGGAGTAGTTCCGAGGTTACATTTCATTCCAATCTGCCTGGCAGCCCCAATGCTGATTGATGCATTTGCTCACTTCGGAGTTCGTAGCACGCCTGTATATAACACAAAGATGAGGCTCGGCAAATAAAGGTGATTAATCATTTCGCAGGAGTTTGCGCCACACAGTTTTGCAATCCCCATCTTGTTTTCATAGTTATCAGAAAGCGTAGAATCTCCCCGGTATGATTTGGTACCAATTAGTTAATTCTATCACCGACAGGGTTTTCCTTGCTGCTGCTTACCACGCCAGGGTGCGATAGCAGTAAGAACCCGGTAACCCACCAAGTTTAAAAAATCTAAATAAAAAATTAATTTATTTTAATTCTGTTTGGTTTATGTACTATTTTACCATGATAACGGTGCTGTAACCGGGTTTACCATGGAGGTACGGTAAACTTCCTAAAAAGATAACGTAAACCCTACATGCAGACCGAAAGAAATCATGTACATTGAGACGGTCAGATGTTTGAAGTATTTCACAAAAACTAAATTTCTGATTGTAGATAGGAATCATAAAACATTCTAACGTACAGACTCAAACAGGGCATAAATGAGCAGAGATGAGAAATTTTAGATTTGCTATTCATCAAACGTTTGATTTTTTTTATTATATCAAATAACAACACTGACAGTTAGATGAAACTTTAAATAAATTATACTTTCAACTTGTTGTAGTTGTTATTATTGATCACGTATAATTTTAGTTATAAATTTATGCAACTCAGTCATAAATATGTGTAGCTGTATTTAACTTATCGATCACATGTAACTTTAGTTATAAATTTATACAACTTAGTTATAAATATATATAACTACAATCGATTAATGGATTTTTTCAAATATTTAATCAACAGGCAGTTCTAAGAAATTTTGTTCCCGGACACCTAAGCTGCGGCCAGCAGGCCGCGAAGGCGTCAATCTGACTACGGCCTAGTTTGACCCATTTTTCCGGGCCTCTAATGGCCCAGAAATTTAGCCTATCCTGCACTTCCAACCTCCATCGGCCCATCAAGTTAATGTGCTACAGACCGATCCAAGTATATCTGCACATACGCGTACACATACGGGTACAACGCGTAGCCGGTAGCAATGGGTAACCGTACGTATGTACGCCCGCCGTGGGGACAACGGAGACGTGGGGAACGGGGGGCCCGCGCTCCGGTGCGGCAGCTTTATCCGACATCTCTCACGCACACCATTCCGCCATGCAAAAACCTCGGTTGCCAAACGCAAATCCCCACGCGTAACTCGTCGTTTTACTCTTCCACGGATCGCATGGCATGCATGCGCCCCAAAACAGTGTACCCCTGCTCTGTTAATTCCATCTCCAGCGGTCTACGTGAATGGGTCGGGTGGCGATCGACTTGGTGCGCTCGGTGCATTCCTTTCGATCCATTCATGCCCCGTTCGTTTTATCGTTGCATGCTCGCTCAAAATTGTAGTAGTATGCATTCCACCCAAACTTGCATCCGGGCGCTAGTGGACTAGCTGAAGCCTGAAGTCTAGTTTCTGAAGGAAGGAAAGAAGGTCCACCGTTCATGCGTTCAGAGGTTAATCATGCAATTACAGAGGGGTAAGAATTTGAGATACTCTTTCTCTTGTAGTACTATTCTGTTAAAAATATAAGACATACTATATTTGTACATAGTCTCTAATAATATACTTTATCATTAGTTTCTTTCATAATATATCATAAACAGCTACAAAATTAATATAATATAAAATATTTTTAAATACGAATCTAGTGATATTATATACATAACACTAGATACATATATTTTTTAATTAAATTATTAATCAAAATTTTTAAATATTAACTATATAAAAAGTCTTTTATATTTTTAAAGGAAGAGAGAACATACTACTTCCAGAACAGATTATGGCCGGCAAAAGTGAATCAACTTTTCAGCTATCATGAGAGCAGGGCTGTATGAAACATTTGCATGCGTAACTACATCCTTCAGAGCACTAATCCCCACTTTAAGTACTGTATAATGAGTGGAGTAAATCACAGCTCTTGTCCATTTCCTGGACACATTTAGGTCTTCTCGACCTTCTCACCGTTCCGATAAAAAAACAAAGACAACGTACGAAGCACATATATAGCTAGCTGTGTGTCATAGAACTTGGGAAACAAATACTACTAGTACTGTACAATGAACGTCTTTTAAGAAACCATTGGGCTTAACCCATGCAACTTTCTGCTCTTGTATATATTTCCAACGGCAAACCCTCCGTGTGGCCCTTCTCTCTCCCTCTCCTTACACGCTTGCAGCTCCTTGCTTGGCTCATTACACTACCCTCTAGATCTCCTCATGTCTCCCTTCATATCCACTGCTTCTTGCTAAGTATCACAACTACTCGTGTATGTTGTGTTTAGTGTCTGATCTTGCCATGTCTTGCTTGAACTTTCCTCTGGCCCCCAAGAGGCAAGTTAAGCTCACTGCCGCTGTCGCAGCTCTCGTCGTCGTCGTCTTCCTTGCTTTCTTCGTCAGCTCATGCGAGGCACGCCGCTTTCGTGCCCGTGGCAGGGTCAGCGGCTCGACCAAACCATCATCACCCGCTGCACCGTGCAAGGTTGGCGTAGTGAGTAGTAACTCGGTATCAGAATCTCGTAACTGTTTGTTTCTTTGTTGTTCTAATTATTCCATGCTTCTCCCTTGTTTAGGATGCGGCGAGCATGAAGCTTCATGGTTCTGATCCAACGAACCAGAAGAAGGATTTATCAAGTAGTATGGATGGTCACATGGTTAGAGGGGATGCAAAGGCGGAGGAGCGAGTGACAATGGCATCACCAGGTGCAGTTCAGGCTACCATTGTCGTTAGGGTTTCGAAGTGGCTCTCTCATCAGGAGCGAAGGGAGGACACAGCGTTTCATCTGGATTACGCTGGCCCTAGAACTCATCCCCCCTCTCACAACTGATGAGTGTGTCGTTTTGT
The DNA here is from genome assembly GCA_003991445.1 of Oryza meyeriana var. granulata. Classification (NCBI taxonomy): domain Eukaryota; kingdom Viridiplantae; phylum Streptophyta; class Magnoliopsida; order Poales; family Poaceae; genus Oryza; species Oryza meyeriana. Next base: position 186,501 of record RYFJ01002093.1, read on the forward strand.
GGCATTCTCTGTCTATCTGATGATCTTACTAATATGAAAACTGAAGTGATCTATGTATATGAGTGTTCAAGCCCTAATTCTGGTTCAGGCTCAGGTGGTCCCGCTTCCTATGTGTTTGCAGATCTTGCTTGTTGGCTCTTATATTCAATTTGCTAATTGATGTTATCAGTATATACATAGATTGTAGAATAGTACTGTAGAAAGCTCGCTGGCTAGAAATTTTGCTTGCACTTCAATTGAATTGGGAATTAAAGTTCACACATGTGTATACATGTACCTTTGATAGCTGTGTGAAAACTATATGTTGATCTAGATGAGTTCTGATTATATACAAAGGCAGTCGTATGTATATGCATTCTACACATCAATAAGAAGATAAGATATGCCAATTACGTACTTAAGTAACAGATCTTTAAATTTATTATTATATCCAGCTACAATTCTACGTACACCAAGTCACCAATTATAATAGCCTTATTTCAAATAGCAGATGATGCACACATGCAATTATACAATCATGATATGGATTATAACATTCTCATCGATCTCATGTTTAATTAATTCCAGCCGCCATAATTATTCTGTTCGTTCCAGCAACCATGGGGTTCAGGAGCTTCATCTCATGGTCTCTTTTGGCTCTTTGGGTAAACAGTAGAATAAAATTAGGTAAGGATCGTTCGGATCATATATATGCACTGTCAACACAGCACCTATATTGATAAATTAGTATGTATGCCTATTAATTAGCGTGCAAGCTAGCATTCTACCAACTCACTGTCAAGCAACAGTTGTAGACCGAAACAAGCAGCTATATATACTTCCTTAGACCTTAAAAGACCGTTGTTTTAGTCTAATAATTTGTCCTATAAATCTATTAAACTTCTTTAATACTACTTTATCATTTTCTTTTTATTTTAGCCATCGAACCATTAGTACTCTCTCGTTCTCCTCGTTGTCTCTCTGCATTAATAAAGGGTACATTAGTCTTTTAACCTCATACTTAATATGTCTTTAACTAACTAAAATTAAAAAAAGCCTTTTAGGGATGGAGGGAGTAGCTAGTTTGGATTGGGATGTAGGAGTAGCATTGTAGCTAGATCCAATGTAGGGAGATATCTGGGACAATCGGACAGGTGAAGTCATGCCCAATGTATGGGCGCGATCAATGATGTGATGCTGGTGTTTATGTTGTTATTGCGTACCCGTGTGTATGTGAGGTCGGGAGAGGATAGGTGGTAACATATTACAGACAAGATCGAGCCACCTGAACTCTAGAAAGGGGTCATGTGTGCTACTACTACTAAGTGCAGCGCTGGTAGGAAATGGTCATCAATGTTGCAGTTATCACTTACATATCGGTTCTAACTTTTGCCGAATTCTCACGTTGACCTCCACACATGGAGCTGCGGTGTACGTTGGGAACAAACTTCGTTGATCTCAGCTCCATCCTAGCGAGATTTCAGGCTGTGCATGCATGGCAATAATATGGCATGCTCTAGATCCTGCCTTTTGCATGCTTACCTGGGAGAGTGCTGTGTACTTTGTTCAATCCACTGACTACTCTGCTTGTCAGCCAAACAGAACTCGATCGGTAGGCAGCATCCATACAACGAGCACTAAGGTGAGCTAGCCAAAATCCAACACCCTGCATTCCTGCAAGACAGCGAATTTTCACAAGAATACTGTTGGCCTCGTGCATATTACTCGCCATCGATCCTGGTAATCTTGGGTTGGAACCTTGCTCCAAGTGAACACAACAGTACGTACCTACGCACGCGGGGCTTGTTCCTCCTGGGCATGCTCTCCGTAAGTCACGGTGCCCTGCTTGACGCCTCTGTGTCCTGGGACTGAAGAATGCATTCGCTTCAAATCCCCAAGCATATTAGTACATCCCAGTTTAACATCATTAGGAAGATTGTATTTGCATCAGAAGCAAGCGAACAGAACTACTAGTATCATCCAAGAGAAGCTCCATGGAAAATCGTCGTTGACCTGACAAGTGGGTGCACAAACGAGCTTCGGTTTCTGCAACAATTAACCAAGTAGTAGTTCTAGTTGAAGTTGCCAACCCGAGGAGTGATCCATGTGCATTGGGGGCACAGACCACACACACGAGTCCAACACAAGTATCTCAATCTTCCCAAGAATGTCCCCCCTCCGCCTCAATCTTGCCAACAATCGGCCAGAAAAATAAGGCAAATGTGATGGGCAGGAGCAACTGGCTGCTTCAGAAAAGACAGACATCCCAACCCCAGATCCAAGCAAACAAACAGCCGGTGCACCTCGCAGCCGGCCCGTCGATCAGGGCTCAATCATGCCGTCGGATAGGCGGAAACTGTTGCTCCGTTCGAAGCTTCTCCAGCGTCCTTGCCTGACCACGCTTCACGTGCAGGTACAGCGAAACGCCCGGGTAGGACCGCAGGAAAAAGGGTACACCGGCGATTATGGGAATCGGACAATCGGAGTAAAGTTCTTGATGTCACTACACCCTGTCCGCGTCGAGGGGATCGTCGACAGTGCGCGAGAGCGAGAGTCCACGCACGGCGCGCGCATTGCGGCATAGGTTAAGACGCGTGTGGACGGCCGAGGCGCTCGCGCGGCGGTAAGAGAGGCGGCGCATCGAGAGACAGTGAGATTGTGGCTAGCGCAGCGGCGAGGATCGCCCACGTACGCGGCTGCGCACTGCAGGGTGGGAAACCGTAGTTGTAGGAGACTAGGAGTAACCGAGTAAGTTGTAACCGATGTGTGCACGGGGCGGTGCGGCTCCAGACCTGCAAGGCCATGGTGACACCTTCTGGGTTTCTGATCCAAGAGATTTGGGCCCGATCGGTTCCATCTGCTGGCCCGAGGAGCACCGAACACGACTCCTTTCCCTCGCCAGCTTTCACCTCGAGCGTTCGGCTCGATCGGTCGCTCTCTTTTTCCTTTCGCGCCCCACCCCCCGCGAAAGATTGCTCGGTCGTTCGCACACTTTTCAAATCGAACGCCATGGGGGCCGGGCCATGTAAACGAAGTGACGGGCACTCGGTGAACTGTGCCGACGCAATCACGTGCCAATGTGGCCAGGGCCAGAACGTCGTTGCAGTGCAAGCTAAGCAAACTAGGAGTACTTGTTTTTCAATACTCCATATACTCCCTTCATTTTTTTAACATTTAGCGCTATTAACTTTTAAAATTATATTTAACTATTTATCTTTATTTTTTAAAAAAACATAAACAATAATTTATGAATAAAGTAACTTAAATAATAAAACAAATCAAAACAAAATAATTAAGTATATAATTTTTTAATAAAATAAATGGTCAAACATAATTTTAAAAGTCAACAACATCAAATATTAAAAAAGAGGAAATATGAACTAATGATCCCGGCTTGTTTTAGGGTACCTACATGCATCATCTGATGTCTCCCTTTATCAATATGGGCCAACCCCAGTCATGCGTTAGGCACGATTTAATTTAGTTTATTGAGCAAATTATTACTCAGTATATCTACTTCTTTATAGGGATAAATTAGTTATCTTAAAAAATGAACTTAACTTAAAACTTGTGGCCTAACCAATGTAGTAGAAGAAATTTTTTGGAGAAAACTTATTTTTTGAAGCATGAAATAAATAATTTGTTTCAATAATTCGATAAATTAGCTAAAAAGCACGTGACCTAAGAAAATTTCTCGGGCTAATGGACCCACGGTGATCTTGGTCGATACTCGATACTCCTACCTCAATTCTCCCAAAAATGGCATATCGAATTGATCTATTTCAAGCGTGCAACGTTAGCTCATATAGGAATTAACATAATTAATTTGGAGGAGGAATACCGTTTACCGAGTGGAATCGAGAGCTTGTAGCACACGTTTTTTCAGATGACCGATGTTTTAGGCAGGAGCATCGTTGCATGGATAAAAAAAAACAGCGAATACAGATGACAAGTATCTCAATCTTCCCAGAAATCTCTATTATTATAAAAATTAAAAAATATTTTTGTTCATCCACCATTGTCCATCCTCACGCGACACATACTTGATTCGATTCCATCACACGGTTTCTGTTGGATTTGTGTATAAATCGGACTCATCCCAACCCTAATAAAATCAACATAAGTATCCATGAATTGCAAAACAAAGCAATTGAGACAAATTGAAACTAGAGACAAATTGAAGCTGAAAGTGACGAGATTGACGAGATTGAACCTAATTTTGTCGGGAGCGGCAACGATTTGGGCGGCAAGTACATGGACGGCAGAGGCACATCCTCGTGCAGGCGGCTTCCGAAGAGTCCTCCCCGTGCTAAGGACCAAACGGCCGCGGCTGCGCGCCGGCGCAGTGGCTGCAGAGCTGCACCAGAGCAGCGACGCCAAAGACGAGAATAGGTAGCGACGGTGGTTGAATAGGAGGGGGAGGTGGCAATCCTAACCGCTCCTCCCCTCTTCCCTTTTGTTTGCAGGCCAAATGGGCCGACTGTTGGCCCAATCTCCAGCGCCCCCCGCGTGCGATCGAAGCAGGCTGCAAGACCACCTAGGTTTCAGCCTAGATTTGGACTATTATGCGAAAAAGTCTCTGGATTTTTAGAGAATTGTGAAACAGTCCTTGTAGATAGTACTATCCAGTATTATTTTAGTTTTAGCCCCTAAATTTTTACAATTCCAAAATGGCTAAAGAAATAATAGATCTTTTGTCAATTACAATATAGTCCTTAGACCATATATAATAATAATTCTATATAATTGAAACAGATTTGCTACGGCACACGCGCGCCGACTTCTTAAGTCGCGCACGGGGCGAGCAGCACAATTAATGCTAACCATCATTAGCGCTTAATAATTTTTAAATTATAAAATAATAAATAAACAAGTTGAGTTGAAAGTTTTAAATATCAGTTGAAAGTTTCAAAATCCAGTTGAATGTTTCAAAATTTGAGTTGAAATTTTAGGATGAAAATTTCAAATTTTGAGTAGAGTTTTTAAAAATTTTAATTGAAAGTTTAAATTTGAGTTAAAAGTTTGGATTTGAAAATTGGATCGAAAGTTTCAAAATTAGAGTTAAAAATTTTAAATTATTAGTAGAAAGTTTACTCGAATTTTTTAAATTTTTTATTGAAAGTTTTAAAATTTAAGTTGAATGTTTTAAAATTTGGAGTTGAAAGAAAGTTTCAAATTTTGATTTGTTTTTTTTTTAATTTTGAGTTCAAAGATGTAAGTATGCACATGAGAAAATAAATGAAACTAACTGCCTCCTCCCCGGTCCAATCGAAAACGGCGTCACGTTTGGCCAATCTCGCCCGCATGTGTGTGGGGCCCATGTCTTCGATTTGGACACGGCGTACGCTAGAGGCATGTGCGTCAATTAGTGCTCCCCTAATTTAAATACCCTGTTGCAACGTACGGGTAACTTGCTAGTATATACATATGCACTCCCATCCCAATTGGATATCCAATAGGGACTTTGTGAGCAAAAAAAATAAAATCCCATTTTTCAACCGAAGCAGAAAATCAGAAGGAAAAAAATAAATATTTAATTCATGGATCGATCTGGGAAACTAGGTGTATTGGATCAGCTGCCTTTAGAAAGAAATGTATGTGCTACTGTAGCATTCACTCTAGGTATGTACGGGTTCTTGTATATACTAGTAGATTTCTCGTTGGGGCAGTATATGTTCTTTTTTCGATCTAGTATGTACTAAATCTATTGATTATTTTTTTCAGATTTCTCACTAGAGTAGTATATGCTAAATCTAGTACTCGGTATGTACGGGATCTAGTATATACTAGATTTCTCGTTGGAGCAGTATATGTCGATGGATCTGGAAGAGGAGCCATCGATGGATCTCGCCGTCTCCCAACATATCGCCGATGAATTGTTGGTAGATCGCGCTGCCGTCGTAGAAACTGATTTATTGATCCAAAAATAAGTTAGGGAGACTGGGTCGTTGGCGATTAGTGCAGGTTAATTAAGAATTACGGGATTTTTTTCGACTTAAAATGAGAACGGGTCTGATGGACGGATCCGATAAAGCATCGATGAGGATTGGTGCATGCTTTCACGATGGCTAATTGTTGAATAGTCGATACGGTTATGCCAAGTTTGTCGCAAGTACCAGGTGTTCGAGCACACCACGTGAGAGCTTACTGAGACGGGAAGAGGCATCTGTGCTTAGTATGGGTCTATTTAGCAAGGCTGTAATTCTCAGACATATTTTTTTTAAATTGGAGTTTAACCAAATAGTTTAGTTTTTTAAAAAATAGGGTAAAGCAGACTAAAATAATCAGAAAAAAATAAAGTAGAGAGATAAAGCGAGATTTAAATAGTTCTATAGCTCTGCTGCATAGCTCTACTTGATAATAATAATTTAGGAGTTAGAGGCAAGTTGGCAAATCAGGGTCCCAGTTCTCCTCGACGATTACCACTAGTAGTAGCAATCAGTTTCTGATGTGACGACTCTCAGTGTCATCATGTGCATGAGGCATGTTTGCAGTTTAAAACTTTGATGGTTAGATGATGTAAAAAGATGTGTGACCGAAACGTGTTCTTCCTATTCACTATTCTGGCACACAAAAGGAGGTAAACCATTAGCATATAATTAATTAAGCATTAATTATTTTAAATTAAAAAATAAGTTAATATGATTTTTTAAACTTTTATATATATATATATTTGTAAAAAACACATTATTTAGTAGTTTGAAAAACATGCTTACGAAAAAAGGAAAAGAAGCTAAGTCCATAAGCCTTTTAGAACGCAGCCTCAAAAGCCAAATCTAAGATTCTCACATAATTGAATTGACATTTGAAACATGATATATATACTCTATTTGTTTCCAAATGTTTGTCACCGAATACTATTCATATTTTAACTTTAATAACTCGCCCTTTTTAAAAAATATAAATAGTTTATTATTAAAATATGTTACATCCTAAACATAAGCATTAAGCTTTGATTCATCTTTCTTTTTTAAAGATAGGCAAGGGGTTTGCCTAATATATTAATAGAACAGGATTTTTTTAAAAAAAATACAGACAATAAAAGGGAAAAAAAAGTATATACGGGGTGTATTAAAGTAATCCACCGGCAAAAACCCGCAAAAGCTTGATCCATTGTGATCTAGCCATCTAAAAGTTATTAGTGGTCGAAATTAAAAGAATGTTGGTCAATAGTGATAATTACTTAGAAACACGAGGAGTAGCTTGCAGAGTACGCCCGCTAACTTTGCTGTCAATTAAGGGATAATTTAAATGTGAGAAAAAAGAGAAGTTCACCTAAAACAAGACGAGATGAGCCATTAACGTATGATTAATAAGTATTAATTATTTTAAACTTGAAAAATAGAATAATATGATTTTTAAAGCAACTTTTATATAAATTTTTTTAAAAAACATACTATTTAGCAGTTCGAGAAACGTGCTCATAAAAAAAGAAATTTTTTCTCATCTACTATTAGATTTGAACTCACCTTAACTGTGGGAATGTTGCATATAATACCTGACTTTCATGCAAACCACGAGAACGTGTTGTTCCGTTTTCAGCAACGAGAGGAGGATGGATATATCATTGCACTAATGTACGTCTAATTTTTTG